>JANHMN010000018.1:49965284-49986539 GCA_030674055.1 Rhabdomys pumilio | reverse complement strand
CTCCCTCCTTCTCCCCGGTTTAATTACCTGCCTCTAAAGGCCAGGGAACCAATTATATTTCAGCCACCGTTCAGCCACTGACTTTCAAAGACAACAACACAGGTTCCTCTGTCCTGGGGATAACCTAGTAAGTTTTAGAAGCTAGTCTTCTTCTTCTTCTTCTTCTTCTTCTTTTTTTTTTTTTTTTTTTGCTTTTGGAAAACTAAAACTGCCAGGCCTGAGAAAGGGGAAGTGTGGAGTGTCCCTTCACACAGCACATCAACATCCGACCCGAGTCTGCTAAAAATGGGCCCAATTAACATTTCCCGTTATTGATTGTAAAATGACTGGAAATCGGCCGTCTAAGAAAAACACTTTAAAACAGTGATCTGTTAAGCGCAGGTTTCAGAGGCTTCAGCCCATTTAGTCAATAATGAAAAGGATCATTATTTTTGCATTCACAGCTAATGTCTCTTGCTTTCTCCTGTCGTTTGGCTCAGCTGGGAACAATTCCTTCTTATTCCCTAATGGGCTAAACAGTATTGAGAGCTGATATTTGTGAAATAGTGATGCCTTTTGTGGCTTGCCTCTGGTGGGCACACCTGCGTGTGCTAAGGTGGGATTTAGGCTGACATGAGATTCCTTTCTTTGCCTTTGTAAGTAAAAGTATAAGGGCTGCAGAGATGGCTCAGAGGTTAAGAGGTCCTGAGTTCAATTTCCAGCAACCACATGGTAGCTCACAACCATCTGTAATGGGATCCGATACCTTCTTCTGGTGTGTCTGAAGAAAACGACAGTGTACTCACATACATAAAATAAATAAAATGAATCTTTTTTTTTTTAAAAAAAAATGTATATGTGTATAGGAATTTTGTTTGCATGTATGTTTGTGTACCATATTCACGCCTGGTGCCCACAGAGGTCAGACAAGGAGATCAATACTCTGAAACGGGAGTCTGGATGATTGCAAGCTACCATGTGGGTGCTGGGAATCGAACCCTGATCCTCCGGAAGAGCAGCCAGTCCTTGTAACCGTTGACCCATCCTTCCAGCCTTGTACCCCATTTAAAATACAATACACATCTGGATCTAAAGAAGAAGATATATATCTTTATCCTTTCACTCTGATCTACAAAAGAAGCTTGCTGTTGACTGTGGCTGCGTGTTCTGCCGGCACTATCTAAGCGAGCTAACCCAGATAGAAACTGAAGCTACATCAGCCGTCAGGCAGGGAGTCTGGCGGCGTGCCAGCCCCTGAAAACCAAACGCATTTGCGTCACCGTTCCCTTGGTGATGTTTCTGGGAGCCTTGTCAGCTCTCCCATGAGGCTGCTTCCTTAATATGTCAACAGACGTTCCTAAATCTTTAGTGCTGAATAGCTCTTTTCCATTTCTAGAAGCACTTTGGTGACCAAACAGCTAGCGGATGGCACGGCTGCCATCTTTAAAGCGGATTTCTTTCATGAATTAGGTGTTTGTAGCTGGGCGTGGCGGGGGCGGGGGAGGGGGAGGCGCTCTGAGAAGGTTAGGTTGCTCTGTGATGCAGGGTCTAAATATTTCTGAGGAATCAGGTCAGCAGCTTCAGCCCAGAGCTGCCTTTCTGTTTTCATCTTCCTTAGGAAAAGCCCTTATCCCCCTCCCAGCTCTCCCGAACCTTCCTATCACCCCCTCACAGTGGGAGAAGTGGTTACTCCAAAGACCCCCCCAGAATGAGCCCTGATTAAGAGCGGCTTTCTGACCACCCATATGTGAGCCATAAATAAGAAAGCGCGTCAGCCTCCGCCCCTGTGAAATCTCTTGTTTTCTGTGTGATGTTTTTTATTGATCTCTGCTGCTAGTCAGGCATGTTTTCCTTGGAAAAGCAGTAGAGGGAACCATGCCCCCCTAATTCCTACCTCATGGGGCACTAAAAGAGACCTGTACTCAACTTAGCTGAGTCCTTTGCCCTACACCGATCTCCAGGTCATTAGACAGTTGCTACCCAATTAATCACAGCCTTTAGACGTCTTAATGTGGAGAGCAGGTCTTTCCTCTGCGGTGGTTAGGGGAAGGTGTTTTGAAAGGGATTTTTTATTATTATTAAAATGTTTATGTATAGGAGCGTTTTGCCTGTGCAAAACGTACAGAAAGTACAGAGTGCACGTCTGTACTCGGTGTGTATGTCTAGGTACCTCACAGATCAGAAGAGAGCGTTGAGTCACTGGAAGTGGAGTTACAGATGTCTGTGAGCCACCATGTGGGTGCTGGGAGCTAAACCTGGGTCCTATTCAAGAAGAGCCAGTGCTTTTAATGTCTCCAGGTGTGCTCTCTCTCTCTCTCTCTCTCTCTCTCTCTCTCTCTCTCTCTCTCTCTGTCTCTCTCTGCCTCTCTCTGTCTCTCTTTCTCTTTGTCTCTCTCTTCATTTCTCTCTCTTTCTTTCTTTCTCTTTCTTTCTTTCTTTCCTTCTTTTTCCTTCTGTCTCTCCCTTCCTCTCTCTTTCTTTCTTTTCCCTTCTGTCTCTCCCTTCCTCTCTCTTTCTCTCTTTTTCTTTCTGTCTCTCCCTTCCTCTCTCTTTCTCTTTCTCTCTTTCTTTTTTTGACACAAGGTCTTATGTATCCTGGACTGACCTCAAACTTACCACCTAGGCCAAAACAACCTTAGGTTCCTAAACCTCTGGCCTCCATCTCCTGAATGCTCCAATGCCTATGCCACCCACCATACTGAGGATCAAACCCAGAGCTTTGTACATGCTTGGCCAATACTCTACCAAATGAGCTGCCTCCATAGCTCCCTGAATTTCTTTGAAACATCATGAGTTCCATGAGTGACCATGACAAGGGATTGTAAAAGGAGCTCACTGTCCCTTTAGTGAGCTTGGCAGTGGAGGCTGGCAGTGAGTCTTCTGCCTCTGGGGCTTTTGTGACCTGCCTCTGGGCAAGGGGCTCCAGAAAGTGCTTTTCTCTCCCTTTCATCTGCTGAAGTAATCTGAGCTTCAGTTCAATCCATCTCCTGTGATGTCTGTGGTGTTGTTCCTGGGAGCTCCACAGCTAACACACCAGAGAGGGTGTCTTGCCTCTGTGATGCTGAGAGATTAAAAACAGAGAGGCTAAGAAGTAGGATCTCAGAGCAGTATGGGCTTCTTGAGGTTATTTTCAGGCAGAGTCTTGCTACATAGCCCAGGATAGCTCAAGCTTATGATCCCTCTGCTTCTAACTCCCAAGCATCAGGATGACAAATGTGACCTATCATGCCTGGTAGAAAGGAGTATTTAAGTCTGAGTGAGGCCCAATTTTTACATTTCACCATAAGCCTGAGAAATTCTAAACCCAGAGAAGTTCAGTGGCTACACAGGCGCGGCTAAGTTGGTGTCAGAGCTCAGCTAGGACACATGTTTCTACAGTGGCCTTTGTCCTTCTGTGGGTGGTAGCCTGCTCTCAGCCAGGGATGACTGTGGTGTTGTCCCAGCCCTGTGAAGTGCAGAGCAAGGGACAGAGACAGGTGCCCTCGGTGGTCCCCAGAAAGCATTATACTCTGTGTTCTGTGTAGCAAGCTGGCACACACCCCCGGACAGACCAGAGAGTCAGCCAGGCAGCTCACCAGGGACCTGAGAGCAAACTGGCACAGGTAGCCTTTCCCTTCCACAAAGGTCTTGCTCACCCAGGATCAGTCTTCTTCAGCTTTTACCTCTCACCTCCCCAAATCAGTGAGTCTTTGATACGTGGGATGGGAGACAGCTGCTGAACTACAAGCCAAGGACTTGAGGTGAGACGGGAGTATCACCTCATTGCTATATAAACTGGGAGAACTGACCCTCCCGAGCCTCAGTTTCCTCTCTGGTAAATCAGAGACAATATTATTTACTTTAAGGAATGGAAAGAAGATGAGGTAAAATTAAGTGTGGGTGTGTGAGTCGAAGCAGCCAGCCCAGCGGTGACAGCAACTTTAGGCAGCACTGTGACCTCTATAGCTGATTTTAACTGGTACTTGATTCATTCACTCACCCATCCATGCATTCTCCCATCCACCCATCCATCCACCCACCTATCCATCCATCCATCCATCCATCCATCCATCCATCCATCCATCCATCAATCCATTCATCCATTCACTCATCCACTGAAACCATCCATCCACCTAATTTATCCTCCCATTTATCCATCCACCCATCCACCTACCCATCCATCTATCCATCTATCATCCATCCATCCATCCACTCATCCATCCATCCATTAATTCATCCACCCATCCACTCCATCCATCCATCCATCCACTCATCCATCCATCCATTAATTCATTCACCCATCCACTCCATCCATCCATCCATCCATCCATCCACTCATCCACCCACTTATCCACCTACCCACCCACCCATCCATCTACCCATCCATCCATTTATCCACCTACCCACCTACACATCGATCCATCCATCCATCCATCCATCCATCCATCCATCCATCCATCCATCCATTCATCAATCCATCTATCCATTCACTCATCCACTCTTCCCTCCATCCATCTATTAATTCATCCACCCATCCACCTACCCATTCATCCATTTATTCACCTACCCACCCACCCACCCACTCACCCTCCACCCACTCATGGATTGCTCACTGCAATTGTGCTCTGTATGGAAGCACTAATATTAACCCAACAGGGTCCCTCAGGAAGGGCACAGTAGGTGGCTGCCATTAGACACTTGTCTAATACTGTGCTTGAGGTAAGTGAGCAACTCCATTTGACACAGGTGAGGGTAAGAGGCTTTTCTGGGGAAGAGGGCGCCTGTGACGTGGGTCTGCAAGTTTGAAGGCACCTCAGGTGATCAACAGCATCTTGTCTCCATTCTTTTTCTTCCATCCTTTGACCCCGTGGCTTTAAGTTCAGCCATTTCATTAAACCACCAACGGATGTATGCTGGCACCAGGCCAGCTATGGGGTCTGATGCTTATTATGCTCTTTTGTGCAATCAGGGATTAAATTTCAAATTTACTGACACTGGAGATGAAACAGCTAATTAAACGTAGTAATTGCATTTAAAATCCGTGCCTTTGAGTGCATGATGAAATCTCAGTTAAAGGCTTCTGGAACCCAGCACACACATGAGTAAGGGTTGCTGTGTGGTGGATGTGGCTACCCACTTGTCCCCTCAGCGCCTCCCCTAGAATGCAGCCTGTGCATTTGAAAGAATATTTTTTGGTTCCCTTTATCTCTGCCTCATTCATCTGATTGAAATAGACCAGACAAAGGAAGGTGAATTAATCTGTCCATACAACTATAAGCAAAGAGAGACAGAGAGAAATCCTTTTAAAGAATCAAAGTATTATAAACACTAAGGTCCAGCAAGATGCCTTCTGGGGGTGGGGGGGGGGGGAGCCTGTCACCTGATCGCCTGAGTTTGAGCCCTCAAATCTCACATGGTGGAAGGAAAGAAAGGATCCTACAAATTGTCTTCTGACCTCCATACAGGTGTCCTCTGTGTGTGTATATGTGTGTGCATGTTTGTGTGCATGCATGCCTGAGTGTGTGCGTGCGTGTATGTGCATGAGTGTATGCACTCGTGCATGCATGTGTGTGTGTGTGTTGTGTACAAACATAATATTATGTTTGTCAAAGCATAATATTATGGAGTCAATTCTTTAGTTCCACTATGTGGGTTCCGGGGATTGAACTCAGGTTCTCAGGGTTAGTAGCAAACACCTTCACCCACTGATCCATCTCGCTAGGCCCCCCTGAAACTTTAAAAATTCTAAAGTAGTAACTGTATTCGTCATTTTCCTCAGTGCTGTGACAAAATACCTGATCAAGGTAATGTAAGGAAGGAGGGAGGGTTTACTTTGTCTCACAGTTTAAGACCAAAAAGTCTCTCCTGGTCTAGAAGTCTTCCTGGCAGAGCGTGAGAAGGTCGGTCACATGGTACCCACAGTCAGGAAGCATCTGGTCACGTGGCACCCACAGTCAGGAAGCATCTGGTCACGTGGTGTCCACAGTCAGGAAGCATCTAGTCACGTGGCATACACAGTGAGGCAGCAGCTGGTCATGTGACATCCATAGTCAGGAAGCAGAGAGATAAATGCTGGTGCTCAGCTCACGTTCTTCCTTTTTCTTTTTCTCTTTTTCTTTCTTCCTTCCTTTCTTCCTTCCTTTGTTTTATTTTTGAGACAGGGTCTCACTCTGTAGCTCAGACTGTCCTGGAACCCACTGTATAGACTAGACTGGCCTGGAACCCACAGAGATCCACCTGCTTCTGTCTCCCAGGTGCTGGGATCAAAAGCAGGTACCACCTCCTGATTCATTTTCTTCTTTTAATTCAGTCCAAGACCTCATCCTGGAGTGGTACCACCCACTGTCATTCTTCCCGGTTCAGCTAAACTCTCTCACAGACATATCCAATGATGTTTCCATGGTGATTCTAAATTCAGCCAAGTTGACTGTGAAGTGTAACCATCCATCAGAGGAAAATAAGGCACAGAAGTTTTGCGCATTTTCTAAAGTTTGCTGCACAATATTTTTAGACTAATCACTGAACTTCTATAAATGTATCTTGAATGTGCACACGATTTTGCAGTGCTCAGAGCCATTCTTTCTCTGACTTATATTTTATTTTGTGTGTATGAGAGGGTTTTATTTTGCCTTGGTTTTCGTTTACTTGTTTGTTTTGAGACAGTCTCACTATATATCCCTGGTTGGATTCGAACTCACAGAGACCCATCTTCCTTTGAATACCCAGTGCAGGGATTAAAGGTGTCTGGATGTTTTGTCTGCGCAAGTGTCTGTGCACTGCATACGTGCAGTGCCTGAGGGGTCCAGAAGAGGGCATCAGATCTCTTGGAACAGGAGGTTGTGAGCCACTGTGTTGGTACTAGGAATTGAACTCAGGTCCTCTGAAGAGTAGCCAGTGCTCTTAACCATTGATCCATCTCTCCAGCCCCTGACTCATCCTTTCAGGTATCAGTTATGAAATAGACTCAGTTGTCAGGATCTGCTCTCATAGTTCACCAAACATCACTCATATCTGGGAGGCAGGAAGGCACACAGCCTCACCGCAACCTCTCAGCTGTGTGGGATGCTTGGAGCTACTCCATGGCTGGTCCAGCTTCCTGGAGCTCTTCCAGTTGGACAGAAAATGAAGGAAGTTATGTCAGTGACTCATTCCAAAAGTTGCCCCACAGAAGAAGCATTTCCTCATGACAATTAATGAAAGATTGACAGAAAGAAGACTCCTGGGGTAGGTCTAGAGTGGGAACACTGAGATTTCTCTCATTCAGTTAAGCCTGGCTATGGAAAGATTTTATTTATTTTTAATGTCTTTATTTGTGTATGAGTATGTATGTATGTGTTTATGTGCATGTGTGTATGCACATGTGTATATATGTGTGTATATGTGTGTATGTGTGCATATATATGCATGTGCATGTATGTGTGTATATGTATGTCTCCTGGTGTCCATGTATGTCTATGTCTATGTGTGTGTATGCATGTGTGTATGTGTGTACATATGTGTATATGTGTTTATGTGTGTGTATGTATGTTTGTATGTATATGTGTGTGTATGTGGGGGGTGTGGATGTGTATGTGTATGGATGTGTATGTATGTATGGGTATATGCATGTGTGTATGTGATTGTGTATGTGTGTGTATGTATATGTGTATGCATGTGTGTATGTGTGTTTGTGTATATGTATGCATGTATGTGTAAATGTGTTTGAGTGTGTGTTTGCATATGCATGTGTATGTTTGGGCATAAATCAACTTCAAGTGTTGTTCCTCAATAGTTGCCCATCTTTTTTTTTTTTTTTTGAGGCAGGATCTTTCGGTGGGACCCCAGGGATCTTCTTGTCTCCACAACCCCAAGAATTACAAGCGCATGCCACCACATCCAGACTTCTCCACGAGTTCTGAGGACCTCATATTTGCATGGCAGATACTCAGCCAACCAAACCATCTCGGCATTTTGACAAGAGGCAAGGGTACCTCAGAGAAACTGCAAGCTGATTCTTGTCAGAACACATCGTGCCTCCGTGCAGTGACAACTGTTGGCCCTCCCCAAGTACCAAATGACACAGAAAATGTGTCATCTGCCTGTGACTTCCCAGTAGAGTCCCCACTGCTGAGAAGGGCCCCTCTCCAGAAATCCTTGCTTGGCATTCCAGTTTGGCAACACAGAGCTCAGTCTGTATCTCAGATGAAGTGACCTTTCCACTCTGCAAATAAACCAGGCGCCACAAATGCAAAGGTATATGGTTGAGTCCCAAGTCCACTGCTTTTCTAGTCTTGTTTTGTTTTCAGAATATGGTGGGATGTTTTCATAGACTTTCCTAAGAACTCTAAATCTTGTTCAGTCAGGAAACATTTAAAGCTCACACTACACATACTGATTTTGGACACTGAAAAACAATCGGGGGGAAATAGACTGGGTGCTCACTGGATCAACACAGACTTGATTGGCCCCTCGTCCTCCTTTGCTCAGTGTATTTGGAGCATGTGTGTGCATGTGTGTACATGTGTGTGCGGGTGGGAGGCAGACACCAATGTCAGGTGTCTTTCTCAATTTCTTCCCACCTTTTGTGTTTGAGACAGAGTCTCACTACTCAGCTCTAGCTGTCCTGGAACAACTCATTTGTAGAACAATCTGTTCTCAAACTCACAGAGATCCACCTGCCTCTGCCTCCGGAGTGCTGATATTAAAGGCATGAGCTGTTACATCCAGCTCCCCCCCTCCCCCGACACACACACACTAGCACTGGATCTAGCTGGTTTGGCTAGGTTATTCATTTGTTTTGTTATTCAAGCACTGAATTAAAAAAAAAAAAAAACTATGAAGCCAGATGAGGTCCAACCAGGGGAAACGCATGGAACCTCTCTCCCAGTTGTGGATACTCCTAGAATCCAGAATGCTTCTGTCCGCACACTTCTTAAGTTGCTTCTGGAATGTTCTCTTCAATTGGAGGTGTGGAACCAGTGTGCTGATGATCTATGTAGCAGTTAGGCACGCTGCCGGTCCTCAGATGCTTAGGATCTAGGCCAGGGACCAATCAGGAGACTGAGGAAAGGTGGAGAGTCCTAACGATCAATGTGATTGGCTTGAGACCTTCCTCGGAGACTCTAATGGCAGGAAGTAGCCCAGGGGCTTGTCTGTGGGGCTATATTGCTCTCAGTCCCCTCCTGTGTTGTTTTTCTCTGCTTCCTGGAAGCCATGATCCGAGCTTCTCTGTTTCACGGCACTCCTCCTCACTCCGTGTACTAATACCTCTGAGACCGTGAAGCTAAATAGACTCTTCCCCCCTTCAGTTGTCCGTGTTAAGTACGTCGGCCAAAATATTAAATAAATGCATGCAAAGACACCACAAGATGTAGAAAGGGGGCATGTGTGAACGCGGTGTGGGAAGAGATTCAAATATGAACTCAAAACCCGAATAGGATGTGAGTGGCATGGGAAGGGGGGCGCAAAGGGGACCCGCAAAAGAGTCTGCAGCAGTGAGCCACTTCCACGTGAGACCTTCAGATTGGTTCCCTTCTGGGTGCTGAAACTGTGACCCTTTGGAAGCGAAGGTGGAGAGAGCTTACGTGATGGGAGAGAACCAGGCAGGAACTGACTAGACTGTTATTTGGGGCAGAGTTGGGAGGTGAGGGGGTCCCGGCCAGCTGGCTGGTGCTCAGGTCTGGGGCCAAAGCTGACTCATTTCCCTGCATGCTATGCTGCTTCCCACCGTTCTCACACCCAAACCCGTTTCCACAGAGTCCTGTAGAGTCTCTGTTCCCCTAGTGCAAGCATTCCTAACTGGTGTACATACCCTATTCCGTTTCATCCCTGCAATCATCCTGCAAGAGGAGCCTCATTATTAGCCTTTCACGAGCCACTTAGGTTTCAGGGAAGGAATGAGGCTTGGTGAGAAAGTTGCCGCAAATCAAGTCATGAATCCGTGTACCTTGGTTCAAGTTCGGATCTGATTTCAAAGCCCGGGGTCTCCGGCAGTCTTTCCAGCGGTACCCCGAGTGCACTTTCCCAGGGTGCCAGTAACAAAGGTGCCACAAACCATGCAGCTTTGAATGACAGAACCCGATTGTCTTATGGTTCTGCAGGCAGGAAGCTGAGATCAAAGGGTCACCGGGGCCACCTGCTTCAGAAACATACACGGATCAGACTCTTCCAGTGACACTAGCCACCTGCAGCTTGCTGCTGTAGCGTTTCAGCCCTCCGTACCATGGAGCCCCTGCCTGGGTCTCTTCTCTTATAAGGACACAGCCTCAGTAGGTTGAAACTCTCAAAAAAAAAAAAAAAAAAAGCGTCCTTCCACACAAAGTCAAGTTAACGAGAGTTGGAATAGTTCAAGATCTTTTCCAAAGGGGAAGCAACTCAAACCACAGCATAGTAGTGTCTCTACAGAGAACAAAACCCAAGGGAGAGAGAGCCGAGACAGGGTGTAAGCAACACTCAGGGTGAGACAGGGAAGGTAAGCAACACTGTCCGTTTTCTCTCTCCCCTGCTTTCTTCTTTTGTGATGGGCAAGATATTCACAGAACACATTGCTAATTTAAGGAAGGTTATCGATCTAAATATTTACATTTTGTTTTTGTTTGTTTTGAGACAAGGTCCCAAGTAACCCAGGTGAGCCTCAAACTCACTATGTAGCTTAGACTGGCCCTGAGCTTCCGTTCTCCCCAGCCCCACCCCACTTCTTGAGGGCTGAGTTACAGGGCTGTACCAGCAACATGCCTGGTTTATACAGAGCTGGGGATTGAACCCTGGGCTTCATGCATCTTAGACAAGCATTCCCCAGACCCAGATAGTTAAATCTTTGATGAGAAGCCCCTCACATCAGTGGAAGCAAGGAATGGTGGGAAAAGAGAAGGCAGCAATCGACCCGGATCAATGCCAATGGTGGTTTGTTCATCTGTCAACAAGCAAGCACAACACAGCATGCTCACCCGGGAACTGTCAGCTGCTGCACACCATTATAAATGTTTGCATTCAAGAGCCTGCTGTTTCCTCCTGACTTCTGGTCTGTGTCTTTGGGTGGGTTTGGGTGGAAAGGTAAGTTTGCTTACCGGATGGACATACAAGGGCCAAGAGCTAAGACATCCGGCTTGCACCTTCATCTGGGACATCTGCAGTAAATCTTTTAAAACTAACATCCTGGGGGCAGAAATAGATGTCACCAAGCAATGGGAGAAGAAGGGGGTGTCAGTCTGTGGCTAAGCAGGTTAAGCATAGTATTGCTACTGGGAAACGAAGGTACCCTTCGGGGTTCTTAGTCTCATTAATACAAGAATTTAAAGATGGACTCAAAAGGAAGGTCCAGGCCAATTTTATTAAAGTTTTGAGGGAAAACAACAGGGCAGAAAACCTCCAATCCCAGCAGTGGCCAAGGGAGGGGGAAGATGGAGTTTTTAAGTTAGGCACGGAAGTTAGAGAAACAGTGGGAAAGGAAAAACATTTTAGGGGTGCTGAGGCACAGATGTGTGTTCAAAGGAACCTGATTCCAGGCTCTTGTGTCCTATGGAAAAGATCGTACCAGAGACACAGGGCCGAAATTGAAGTAGAGACAGCTGAATAAGAAATGCAAATCACCCCAAGAACGGGGAGGGGGTGGAGGGGTGGGGGGTGTGAGCTGAAGAAAGAACCTGAGAAGTATTGGCCATGTGGCACCTCCACCCTTTATAGGACATTTGAATAACCCCCACCTCTCTTCAGTTAGTGTATCCTTGGCTTTTCTCAAGCGTGATGAAGAAATGGCTCAGTGTGTAAAAGTACTTGCCCATAAGTATGAGGAACTGAGTGCCAGTCCCACCTGACCCTATACCCAGCATGCCTGTCTGTAATCCCAGCACTCACCCCGCCCTGGGGAGATGAAAGGGGGAAACAAGAGAATCCCTATAAGCTCGGGGGACCAGCTACCCTGGCCTGTGCCTCAGCAAACAAGAGATTGTCTCAAAGAAAGCAATGATGAGGACTGTAGTGGAGACTGATCTATGACTCCATGCTTGTACCATGATGCACACATACATACATACATACATACATACATGTGCACACATACACATATATATGTATGACATTCTGGATTATGCACTGATTTCTAAAGAATGTATTACTTAAAGGGAAGCCTCTTTGTGTGCATGTGTGTGTGTGTATGTATGTGTGTACATGCATGTATGTATGTGTGTATGCGTGTGTGCATGTGTGTATACGCATGTGTGCATGTGTGTGTGCATGTGTGTATGCATATGTGTGTGCATGTGTGTATGTATTATGTGCATGTGTGTTTGCATGCACACACAATGTGTGTATATGTGTATTCATGTGTGTGCATGCGTGTACATGTGTGTGCATGTGTGTATGCATATGTGTGTGCATGTGTGTCTATGCATGTGTTTATGTGTGTGTGAGCATGTGTGTGTGCATGTGTGTATATGTGTATGCATATGTGTGTGCGTGTGTCTGTAGGTGCCCTTGTCTGTGAGTGCATCTATTGATGTCACTCAATCTGGTTGTAGTGTAATTATTCTGTGGAGCACAAACACTCAGATCCTTTCCTGCCCAACTGTGTCTTTAGATCTGCAGAAGGGGTGTGTAGGAAGGGAAGAGCATTCATGACTACTTCAGGTAAGCACGTGGTTCCATGGTAGCCCAATGTAGTGAACTCCTGTGTCAGGCTCATCTCTGACACTCTTAGTCCCAGGACATCCAGTCTTCTGCCACGGAGAGAAAGATGAAATGAAGATTACCTTGGCAATGCTGCTTTCTAGGGCTGCAATTCCCAGCACTGTGTGCGGGAGGCCAGTGGGTCTCCCCACCCGCACCCCATCCCTAACCTGTATAGAGAAACAGTTCTTTGTGAATCAGTTTGCTCATCTAATCTGGGCCAGGCCTGGACTCCATTCCTTTATTTCTTAATTTCTCAGCCCCAGAGATATTGTAGCTACATTGCTATTCAGCACAGGGGAGGGATGGTTTTTATTTTACGTTATTAATTTAAAATTTTATGTGTATGTGTTTTGCCTGCATGTGTGTGTGTTAGTGTGTGTATGCGTGTGTGTGTGTGTGTGTGTGTGTGTGTTTGCATTACTATGTGTGCTCTGAATGTAAAAGAACAGTCTTCAGTAGATACACAAACATGTGTGCCCCACAACCTGCCTCAGGCATTCTGAAGGGTTCTGAGCCAGAGGGTGGAAGTCAGCCTTGAAGCCTAAGTGGACTTTGAAAACTGAGCAATAAGTGGCTGCTCAGAGGCCCCCATCCCTCCAGCATTTCACAGGAGCTTTCACTGAGGGAATTTCCCACAGCCTAACCACTACCCACTTATCACCTGGGAAAACTTCAGCAGTGAACGAAATGAAACACGGTCACCTCCGCAGCCGGTCCCCTCTCCCTGTTCTCTCTTCCTGGCAATTCCCTGGCTTGGAGCATGCGTACCACAGGGATGACAGACACCAGAAGCTCTTCCAGCTCAGCACTGCCCAAGTGTTGCTTTTTGTTTATGTACATATGTCTATAGTTATATATACCCCTTGTGGGTGCCCAGAAGAGGGCATCAAATCCCCTGGAGCTGGAGTTACAGGCAGTTGTGAGCCGCCCAACATGGATGCTGGGACCCGCACGTGGGTCCTCTAAAAGAGTATCAAGTGCTTGTGACTAGCTGCTGTGTTGTCTCTCCAGTCAGAAGCTCTCTGAAGTCTCAATCTTCCAGCTTCAGCCCTTGATTTAATAATATTTAATAATAATATATTTAATAATAATAAAATAAATATGACCACATTTATTTAACTTTCAATGTAGGAAATCCTGGAGGGCTTGGGGAAATGACTAAGCAGGCAAGAACATCTGACTACCAAGCAGGAAAACTGGAGTTCAAATTTCTAGCATGCATATTAAGGAGCTGGGCATGGCCACACACCCCGGTAACCCCAGTGGTATACAGGATGGAGACAGAAGGATTGCTCAGACTTGCCTACTGCCAGCCTAGCTCTGGGTTCACTGAGAGGCCATCTGTAGGGGGACAAGGCAGTGTGACAGAGTAATATACCTGTCTTCCTTCTCTGACCTCTGCATGTACACAGGTGTGCAAAGCAACTCACACTCATGTTTAATAACACACATGTACACATGCGTGCATACACACACACACACACACACACACACACACACCAGGTCTGTCCTGACTCTATGGAGTTCATGAGTCTATGAAATGTTGGTGATGAGAAATAAACCCAGGCTTTGAAGTCAGACACACACCAACTCCTAGAATACGTGATTACTAGTTGTGTGACTTTGGACAAGCCAAGCTGCCTCACCTCTCTAAACATAGATTCCTCATGTGAAAACCCAGGTATGGGCCTGGGAGATGGCTTAGCTGATAAAGTGCTTTCCCTGCAGCCATGAGAGCTTGAGTTCAATGCCCAGAATCCACATTAAAGAGAAACAAAACAAAACAAAACAAAACACAAACACAAAAATCTAGAAGTGAGGCTTACACTTGTAATCCCAGTACTTGGGCCTTGAACTTGGTTTCAAAATGCTTGCCCCAGGGAGCGGCACTATTAGGAGGTGTGGCCTTGCTGGAGGAAACACGTCACTGTTGGGGTTGGGCTTGGAGACCCTCATCCTAGTTGCCTGGAAGCCAGTCTTCTCCTGTCTGCCTTTGGATGAAGATGTAGAACTCAACTCCTCCTGCACCATGCCTGCCTAGACTCTGCCATGCTTCCTACCTTGATGAAAATGGACTAAAACTGTACACCAGCCCCAATTAAATGTTGTCCTTTATAAGAGTTGCCTTGGCCATGGTGTCTGTTCACAGCAGTAAACCCTAAGACAAGGACTCAGGTAGATAGATCGCTGGGCCTCACTGGCCAGTCTAGTCTGCTTAAAAAAAAAAAAAAAAAAAAAAAAAAAAAAGATGGGCAAGTGGACTTCTGTCCTTTCACACACATGTGTATACAAGCAAGCAAACACATGTGCACCCATACACATATGTGCGCACACACATACACTTACACAATGGGGTTCAAAGCCAACTGTCAAGCAGTTGCCCCGAGTATGGAATAAGAAACTATTTATATAACATATGGAAGAGAGAGCCTGGTGCGGGGGAGGTGCCAAGGTAAATATCCGGTCCAGCTGCTCTTTATCCACTCGAGTTTCTGATGGGTCAAAAGCACAGCCCATAATAAATACAATGTTGCCTCTGTCTTCGCTTCCTTTCACTCCTGGGGTCCTGCTTCAGACAGAAGGAACCAACAGCAACCATCAGAGAACCCTATTGAAAGTGTCACTCATCCATTGAAATGTCCTCTCCATTCAAGAATGCGATGATTAATTATTCATTGCTTTTGGAGCTGAAAGCTTGGACAGGGCTCTCTGCCTAAAAGCCAGAGCTGAACAAGAGTAGATTTCCAACTGCCAGATTTTGGTCACGGCCTGGCTCCTGTGGGTTGGACCCCAAGTCTCAGATGTTCAGGGTAAGCAAGCTTCAGATGGAGCCACTGCTCTGTGCCCATTCCATGCCTATGATGGATCTCCGGGAGTTGTTTCCCTGCATGGGTGGCCTGAGTCCTTTGGCCTCCAGCCCTATGGCTCATTCCACCACTCTGGGCAAGCAGTAACCACCCACCCCAGTGCAAATCTTTCTTTCATGGTTCATGGCATGAGCAATTCATTAATTCTCTAGGGCCGAGGTTAGGGATTACATCAGAGTCTTACACCCCACTGTATGTGTTCTAAATGCCAGGGTAGCCATGCTTACAGGGCTGCATTCACGCCAGGGATGCGGACCTATTAATACGTAGTTCGGGAATATGCTTCTCTTCCATCGAGTGCACTTCTCCTGGACAGTGGGTTTCAAAATGGAAGCCCAGTGCCCAGCCAGGACGCAGGCAGGGGAGTGGGTGAAAGATTCTTCTGGCCTCTTCAGGGTAGGTGAGGTCTTGCTGATGTGTCCTCAGGAGGAACAGGAGGCAGAGCTAAGCCATGCAGTGTGGAGTTTCACACATGTCTCCAAAAATGAGCTTCCTGCGGTATAGACACGGGACTACTGCAGGAGGAGGAAGAATGTTGGGTGAGGGAGGCACAGTGACACATTTCCTGAGGCCCTGGGCTGTGAGCCTGCACAGCGGGGTCACAGTGCCATCTTGTGGCCGCCAGTTGACATTGGCGGTACCATCCGGGCCTTTTTCTCATTAACAGAGCACTCATAGAGGGGGACTCATTTAGGCTTTTAAGATCTGTTTCAAAACACCAAGGCCAGATGTGCCCACTCCCACTCCTCATTCTACCTCTGGATATTCACTGCCTCACATCCTCCTTGAACCACACAATGACTTTAACGGCTTCAAGGCTAGATTTGTTTAGTTTTTAGAGACAGGATCTCAGACTTGCTATGTATCCAAGAATGCCTTTTGAGTTTCCAGTTCTCCTGTTTCCATCCCCCTGAATGCTTGGATTATAGAGGTACACCATCACACCATGATGCTGGAGATCAAACATAGGATTTCATGGGTGATAGGTAAGCAGTCCAGCAACTCAGCTGCACCCCAGCCCCAGGACCCACACTCAACATGAGCTTGGAACTCTGAGAACTCTGTTTTGTTTTAGGCCCTCAGATCTTGTTCACCTTGTCATGACCTCCCCCAACACTTGAGCACAGGAGTCCCTGTCTCACCCCTGCCTGAAACATACATACATTCTTCTCTAGTCTTCTGAACCCCACACTTTCCAAGCTCCATCTGTGGACATGTTTACATCCTTAGAAGGCCAGACTCTGGTCTGTCTGACAGACCAGATCACAGGGCATCTCAAATGCCTCTGAACACTCTGAGGAGGTTGTGGGTATCTAAGCACTGGGATGGTTGTGGGTATCTAAGCACTAGAATGTGCCCTGTGCAATCGTCTCGCCGGCAAGAACGCACGCGGGCACCAGGATCCTTCTGCAGCAAGCGTTTATTGCGATGAAAGGAGGAAGAGAGAGAGCCCCAAGATGGCACTGCTTTATATACACCCTAGGGTGGCGTGGACATATCTGATTGGCTGCTTGCTCAAAACCCTGTATGACGCCCCGGGCTGGGCAGTGACTTGGCGCGCTTTCACCACTTGCACATGCGCAATTTACTTGTTTACCCACGGGAGCCGGATGCCAGCGCCATCTTGTAATGGCGAATGCTGTCACTGCTTGCCACGGCTCTCTACAGTTTGACCTTGAACCCCTCCCCCCCATTAAAGATATTGCCCTTGATAAAATGTTAAGGAACACTGGTTCATCTGACTCACCCAACATGTGACCATGTAGCTTGTCTTTTCAAAATGGGAAGACGGCTCTGGCTTTGGTAGTAACATCCCGCACAATGAATGGTTTAATTAACACTTTCTCTGTTCTGGGGCTAGAAGTCTGAGGTCTTCTTAGAGTTAGTGTCTTTGGAGGCTTCCCAAGGGCACAGTACCACTGTCATTTCCCTGTGTTCTCAGTGGTCTTTCCTCTACGACTGACTGTACCCTAATCTACTTCTTATAAGGACATCAACCATGTTGAAATAGGACATATCCTCCTGACTTCTTTTTATCTGAGTCACCTCTTTGAAGGCCATGTCCCCAAATGCATCCACCTTCTGAGGAAACATTCCCCTTCTGGAGGTTAAGACTTGAGCATTTTGTTGCCCCTGCCCCTGGTTGCCCAGTAGACTTGATGGCAGGATCCTATAGCTGAAGACACCACACACATAGGCTCCTGGAAATATAGAAATCAAGTCGGTAGGGACCAGGAAGTTTCAACCCTGCTTGCTAGCTCTTAGTACTGAAAGGCAGTCAGGGATAAAATGTCATCAATGGTCTTTCCCAGCTGAGAGTCTATGAATGACAGTAATTGCTATGCTTTCCAGTTGGATTTAAGGCCCACTCCACAGGAAGAGACAGATGTCTGGTACCACAAATCTGTCCAAGGTGCTGTGGTTGGGGAGCCCCACAGGCCCCAGAGTGAACATACTGCTTATTACTATACAAAATAATCAAATTGTTCTTTAAGATTTATTTACTTATTTTATGAATGTACACTGTTGCTGTCTTCAGACACACCAGAAGAGGGCATCAGATCCCATTACAGATGGTTGTGAGCCACCATGTGGTTGCTGGGAATTGAACTCAGGATCTCTGGAAGAGCATCCGGTGCTCTTAACCACTGAGCCATCTCCCCAGCCCTCACATTGCCCTTTAAATTTGTAACTGTAAACCATAGATTGGAGCAACTCCCAGCCCGCATCAGAGAAGCGCCTTTGTACAGTATATGGTGGTTAACACAGAAACTCACAACCAATCATAGGGCAGAGAGTAAATGTTGGAGGGCTCAGCAAATGGAGAATCCATATTATTCTTCCTCCCTGAGTCTTGGTAACCATCGTGGAAGAGGGATGAACCCAGATGTCGGGAAGGAACCAAGAAAAGGTGTCTTCTGGACACAACTGGACTGCGGCACCCACGAACGCGCAGCCATTGTTGTTACGAGCAAGATCAAGTAAGTTGTCTACATTCTAGCATAGAAGGGGTGGGGCTTGGACGGGGTGGGGCTTGGACAAGGTGGGGCTTAGACGAGGTGGGGCTTGGAAGGGTGTGGCATGAAGGGTGGGGCTGAAGGGGTGGGGCTTAGGAACTACTGACAGTTGATATCTTCTAGGGGAGGAATTATCCGTTTTTGTTGAGTGTACAGCCCCTGGTTGGTTAATCATGTTTCAATGGCTAGCTCCACAGTCACAAGTGTGGCAGCACAAATTTGTCTGTTAAAAAAAAAAAAGAGGCAAAGGAATAAACAAAATCAAGGGTTTGAAGCTGGAAGAGGGCAGAGATATGGGTGGATCTGAGAGGAACTGGGGCAGAATGATGGGGTGAATATAATCAAAATGTATCATAAGCATGTATGAGATTCTCAAGAGATTAATTAGAACACATTTAAAAATACTTCGGATGAATTTATAGGACCACAGCAATCTGCTATTTTAGGTGGGGTTTTTTTGGGGGGGGAAGGGGTGTTGGGGTGAACTAGACTCCTGTGGCTCAGGTAGCTGCCAACCTAGGATGCAGCCTGCATCATGGTGCAATCTCGGATGACCAAAAGTTCTGATCCTCCTGCCTCTACCTCCTAAGTGCTAGGATTACGGGCATGTGCCACGTCTGGTTTATATAGTTCTGGGGTTTGAACCTTTGGCTTCACACATGCCAGGCAATCAGTCTACCAACCAGACCTTCTGTGAAATTTCATGCTTTGATGGAATAGGACACATTGCATAGGAACGGACAGATTGCAACCAGTGGGCAGTGTTGGTACCACCTGCGTTTATAAATAAAACTTTATCAGCACACAGCCTTATTTATTCCTTCGTATATCGTCTATGCTGACTTTTATGTTCAGTGATACAGTTGGGAGGCTGTAGTAACAATAGTCGTACGGTTTGGAAAGCCTGGTACATATTTACATATTAGTTCTTTATGGACAAAAACGGTCGACTCCTGCTCCGCAACACACATACACTTCGGGGTCAGCTAATTTTGATCCACTAGGGACTCTGCATAGTTTATTGGCTCTGTGCCAATAATAGCATTGGACAAGAACCTTCGCCCATTGAGAAGAAGCTAATCTGAGGTTGGAGTGCCCTTGCCTAGCATGCTCACACCTCTGGGCTTCATCCCGGCACTGAAAAGGGAAGTGCTGCCTATGCCCTGGACTACCCAGCTGCCTGACTCTACCTGCCCTTGGTGGTTGGAGGTGAGGTGGCAGGTCATCGACTCCGGGAGCAGATGAGAAACCCCTTCGCAGCAAGCTCATCTGAACACTGCTGCAAGCTCTTTTAATGCCCTCCACCTGCACCCCATTGGTCCCAAGAAAGCATCTCTTCTAAACATCAGTTCTCAATTGGCTGGTAGTGTCTGTGCTAGCAATCCTTGGTCTCCCAGGCAGTCCTCAATCAGGTCCTCCTCAGGAGATGCTTTTGCGGCCCGTGCAGCTAGCATTTACATAGAGGTGGCCCAGCTGTTCTTGCTACAGGGAAGGGAGAAAGGAAGAGGATGAGAGGGAGGTAAGAAGGGAAGGAGATGGGGAGGGAAGGAGGGAGAAGGGATGGGGGAGATAGAAAGGAGCCATATTTCCCACAGATGAAGCTCTCTGACTTCTGTTCCGCACGGATGACGCTACCTCGCCATTTTTTATCACCGGTGATGAAAGTTCATTTCGAATGTTAAGCAACCATCGTCTTTGTGCCCTTTAACGTATCCATGTTTCCTGGACAAGATCGTAGCATTGGGATTAGGGGGACGATGTTTTCGTTCTGAGAAAATACATCCCGAAGCACTTAGAGTCGTGATGCCTACCATCGACTTTGGAATGGCTCAACTCTGTGAACCTGTGCGTCTGTCTGTCTGTTTGTCTGTCTGTCTGTGCGTGCGTGAACCACGGGGAGGAGAAAGAGAATATGAATAGTTGGTGACTCCAGCTGAAGGCCACGGGGCGTCTTTGGATGACAGGTTGTTCACTTAGTATTACTGTAGCTTTGACAATTTTCAGAATAAAAGGGGGGTTATGTTTATGATATACTCCGAGATAAGCAGTCAGGTGCCTCCATGTTTTTTTGTTTGTTTGTTTGTTTTTTGGTTGTCTGACTTTTATAGTATGTGCTGCAAATGAAATGTTAATGTCTCCGTTGCTAAGCAAACCCCCCCCCCCCCCCGGTTTGTTTGTTTGGTTTTTTTTTTTTTAACAGTTCTGGGCCTCTTGCATGCTAGGGAGAGACTACCCTGACCTACATTCCAAGGCTCCCTTTTAGAATTTTTTTTTAAATTTGAGACAGGGTCTCATGTATCCCAGGTTAGCCTCTGACTCACTAGGCACCTAAGGCTGGCCATGAACTTGTGATCCTCTTCCCTCCACCTCCCAAGGTACAGGGGGAGGGAGTCCTCTGGCTTATTTTGATGTTGGGGATTGAACCCAGGGCTTCATGCATGCAAGGCAAATATCTACCAACTGAGTCATGCCTCAGACCTATTCCAGAGTTCTTGATGATGTCGACTGACCAGGATATGGAAGTGGAGCACCTTCAAGCTGGACACCCCACTGTCCTGTAGGATGCTCTTTTGTCTGTGTGTGTGTGTGTGTCTGTGTGTGTGTGTGTGTGTGTCTGTGTGTGTGTATGTGTGTGTGTGTGTATGTGTGTATGTGTGTATGTATGTGTGTGTGTGTGTGTATGTGTGTGTGTATGTATGTGTGTGTATGTGTATGTGTGTATGTGTGTGTGTGTATGTGTGTGTGTATGTGTGTGTATGTGTATGTGT
>JANHMN010000018.1:49908882-49951553 GCA_030674055.1 Rhabdomys pumilio | reverse complement strand
GGGAGGGGGAAGGGAAGAAGAGAAGGAGGAGGAAGGGGAGGGGGAAAAGGGAGGGGAAGGGGAAAGGGCTTATTTAGTTTCAGAGGTTTGACTCCGTGCTTAGTTGACTCTTGTTTCTGAGTCTGAAGAGAGGGATTATGGTAGAAAGGTGTGATGGAGCAATCGTGCTCATTTATTTATTTATTTTGTGGAGAGAAAAGAGAGAGGATCAGAAGAAAGGAGAGGGACAAGACTTCCAAGACACACCTCTGGTGACTCTCTTTCTCCAGGATGATGGAGTTTTCACCACCTCAAAATAATGCTATCTGATTGTGAATCCACCAACAGCTTCATCCTTTGACTGTACCAGAATCCTCTCAACCTAGGTACCCGGGAACAAGCCTTCCACTTATGAACCATTTCGGGGGAATCTTCATGTTCAAACAGGTGCACAGTGATAATGATGGTGGAGTGACCTCAGGACAGACAACACTGGGGGCAGGATGTGACAGTGGGGAGTACTCTGAAGTGCTCCAGGAAGAAGTGCTTGGGAGACACAATGTTCATCATTACCATGTAAATGGTATATCTATAACATGTAAGTGGTAAATCTATACCATGTAAATGGTAAGCCTATAGCTTGGTTTTTGAAATAGTCTGGCTTCAAATTCAGTATGCAGCTAGAGGACAGCCTGGAGCTCCTTGTCCTCCTGCCTCTACCTAACATCCCCCGCCCCAAGTTTGGGGATCAGAGACATGTTCTACCACTCTTGTTTATGTGATGCTGGGGATGGGATGCAGGATTCATGTTTTCTAGACAAGCATTCTACCAACCAAGCTAGCTACCCAGCCTCAAGACTACTGTTTTAACAAAATTACTCAGAAAATTTTTACAGCATAAAAAAAAAAATCAAAGATCTGCGAATGTCACTCTGAAAACTTGGGCAGAAGGAAAGAAGGACAGTGGCAGAGCTGGAGAAGCAGAGAAAATAAATGGGTGGGATGGGGGGATGAGGGTGGGCAGAGAACCCCAGAGGAAGACAACAGTTCAAGAAAGACGGGGCTGGCAAAGGTGAACCCTCACTCCTAGACAAAGAACTACAGGCAACAAATGCCTGTGGATTTGGGGAAATCAGGCTCTCCTGAGCAGGAGCTCCCAAATTGGTCATCCCTGAAATTATATACATGCAAACAACAAAAATGTACGCAGCGGGTTGCATTTATATATTTGTGCACACACGTACATATGTGTTCAAATAATAATAATAATAAATAATAATAATAACAGGGCATCAGTTTGAAAGTGTAATCCCAGCTCTTGGGATAAAAACAGAGGTGGATCTCTGGGGCTCCCTGGCCAGGCAGCCTAGCCTACTTAGCAAGCTCCAGTCTAGTAAGAGACCCTGTCTCAAAAAACAAGGTGGACAGGGCCTGAAGAACAGCACTTGAGGTTAACCTCTACACTTACCCCTATATACACAAATTTGCACACTTACACATATCCCTACATGCACAGGCACACACAAGAATGGGGAGGGATCACCAGAGTTCAGTAGATTCAAAAGAGTCAGGTAAGGACAGAAAAACATACACAAACGTGCATGCATACAAGTATGCAAGAGAGTACATGCACGTGTGTGCACACATGCACACATGAGAAGGGGGAGAGGAATGCCAGAATTTAATGGATTCAACAGAATTTAATGGATTCAAGTTGGGTAAGGACAGAAGTCAGTTAGCAATTATGTCACCCATGTAGAGGAGAGACTTCGAACTTGGTGCCAGTGGTAGAGGTGAAGGGTAGAATGGGGTGGGGTGGGGGGAGGGGGTAGGTTCCTGTGTGTTTTGTACTGAGAAGGGTGTCAGGTTATCAGATTGGCTGACTGAATCAGCTCCTGACCAGCCTGGAAATCATGTTCATCATTGAGCTTAAGACTGTGGATGAAAATGTTCAAACAGCCAGGCCAATTTACTTTTATTCTTTTAGTAGAAGTAATTTTTAAAAACCAAGGTAAAATTTACAAAGAATGAAGCGTACAGCTTTCAGGGGTTCAAGGCATTTTGACAAGAGTTAAGCTGTGTCATCAATACCTAGATCCAGTTAAAACACTGCCCTAGAAGCTCCCCTGCGGCCTACTCCTACACCATCCTCATTCCCTATTGGAGGCGGCAGTCCTCATCTCTACCCCACCAAGCTCCCTGTGCAGACCCCTGAAAGTCAGCAAGTGGAGCCCTGGGATGTAACACATTGTTGCAAAGATAAGTAATCACTGGGGATGTAAACATTGTTGCAAAGATAAGCAGTCAGCTCACTATACTTCCCCACAGCCTTATTTTGTTAAGGCCTATTTATGTATCCAGCCTCTACTGGTAGATGCTTAACTGGTAACAAAGTTTTAGCTGCAAAGACCAATGTTAAAAGCAGCTTCCCACAAAGACTTACTAGTCTAGATATTATTTAGCTCAAATACCTGGGTTGGAGAGGTGGAGAGAGTGGGGGATGGGTGTGCTTGCTACGTTATAAGGTAGCTATAGTGCATCTTTATAGGAAACAGCATTTCAAATCAATCCTAACATTTCCTTGCCATTCAGTAATGCAAGTCCCCTAGTTCTACATTCTTGGTCCTTTTCATTTGGTGTTTTAAAATACTATTTACAAGTTTATTGCATTTATTTATTTGAGTGTATGTACACAGGGGTAGGTGCTACAATGTTCCAGCATAGAGGTCGGTCGGGAAAACAAATTGGTTCTCTTCTTCAACCATATGAGATCCAATTCAGGATGTCTGGATTGGCACCAGGCACCTCCACCACCTGCACCATCTTGCCAGGCGTTTTGAATCTTTCTTAGGAGCAGGAAAGGGTGTGTCCTCCTGGATTTAATGTGCATTTCCCACATGACTAAAACTGTCAGACACCTTTGCAAGTGCATATCATCTTATATCTTCATTTGTTCGGTGTTCGCTCAAAACATTTAGCTTTTTATGATTGGTAACTTTTTATGTTGAGAGAAACAGTACTTATAAGCATCTTTCATGAGCTAAGCAACAGATATTTACTAACATTCTAAGTAGAATCTTTTATGTGTTTTGCCAAAGGGAAATGACTGAACACAGGGTCGGGAGGGGAACCAAATCTTTCCTGTGAAATACCAGTTAACTTTAAAACCATATCCATGCTATTTTATGTCAAAGTATTTAAAGATGGGAGCTGTGTCTCCCTCATTGACTAAGGGCAGAATTCATGTTTAACCTGGGATTCCGTGAGGAGGGAGACCAGCAACGTGCATGCCAAGATGGGGTCTTCTTTGTCTACTTCTGAATCTGGCAGTGGATACAGTCAGAAATATAGACCTACAGGGAAGCCTGATTTTGAATTTGCTCCTGGGAACCAGCAGCCAGCCCTGTGTGGGAAGACCAACCTGTATTCTCGAACTAGGGCCCTGGGTTCAGAGCGCTGAGGTGAACTTGTTTTCAGCTGCAGCCCGTTCTGCTAAGTGGGTGACCTCTGACGCCCCCTACCCCAAGTCATTCTTAATTTATCACATTACACCTACCTCCCAGTTTGAGTCCAGGACCTCAGGCATGCCAGCAAACATCTCTCCCACCTGTCTCCTCAGCCCAAACTGATCTTAATTTGTAGTCTAGGCAGGCTTTGAATTGGTGACTCTCCTGCCTCAGACTTCTGATACTTGCTTATAATGTCAATCATGTACACCTGACTTCATGACTTGTCAGTGTGTGGAGAATATGCTTGTATTGGCCTGTGAGGTCGGGGCGGGGCTGCAAACCGTGTGTGTGTGTGTGTGTGTGTGTGTGTGTGTGTGTGTGTGTGTGTGTAAGGGGTTGATGGTGTCTTTTTCTACCACCCTCTACCTTGGTTTTGTTAGTTTTTCCCAGACAAGGCCTCCTTTGTAGTCCTGGCTGTCCCGGAACTCCGTGTAGACCAGGCTGGCCTCAAATTCCCAGTGATCCTCCTGCCTCAGTCTCCCCAGGGCTGGGATTAAAGGTGTGTCACCCGCACCGCACCCTGGCTTCCATCTTGTTCTTAAGAGTCAGGCTCTCTAACTTGACCTGGAACTGATCTCAGTCATACTGGCTGATCAGCGACTCTGGGCATCTGTATCCACCACGAAGAATGGCAGTTACCGCCCCCACCCCTCCACGGGATCCTAACTCGGATGCTTTCTTAGCATGCCCTTTTTTCCTACTGAGCCATCTTCTCAGCCCTCATAACTTATTTTCAAAACATAAATCCGGATTGCATTTGCGATCCATTGTGTTAGAGACTTTGTGGTATCTCTTAACAAGCACCCCCCTTTTTTTTAAGCAGCCATCTGGGAGACTGCAGGACAACTATGTGAATTTAGGGCCAGCTAGAAAATTTAGACCCTAGGCCTATTTCCAATCAGGAACTTTGGAACTGGTGTAATACTACAGTGGACGTCTGCAGCAACTCTTTTTACTAAAAACTGTAAGAGAGTGGCAGGAGGCACCACACTCCAACGAAGTGGAAGGAATCTTATGCGGTCCAATGCCGGGCAGGGTATGTGTGGGTGGGAACCTCTCGCCGCGCACGCGCACTCGCGCTTAAGGCTGGCGCACGCGCACAGGTTTACTCCCCGCGAAATGGAGCGGGTGTTGGCGGACGCTCTCCTAAGGCAGAATCCGGAGCCCTGCGAGTTGCTGGCCGCGCTGTGCGGCGGGGAGGCGAGTGCGGAGCGGGCAGAGACCCTGCGCCTGGTGTTGCAGCGGCTAGAGGAGCGCGGCGCCGGCGCCGACGCGCTGGCCAAGGCGGCCCATGAGGTGGCCAAGAGCCACCTGGTGCCCTTACTGCACGCGTCCCAGGGCGGAGGGCCTGTGAGGTCCCGCGTGCTCCGAGCGGCAAGTGCCGCGCTGCGCTCGTGCGCTCGCCTGGCAGGTCCCGAGCTGGCGGTCACTTTGGCCGAAGACGCGCTGAGCGAACTGCCGAGCGCGCCGGCCGTGGAGCTGCTGGCCGCCGTGGCGCCGTGTCTGCGCGCACCGGAGGATGCCTCGCTGCTGCGTCGCCTGGCACGCGCGTCTGTGGAGCTGGCGCTGGCCGGGGACGCGCCTCCGGCCGTGGGAGCGCGCCTGCTGCCTGCGCTGGCACAGAGCGCAGAACCAGCTCTGCGGGCGGCGTGGGACGCGTTGAGCTCCGCGGGGCCCGGAGCTGAGGGCAGCACTGGGCCAGAGCTGCTGGTGCTGAGCGCACTGGCCGAGAAGCTGCTGCCCAACCATGAGCGCCACGAGGATCTCGACGCCCGTCTCTGCGACCGCTTCTGGAGAACCGTACAGGCGGGGCTGGGCCGCGCGCAGGACGCGCTCACGCGCAAGCGCGCGCGCTACCTGCTGCAGAGGGCTGTACAGGTGTCTGGAGAGTTGGCGGTGGATTGCTCCTGCGGCCCTCGGGACATAAAGGGTACCTACCTACCCACTTGTCTCTCTAAAAAAAAAATTGTGTGTGTGCTCGCGCGCGTGTGTGCTTGTGTGAGTTTATGTGTACCACGTGCGTATGCTTGGGGGAGCATCAAATCTTGAGCTGGAGTTAAAGGCATTTGTGAATTACTGATGTGCGTGCTGGGAACCAAACTCCAGTCCTCTAGAAGAGCATCAAGTGCTCTTAACTCCTGAGCCATCTTTCCAGACTGGTACCTACTTATTATCTCTTTGCCCCAGCCGCACTCTGTTCCCCAAACCAGCCTTCAGGGGGCGTCCACCTCGTCCTGAGCGGATGTGGCACTTGCATGTGGTACTCCTACACAGGCCTCCTTCTGTACGTTGGGAAGAGTGGACTCAGTGCAGGTTAAAATACTGCACACACAGTAGCATGCTGTCTGTAAGACCAAGTCTGTTTCGCGCCTTTACATCCTGATAGAAAAAAGGTTGACATCCATATCAAACTGAAAGAAAGGTGCTTTAACCCAAGTTAATGTTTGAAACTGGAGGTACAGAATTAAATATTACTCTCTTGACAATTCCTTTTAGGAATGCTAGTGTTTTCTAAACTTAACCCTTAAATCATCGTGTGTGTGTGTGTGTGTGTGTGTGTGTGTGTGTATGTGTGCTGGACTGTGTATGATGTGGTTGTGTGTGTGTGTGTGTGTATGTGTATGGTGGATTGTGTGTATAGTGTGTGCATATGTGCATATTGTATGGTGTGTGTACTGGACTATGTGTGCATGTGCTGGACTGTGTGTATGATGTGTGTATGTGCATTGTGTGTGTTCTGGACCATGTATGGTGTCTGTATGGTGTCTGTGCTAGGCTGTGTGTGTGTGTATGAAGTCCTGAAGTCCACAGGCCTGAAGTCAACAGAAGGTGTTTTCTTTGATCTTTCTCCATTTTACTTTTTGAGTCAGACTCTCTCTGTCTCTGTCTCTGTCTCTCGATCTGGAGCTCAAGATTCAGCTGGACTCACTGGCCAGGAATCCTTTTCCTTTATCTCCATTCTCCTGCCTCAGCCACCTCCGCTGGAATTACAAGCACGTGCCACTATGCCAGATATTTTACATGGGTGCTCTTTTATGTCTGATGTGTTTTCATGTCTGTCATTTCCATTTGAACTTTTTATTATATTTGTTGTGTGTGTGCATGCTATGGCACCCTCCTGGGAATGCTCTTTCTACCATGTAGGTCCCAGGGATACAACCAGATTGTCAGGTTTGTCGGCAAGCACAATTTGAACTTTAAAAAACAAAAGACACCTTTCATCTTTTGAGGTTCCCCCATCTGATGATCTGTTCTTCTAAACGGTTCACATTTCCTGTTATGTCCTTTGATGGAAGAGTTGTTCGCATGTCTAGTAACCGAATGACGAGGCTTGGCTTTGCTTTCTGTTTTATCTTTGGGTCCTAGAGTCAGTTTCTTGTTTCTTATGACAAGTAGAGACAGTAAATATTTCTGCCCAGAGATGGGCCTTTATCTTCTGTTACATTCTTAGCAGGTGGCTTTGAGTTGAGTGACCTGGTTTGTGGTTGAGCTGGATGTGGGTTGCTGTGTCTTACTCTGGTATTCAGTCCTGGTGAGCTTCGAGTTGCCTCCTACAGAGCATGAAGTCTGAACAACCTGAAGTTTTCCTGATGTGTTCGGGGCTGCCGAGCCTTGACAGTGTATGTTTGTTGCTTAGCTTCAGATGGCTGTTTCTCCAGTGGCATCCTAGACCTGATGTCTGCGCTTGGGGACTATAACTTTTCCTGCAGGCTCTGTGTCCTGTCCAGGAACACGTAGCTTCTGTCTTGTTCCTAGAGAGAGGGTTGGAGTAGCCAAGTGTTCTCAGTGCCTGTTGCACTCACTGGTTGGAGAAAGGTCTTGCACAGGCACACCCCCTCTCCACATCTGAAGCCTACACCAGCCAGCTTTGTCTCAGGGGTGGATTAGTTGGTTTCTTGCCTTTCCCAAGCAGCAGATCCTAACAGTACGTCTTCAGGAGAGGTTTTCTGTGCCTTCACAGAGCTTGCTACCAAGGAGGGCAGGAACAAGGACATCTGCTTTGGCCCTTTTCAGAGGGCCAGACAGAGGTGGGTAGTAGTTGTTCACCAGTTGGTGTTCTGTAGGACAGGGGGCATGGATAAGTCCTTCTGCCCCTCAGACCAAGACAGACTTATAGCCTGTGCCTCCAGGCTCTAAAGTCTGCCTGAGTCTTCAAGATCAGCACCTAAGAAGCCTGAAGAAGAGCTGGTGACTTCTCAAGGTTCCCAGGATTCTGAGCTGTTCTCTCTGCCAACTGTGAGCCTTTAAGTGTCCCTTAAAATGCCATGTTTTCAGACCTCTTCTCGAGGGTGGGGAACACCTTTTCCTCCATGCTCCACCAAATGTGGAGAGCAGCTTGTGTGTTTTTTTATCTTGCAGATACTTTGCTTTCTTTCTGAACTTTTGTTTTGTTTTTCCCCTTCCCTTCTCCCTCTTGCTCTGGCCCAAAGGTTTTTATTTACTAAAATGTAAGTACACTGTAGCTGTCTTCAGACACCCATATGAGGGCATCAGATCTCATTCTGGATGGTTGTGAGCCACCATGTGGTTGCTGGGATTTGAACTCATGTCCGGGAGAGCAGTCAGTGCTGTTGACTGCTAAGCCATCTCACCAGCCTCTTTCTGAGATTTGGAATTGTGCTCTCTTACGGTCCCTGTATATTTATGGTTTTGTGGTTTTGTGGGTGATCCATCTTTCCTTTCTAGGCAGAAACGCTCTCTTGTGGCTTCCTGCTTTCAAAGCAGAGTTGCGACTGTAAACACCTTGATTTTTTTTTTTTTTTTTTTTTTTTTTTTGTCCTGGGGGAGACATTTCCATCTACGTTTTAAAGGCATCCATCCATCCAGAAGCACTTTGAGAAGCTGGAAATTCTACTGTTGCTCTTTTGAAATTGAGATGATGGTCTGTGACTTCTCTATGGGGTACCTGGGTTTTAGGGCCCTGGCATCCTGGAACCTCCTTTTTATCCATGTGCTGGGCACTTGGTACACTTACACAGTCTGGAAGTCAGTGATGATTCTGGGAGGATTTCTTGAGTGGTGAGGTGGTTATTTCCTCCCTTGCTTTCTTTTTCTTCCTCTCTTCTTGACTTGGAACCTCCTGGACTTACCATCTGTCTGTCTTAGTTACTTTTCTATTACTGGGACAGACACCATGACCAAAAGCAACTTGTGAAGGAAAGGGGTTATTTCCACTGAAGACTCCCAAATTCGGGAGACCCTTACTCAAGTCTCAGGAAGTCGCGAACACCCACAAACTCCAAGACACCGTACCTGGATGCAATTAGCAGAGGTTTATTAGGGAAGAGAGTTGGCAGCCAGCGTTCAAACTGCACACTCGTGCAAGAGTACAGTTTGACCCCGCGCGGTAGGCTAAGGAACCTTTTATAGTAGGGGGTAGGGAAAGGAAGGAATTTTCGCGCGGTTACACATAATTGGTTATTTCAAATATCAGCAACTTGCAGAGGCGGCAGGATGGCTTGTTAGGACTTGTCTGGGCATGCCTTTTTACTTTTCTTTGTGGCCAGGAATGTGTCTTCCTGCTTTGGGCCTACCCCACCCACAGGTGGATTTTCTTCCCTGAGGCTTGAGGAATGTATGGGGCAGTGAAGGCCCGAAATCCTACATTAAGTTCCGCCTTCCTGGAACTAATGAGCCTGTATATATTTTATAAAATGGTCTTTATACTTTTTCACTCTACACCACTTAAAACTCACAGGTCACACATTGCACCACTGAGAGAAGTCAGCAGGAACCTGGAGACAGAAACTGAAGCAGAGATGGTGGAGGGGTGCTGCCTACTGGCTTGCTCAGCCTGCTTTCTTTGACAATTAAGACCACCTGCTCAGGGTGGCACCACCCACAGAGAGCTAAGCCTTTCCACATTAATCATGAGTCTGAAAAATGCCCCCCAAAGACTTGCCTACAGACCAATCTGAGAGAGGCAGTTTCTCAGTTGAGGGAGGCTTCATCTTCCGGGGTGACTCTTGGCTTGTACTGAGTTGACAAAACCCAGCCAAAATACCTTTGAAACTTCTTCAGTAGATTTTCTAGAATTTTGACGTTTCCCTCACTCACTGATAAATTTCTTTGGTTTCCAGTCTTTTCTCTGTGTTTCTTATTTCTATGATCAGATTTTAGTTTTCAGACTGCTTTGGGACAATCCCTTTAATTTGATACAGCATCGTGTTCTGATGTCTGTGAGCAGACCCCTCCATGGCTCAGCTCAGTTTATAAGCTCCAGTCATATGCAGAGACTTACTGCCTAGGATTTCAGTGTTTTGGGAGGGTGGGGTTCAAGGTAAATCGAATAATTTCTTGGCTTTCCCTGTCAACTGAGCTTTCTTTTCCCCCCAAAGTCAGCTCAAAATTTCAAATTTTAAATTTTTTCGTTTTGTCTGTTCTTACATTATTTTTGTTTTTGTTGTTTCAGTTTTGTTGGGACTGGCCTCTGCAAAGTCCTTTGTTTGTAGAGTCTTGGAGAGGAAAGTAATGTTTGTGTATCCACAACAGTAATCTTAAGGAAACAAACAAAGCAAGGTTAGATAGGCGTGGTGGTACACGCTTGTCATCCCAGGAGAGGCAGGAGGTTCTGGAGTTCAAAGTCACCTTCCACTATATAGCAATTTCTGGGAGATTTTGTCTTAAAACACTCTTAGCCCAAATAGACAAAAACAAAAATTTAAACTCAGAGTAGCAAAAAAAAAAACCCCAAAACAAAAACAAAACAAAACAAAAAACCCCAAAACAAACAAACAAACAAACAAACAACAACAACAAAAACAAACCAAAATTAAATTCAGAATTTCTTTCTTACTTTCCCAGGCTTTTGAAATCTGTTCCCTCCATGGTTGCACTGTTCGGTAACACTAGAATTAAGATAAGAACTGTTGTTTTGAAGGGCTTACCCGAGTAGCTAAAAGAAGAACTGATTTTTTTTTTCTCTCTCTCTTTTAAAATTCTGTTAGGTCCGAGCCTATTCTGGTGGTCTGAGAAGAAAAAAGACGAGCTTTTAAAGTTTTGGGAAAACTACGTGTTGATCATGGAAGTTTTAGAAGGAAACCAGGTGCGTGCTCTCTTGTTTCAGTGACTCTGGTAGCCCATGGGCCTTTCCCAGGCATTCACGGGAAGGCTGGCTTATGTAAGCATAGCCAACTCCTTTGTTTTCTGGCATAAATACGATTTAAGATAGCATGTAAGTTATTTCAGGAAGTAAAAGAATGCTCTCAGTGGAATCACATGATTGCTCAAAATTTAGTCTCCTTTAACTTCTCCAACTGTTATATTGTGGGGGTGGCCCACCCTTCCTGCTACCAAGTGTAGATTACTGGGCCCATCCCCAGACTTTTGGACTTAGTTCATCTGGAGGGAGGCCTGAGAGTGTGAGTTTCTTGGTGACAGCTTTGCAGCTGTTTTGGTGTAGAGAGTCGTGGTCTGTAAAGATCCCTCTCGGTAAGAATCTCAATATGTAAGGGCCCCTGTCTATAGGGTTCTTAGAGATTCCCATCGAAGAGATTCCCATTGAAAAGAATCCCATTGTGTCAGGTTTCTCAGCTGTAAGAGTCTCCATCTGTAAGGTTCCTGTGTGTAAGGGTTTCTGTGTAAAGTGGTTCTCTGTCCGTAAGCAGCAGACCATGGGTCAGCTAAGACAGTGAGTCAGTGAGCCGTGGAGTCAGGTGAGGTGTAAATCCTCAGCACCACAGCCCTCTCTGTGCTATAGAGATCCAGGATGGGAAATGGAATTCTTTAAAATTCAAATTACACTTCTAAGGGTTGCTTTAGTCGGTTGACCCATAAGACTCTCCTTATTTATTTTAGAAACCTAGATTTAAAGTTATTTCGAAATATGTGAGTCAAACTCTAGCTGAGTTGTCACAGCATGGTCTAAGGGATGCAGGAACTCTGAATCTACTCTGCTCCCCATGTGTGACCCGGACAACAGTGGGAACTTGGGGCAAGCTTCTCTGGTTTCCCTGTTTTAGCCTTCCAGCCTTGCCTGTTGCCTGGGTCAGCTGAGGATCACAGAACCTGAGTTTGGATATTCCCTGTGGAAATCTCCATGGTACCGTAAATGGGGACAAGGCTGTGTTCCCAGCTTTGCCTGCTCAGTCTTATAGACGTGAATCGTGCTTTGATTCAGACCTGGGAGAAGCAGGCTCCTGACACCTGTTTTTGACATGGTTACAAGAGAAGGACCACAGAGATGTAAACAGGAACCTTCCCCTGAGGTTTTAAAGGCGTAATGTGTGATTTTTCATGAGATTCTTTGCTTTTGTTTTTAGATACATGTCATAAAGCCAGTCTTACCAAAGCTAAACAGTCTGTTTGAATACGCAGTATCAGAGGAGAATGGTAACGATTACTTTTTGGTTCTGTTTATTTGCTTTAATAACACTAATAGTTTCCTGACCTTACAACTAACCAGTATTTATCGTCGAGCATTTGGGAAAACCATTGAGCAGTGAGGAGGGAACAGGACCATGTTGTCATGGCACCAGCACATAATATTGATTTGGTGTTGTGGGTTGGCCCTGTGTTCTCACTGCACTCTCAACCTGTCTTCTTAGAACATAGTTTTGAATGGCTGCAGAGATTTCAGTTATTTAAGTATAATTAGGTTTTTTAAAAAGCAGTTTGTTATAAAATTTCAAAAGATTTCCTTTCTTTATAGAACCTGGAGCCTGCCTTGGTCAAAGCAGATGCACACAGTGGGTGGTCTGCCTTGGTTAAAGCAGAAGCACACAGTAGGCAGCCTGCCTAGGTCAAAGCAGATGCACCCAGTGGGCAGCCTGCCTTGGTTAAAGGAGAAGCACACTGTAGGTAGCCTGCCTTGGTCAAAGCAGATGCACACAGTGGGCAGCCTGCCTTGGTCAAAGCAGATGCACACAGTGGGCAGCCTGCCTTGGTCAAAGTAGATGCACACAGTGGGCAGCCTGCCTTGGTCAAAGCAGATGCACACAGTAGGCAGCTTGCCTTGGTCAAAGCAGATGCACACAGTAGGCAGCCTGTCTTGGTCAAAGCAGAAGCACACAGTGGGAGGCAGCCTTGTCTCCTGTGTTGTGTTCACCCTGCTACTACCTCTCCAGTAGCTTAGCATTCTTTCATTTCATCTGTAAATCTCAGTGTCTGTCCCAGTAGGTAAAGGGCTTGCGGTCAAGCATGAGGACCAGAGTTTAGATCATCAGCACCAATGAAAAGGCCTTGAAGGTCTGGTTACCCACCTGTATTCCCAGCATTCCCGAGGCAGACACAGGGGACCCTGGGTGAGCTGGCTGGGTAGATAAGCCAAATTAGTGAGCTCTGGGCTCAGCAAGAGACCTTGCCTCCATAAATAAGGTGGGGAGGGATCAAGAAAGACGCTTGGTGTCAGCCTCTGGCCTCTATACACCTGGTACCTATATTGGAATCATGGTGCCTATATACATGTATATGTACCCCTACACACACACACATACACACACACACACACACACGTATGTACGTACATAAGAAATTGCTAATGCTTTCGTGGTAGAGCTATGTTTTTAATAATAGCCTTGATATCGATAGATATAAATGTATGTTTTTAACTGCTTCCCAGCCTTATTGTCTTAATATACCTTTTAAATATATAATGTGATAGACACACATCTATCTTTTGCTTTTTAGACTGGCAGGGTTAGGTTTTTTTTTTTTTTTTTTAAAGTATCTTGAAGTTCCTAGGAAGAGGACATTCAAGGCTATGACTTTAAATGTGTCTTGAACCCTTAGTCACCCCTGAGTCAGGAGGATCTTTGAGAAGACGCACAGCAAACCTGGAGCCTCCTAAAGTGTCTTTGTGAGATTAAACTTAGACCAATAATACAGCTAAATGCATAAATGCAGGCCGGGGTCTTTCTACCCATAGGAGTGGGAAGGTGCCGTGTCATGTGTTTATGTGAGAGGATGAAGCCCGGTGGCTGGTGCCTGCCCTGGGTAATATCTCACTGATAGTTTGACCCCTTTGCAAATTGGGCTTTATTCTGCCAAAGCCTGTGGCTGTTTTCTGACTCAGAGTTTTCACAGACGGCAAGCCTTTCTTGAATGGAACCCCACCGTCTTTCTTGAATGCTTGCTGTTAAAACAGTTCTCTCATTCCACTCCACGCTTTGCCCATAGCTCTTAGCAAACCAAACCAAGTAGCATTGACTGGTTTTGAAATTTACCATTGCCAGAGAGCGAAAGGCGTGTTGGGGTAGATTACCAACAAACAATAGTCAATATAGTTATAGAATACCAGGAGATTAAAAAATGATGGCCTTTCTAACATAGTTAAATAAAGGCTATTTTGAGAATCAGAAACAGTGTATAGGGGTACACATTAACGCCATTCCTTTTTTCCCTTTAGATTTATTTTTGTTTATGTGAATGCGTGTGTGTTCCTATGTGATGCACCACATGTGTGCAGGCGCCCTCGGAGGCCAGAAGAAGGTCGTAGCTTTGCCAGTGCCAGAGTTACAAGTGGTGTGAGCCTCCTAACGTAGGAGCTGAGAATCGAACCCCAGTGCTCTGGGGAGAGTGGCATGCACTCCTAACCACTGAGCCATCTCTCCAGCTCCTCATTCTGTGTTTTATTATAGACTCAGTTATATTCACTTAAGAGTCAGTATCAGTGTGTGCAAGCATGGGGGTGGGGTGGGAGAGGGAAACAGTATTCTCTACTTGAGTTTAATATTCATGAGATAGTTTTGGCTCCAGGTTTAGCAAAGGTTTATCATAGTTTATGAAAAGAAAAGAGAGAAGGGACCAAAAGGAGTTCATGTGAAGGGGAGGTTAGGCCTGACATAGGGGTGACATATGACCTCAGAGCTAGGAGCTGGCCAGCCCTGTGCTAGGAGCTCTGTGAGGATGGTGGGGATTCTGAGAAAATTGGGTCTGTGGAGGCAGGAAGGCCAGTGTGGCCAGTGTCCAACTCGTTCAGAGTTTCAGAATGGTGGGAAGCTTCAGTGGTTTTCAGTAGGGGAGGGGGTGACAGTTTCAGATTCATGTATGAAATGGCCTCAAGTGGGGTGAGGGGAGGATGCGCTGAATCACCCCGATCCAGAGTCCCATCTGTACACACAAGGTAGTGCTTTCTTGAGTCCTGTACTGGCTGCAGCAGCTGGTTGCATCCAGAATGCTGAACACCAAGGTGACTGAGTTCCGCAAGCTCTGTGTGTGTCATTAACAAGCTTACTGCCACGGCGCTCTCACATTGTTAGTGCGGCTGTCCTGCACACGTATTTGCTTACGAGCCTACAGTCTCCATGCAGAGATCTAAAGCTAGAATCGTGTGTCAGCGTCGGGTACTTGTTCCCACAGGCTGCTGGCTCTTCCATCCTTCCTGGCACATGTGCGTCTATAAAAGAATGTTCGAAGGTGAGAATAAAATTCTGGCCAAAGAAGGCGTGATCCACTTCTTGGAGATGTATGAAGTGAAATCGCTCCCTTATTCTCCGGAACTCTCAGAGGTAATGGCTTCTTGGCTGCTTCCAATCCTTCCCTTCATCAGAACATAGGTAAAGCCATGCCTCTATCACATACATCAGAACATAGCAGGTAAATATATGCCTCTATCACATACATCAGAACATAGCAGGTAAATACATGCCTCTGTCACATGCATCAGAACATAGGAGGAAAATCCTGATAATTAAGGTTGAAGTCCACCATGACTGATAGCCTCTGAACTCGGAGCAATATGGGAGACTCCCTTTATTAGAGGGGCTTTTCCTTTTCTGATCTTGTCTGGAGAACTCTAAGCCCACACAAACACCTCTACCGGAGGAATGTCACATAGCCTCAATTAGATTATAGGACCAATTTCCTTTCTCCTGACAAAACCTGTTCAGTCAGCACCTGAGATTCCTGAAATGCTTCCCCATGCTAAGAAGGCATTCCAGGTGTCCCCATCCCCCAGCCACCGACTTTGCCCATCTTGGATGTTCCTGCCTTCAGTCCCCTAAAACTTTATAAGCCTTCAGTCACCCTAAGCAAAGTTGATCTCCCTCCTGATAGCTGGTCCTGGTGTGGCCATTCACTGGACATGCTCACAGGACTTCCAAATCCCATGTTGAGGTGGGTCATATGAGGGCGGGGAGGCCCTCATGCTACGGGTCATGGTTGTGTGCCCTTTGCCATCTTTTATCTGAGCTCTGTTTGTCCCTGCCTCTGTCCACCAGCAGCCTCACACAGTGAGACCATGGGAGCTCAGTCTATGCAGCTGAGCCCTGTGACTCCCTCCCCTTAGAGCCCATGATAGCTTGCCTTGTATTAGGGTCAGCTTCGCCAACCTACTTTTCCTGTCTGAACTCCATAGTACAGCACCTGAGATGCATTCTGGCCCCTGAACTTAGGTAAACTGGGCCTTTTTGACCAGTGTCTAGGAGTATTTGGGGGAATGTTAATACCTTCACTTCTCAGAACAGTCCGTCTGTCTGTCTGTCTGTCTGTCCGTCCGTCTTCTCTTGAGGAATCTTTGTTTCATCATCACTTTCTGCATTCCCTACCTAGTTCCTCCACCATGTTTCTTGGTCCCTGACTCACCCCCAGGGCCCTGGAGACTGTTAGCAGATGGCTGCATTCTGTCTGTGCCCACAGGACCCTCCTCACATTAGCCCTCTCTGCCCCCCAGATCTCCTGAATCCCTGTATAGAGCAAATGCAGGCTCTCCCCTCTCGATGCAGCTGGAAATTTACGACAGTTCCCTGACTTTTCCCTTTTAGTTTGTTACTGGCCCGCTGATGGATGCCCTCTCAGAGAGCTGCCTGTACAGCAGGTAAGCACCGTGCTATGTGTTGTTGCCGTGGAGCTCGGGATCAAGTCAAGTGCTTTGGGCACGCTAGGCCGTTGGCACAGTATGGATGATGGCCAATGGTCGATCTCTTCCCAACAGCAGTGCTGTGCATGGAAGCACACACTTGGTGCCGTGAACCAAACCTCACTCATTCTTTTATTTTAGCTTTTTAACCTTGACTTAGTTTCACAGTTTTCTAGAAGAGTTTGGGGCTAGTACAGTATCGTTAGCACATGCTAATGTCCAGTGGAATTTTCTTAGTTGTCTCCTTGTGCGCGCGCGTGCGTGCGTGCGTGCGTGCGTGCGTGCGTGTGCGTGTGTGTGTGTGTGTGTGTGTGTGTGTGTGTGTGTGTGTGTCTGCTAAAAGGACTTACCCTCCTGTTTTATCTGTCTGTCCCTCCTCCCTTCTCTTCCTCCCTCTGTTCCCTCCTCTCTTCTTCCCTCTATTTCTTTCTCCTCCTCTCTCTTCTCTATCCTTCCCTTCTTCCTCTCTATCCCTCCCTTCCTCCCTCTTCCTTCCACATTTTCTTCATCTTTCATTCTTTTCCTCTCTCCTTCATTCCTTCCCTCCCTCCCTCCCTCCCTTCTTCTCTTCCTTCTTCCCTCTCTTCTTCCTCTCTGTCTCTCCTTCCTCTCAGTCCCCCCTTCTGTTTCCTTCCCTCCTTCCATCTGTATTAAGAACCTGAGTTCACGCCATGTGTCTGCTGTCAGCCCCACTCCCCACAGCCCTCCTAACATTTCCCTTCCGTATCTGACAGTGGCTCGTAGAGGTCTGCTGGTTCACTACTCTCACCCGTGGAAATGGTTAGCCGGCAGAAGTGCATTAGTTTTGTACCTTAGCCTCCTTTGGAGAGTTATCTACACCCTCAAATTGCCCTTTCAGATCTCCCCCGCTTTTACAATTATGTCGGCTTTCTGATTCTGATCACTAAATTCACAGCGCCAAGTAAATTTCACTTAGGATGCCTCTAAAAAGAAATCCATCTCATTTCCTACCCTTCTCTTTAAAAATGCTAGCATCAGACCGACTTACAGGAATATATTGATTTCTAGCATCTAATGAGTAAATATTGAGAACATAAAAAGGTGGAGTCGCCGGCGACTCATGTTGCCTGATATTCCGCATCTGTGATCTATGCTTTCGGGAGAGTTGGTGCCTAACATTTATCACAATACCTGCTGGTTCTCTGTTGTGTTCGGTTAGCTGATAATGCACAGCCAAAAACCAGCATGGCCGAGTCTGTGTTCATGATTAAACACTGCAGATGTGTGTCACCTCTAATATTGTCTCCACTGTGAATGCTCTGTTACTTTAGACAGGAAGATGGGAAGTCACTCAGTTACATGTTGGAAACGATAAAGTGCAGTTTAAGTAGATTGCTTTCTTGATTTTTTTTAAATGACCCTAGACTGATGTGTGTGAGGAGGGAAGGGGAGTGTCGTTATCATCGAAGGCCGTCACAGCCCTTCAGTCTAATGGCTGGAGTCCTGCTCGTTCTATGAGAACATTCAGATGTCTCTATGTTCAAAGAATCTCCAAATATTACTGGAAAATAATATTGCAGGTCCAGGGAGAGAAGAAACGTCCAGTTATTTGATTGCTGAGAACCAAAGTCGTGTTTCATTCAGACTAATGCTGGAATGTATGCTTGTGAATGGATTTTTTTGGGGGAGGGGAGTTCGAGACAGAGTTTCTGTGTAGCCCTGGCTATCCTGGAACTCACTCTGTAGACCAGACTGGCCTCGAACTCAGAACTCAGAAATCCGCCTGCCTCTGCCTCCCAAGTGCTGGGATTAAAGGCGTGTGCCACCACCGCCCAGCAATTTATTATTTTTTTTCCCCATGAGACTCGCCAAGAGAGTCTCATGGGATTCGAACTCGAACTCGAACTCGAACTCGGAAGGGATGAGGTGTGCCCGCCCTCTGCTCATGGACGCCCATGCGCCACGGCGCGCTCGCTATAGATTTTTTTTTTAAGATTTATTTTTATTTTATGTATATGAGTACACTGTCGATGTCTTCACATCGGAAGAAGGCACCAGATCTCATTACAGATGGTTGTAAGCCACCATGTGGTTGCTGGGAATTGAACTCAGGACCTCTGGAAGAGCAACCAGTGTTCTTAACTGCTGAGCCATCTCTTCAGCTTCCTTGTGAGTGGATTTTAAGTTCATGTTTTCCTCCCTCTCTCTTTGTCTGCAGGTCCCCAGGGCAGCCGCTGGGAAGTGACTCTCCCCTGGGATTAAAGCTGCAGAAGTTTCTAGTCACTTATACTTCCCTTCTTCCAGAAGAGACAAAGAGTATGTCAATAGAGGTTTGAATTTACGTTTTAACTTTTAGCATGTTTTGGTACAGGCGCCAAGTACCGTGTAACAGTACACATGGCTGTTATGATTGGTGCCATACAGGTGTCTGTGGCAGAGCAATGGCCTTGCAGTCTGTCTGTCTTCTCTGCAAGCATCAGCAAACAAGGTTGAACAAAGAACTAGGAAAAGAGCTGCACAGCCCATGCTGGGTTGTCCTTTTCAGCAGAAAGACTTAGCCATGTAGCTCAGGAGTGCACGCTTGTATACCCCTGTGTCCTAGAATCAGCCAGCTTCTGGGTTGGGGGTCGCTTTTCTTTGAGTCAAGTTTGGAAGTGGACATGAAGCACTGAGACTCTTGGTGCTGGGTGGCAGAGGGCTTATTCCTTTGGAGTTGAACTGCCACATTGACCTTTGTACCCTAAGTATGGATTTTTTCTCTTATATTTAATTTACAAATTGTTTGACAAGATGACCAGTAATGTCATCTATGCAAATGAGGTAAATATGGCCTGAAGTATCATGTCATTAAAGTGGATTGTCTCAATGACCTTTAAAAAGCAGTTTCTGGCGAGAACAGTGGAGTTGCCAGCTTTGGGCACCTGGGTTCCAGCCTCCTGGGTCTACATATTGGCAGCATGACTGGCGTGCCCAACAGAGTGCCCTCTAGGGGCTGCCTGCCTGGTGTTGGTGGCAGGGGTCAGGAAGTGTGTGGGGTCAGTATGAAGGAAAGCGTGGTGTGAGACAGGGTTTATTTGGTCTGATTAGTGCAGCCAGAAGAGAGGAGAATGCTTACCCACAATTCCTTGTGGCTCCTTCAGTCACCACTTCCTAGAGAATATCATGTCTAGTTTTATGTTGCTGCTTGCTGTGAAAGATAGAAAACAAGTTATGTTTCAAGAAGCCTCTGGAATGCTTTTTTCCCCCAAGACAGTCTCACTAAGTAGCTCTGGCTGTCCCTGGAACTCCTATATAGATCAGGCTGGCCTCAAACTCAGAGATCCATTTGCCTCTGCCTCCTCCTGAAAGCTGGGATCAAAGGTGTGCTTCGCCCACCATACCTGGTTGCTTCTAGGATTTCTTAATGAAAAAAAAAAAAAAACAGTGCTATGAACAAGGAGATGGAGAAAGCACCCACCCCTTGTGTCTCAGAAAAGGACATCAACCATGGAATGAGACCCAAGAGAGGTGTAAAATGGCCTTCCAGTGTACCCTGGAGCGAGGGGCTGCCCTGGTAGTGATTCTGGCCCTGTCTGGAGCAGCTCAGAAAAGTGGTCCCCAGAAGTTAAAGCTTTACCTTTAACTGGGTGTGGTTGTTCATGTCTGTAATCTTAGTACAGGGGAGGTTGAGGCAGAAGAATTGCCATGAATTCAACCTATCTAGACTACTTAGAGGGACCCTTTCTCAAAAAACAAACTGAAGAAACACCTCTTTGTCTCCAATTAAAAAAAGAAACCCACCATTTCCTGATTATCAGATTCTCCACGGCACAGTGGAATCTATCATACGAAATAGGAATGAAATTGCAGTAATTTTTAAAATAGCACTGTTGAAATTTAATTTCCAGCCCTCAAGTCTCCCTTTACACTGTTTACCCCGTTCAGATCATTGGTGTTTGTTATATTTAAAATTGTACAACTATTCCACTGTCTGTTTCCAAAATACTTCCCTCATCTCAGAGGGGACCCCGTGCCCTGAGCTAGTCTTCACACGGCAGCTTCTCGTAGCCTCAGCTGTGCATCTGTCTCTCAGCCTGTACATCTGTCTCACTCAGGCATGTCTGTCTCCCTGCTGCAAATCTGTCTTTCTGCTGCATGTCTGTCTCTCTGCTGCATGTCTGTCTCTCTGCTGCATGTTTGTCTCTCTGCTGCTGTGAGTCAGTCTCTCTGCTGCATGTTTGTCTTACTGAGGCATATCTGTCTTTCTGCTGCTGTGAGTCAGTCTCTCTGCTGCATGTCTGTCTTACTGAGGCATGTCTGTCTTTCTGCTGCTGTGAGTCAGTCTCTCTGCTGCATGTCTGTCTCTTTGCTGCTTGTCTGTCTTACTGAGTCATATCTGTCACTCTGCTGCTGTGAGTCAGTCTCTCTGCTGCATGTCTGTCTCTCTGGAGTCAGCCTTTCTACTGCATGTCTGTCTCACTGAAGCATGTCTGTCTCCCTGCTATATGTATTTCATGGGTTTCATGCAGGGAACTGAGCACTTCTGTCTCAGGGCTGGCCTCTTCATTGAGTGGGTTTGTGCAGCAGGAGCTTTGTTTCTGTGGCTGAGTCAAACTCCATCCTCACCCCATGGTGGGCTGCTCCCAGTTTTTTTGGTTTTAAATCCATCCTTAGGTTTATCCACTGCTCAGCTGGGGTCTGCCTTCTCTTTTCACTATGGTGAACAGTGCTGCTGTGAATGTAAATGGTTTTGCAGGAACCTGAGTTCTCCTCGTCGCACAGCTTGAGGTGAATTTTCAGGGTCACATTCCCTCACCATGCTGACTGCGCCCTTCCACATCCCCACCGGCAGCATGAGGAGTCTACTTTATACACATCCTCCCGACATGTCCATATTGTTTTGGTTTTAGCCATCCTAGTGGGTCTGAGGTGCTGTCTCACTGAGGTTTGTTCATATTTCCTTATTGACTAAGGAAGCCAAGGACTTTTCCGTGTGCTCACCGCGGCGGTAACGTTTTCAAACCGTTTCTTCTAGGTCAGTTCCTGTTAAAATTCATTCAGAGGATGGCAGACAGACACTGGTGTGCAGTGCCGGTTTTGTTCCTGTCCAGGGCTTTGGCAAGCGTGCCCAGCTGTAAGATCCTGAGTGGAGAAGGGCTTCTTGCCCTCAGGTAATTTACTCACAGTGTAATCATTTGTTTGCTACGTAATGCGTGTGAGAAAAACTAACATGTTTTATTCATATAATTGAATTAATTGAATGTATCTGTTTGGTGAATTACAAACTTAAATATATTCTATAACATGGACTTGGGTTTTGACCACTTAAGGGTGGGTTATTTTTTTGTTTTGTTTTGTTTTGTTTTTTTTTAATTGTATTGATAAGTAGGAAAATTTAAGGACAAATATCAAATCATGATATTGATTAGAAAGTATTTAAATATACATGAAATTCTTACTTTAAAAACTTTTTTTTTTTTTTTTTTTTTTTTGGTTTTTCGAAACAGGGTTTCTCTGTATAGCCTTGGCTGTCCTGGAACTCACTCTGTAGACCAGGCTGGCCTTGAACTCAGAAATCCACCTGCCTCTGCCTCCCAAGCGCTGGGATTAAAGGCGTGTGCCACCACCGCCGGGCCTTTAAAAACATTTTAAAGTAAGTTTTTTACTTTATGTCCTTTTGCTTGTTTGGTTTGTTTTCTTTCTTTCTTTTCCTTTGAGACAGATTCCCACTGTGTAGCCCAGGCTGAGATTCTCACTGTGTAGCCCAGGCTGGCTTTTGATTCAAAACAATCCTCCAGTTTCACTTTCCCATGCGCTGAGATTACAGGCATGAGGTACCATGCCCAGTCTATCCTTATTCTTAAAAGAGATTTCATATTAGAATTGAATGGTGTCTGGGTGTGGTGGCTCACACTTGTAATCCAGGACTTAAGAAAATGATGGAAGTGAAACACAAACCTGGGCCAGTTTGGGTTAGAAGTTATGATCTGTCTGGATTTGCATAGTGAGATTTTTGTCTCAAATTAAAAAGAAAAACAAAAATTGGGTTCTGTGTAAGACCCTGGTGGGTAACTGGCTCTGCAGCTCTTCTGGTGCTGGCCACTCCTGGTGATGGTCACTCCTGGAGATGGTCACTCCTGGTGATGGCCACTTCTGGTGATGGCCATTCCTGGTGACCACCACTCCTGGTGATGGTCGTTTTGTATGTAATAAGCTGTAGGCTGTGTAAGTCAGTGATAGTGAGTGGTCAGACTTCTCCCGGCATCCACTGGTGTCCTTGTTTTGAACCAGGGATGTTCTCCAGTGCACCATGATCACGCACCAGGTCCTCCTGAGGGGAGCAGCACAGTGTTATCTTCTTCAGACAGCCATGCGTCTGGTGGATGTGGTGAGTGTGCCTGTCCATACAGACTTACAGGTGCCTGTGCACACGAGTCCAGCCTGTGCACATAGGTCCAGCCTGTGGTAGTGCTGTCGGAAGGCCTCCTGACAGTGTTGTCCCTTGGTGTCCAGATGGAACTTTGACTTGGAAATGATTGACACCACCCCATGTGGCGTAGTGTGCAGGTTGTGTTGGCTCTTGTGACATGGTTGGATTGAACCGTGGCTTGCAGTCTGGGGCTTGGGAATGCCAGCATTTATGAGGCTTGGGCTGATGTAGAACCAGGTCCCAGGACAAACCTGGCCCTGGGGCCCCTGTCTGCTATCCTGGAGTCTTTCACAAACGTTCTCACAGTCTGGTAGAGGGACCAGGCTGTCCTGGGTGACACAGCAGGGAAGGAGCTCATGGACATAGAGCCCAAAGAAGAAGGTCTAGAGTCAGAGTCAGCACATGGCTGCATAGGGAAGAGTGGTGAGCATGGGGTGTCTTTACAGGTTACGTGGCCTCTGTTTAACTTCGGGATTCTTTTCTTGTCATCTAGAGCAGCCCCATCATATCAGAAAGTACAAATAAATGCACACGACATGTTGTAAATGGTCCTCACTTAACCCCGGGGGCCACGTGTGCCAGTTGCCAACCAGGCCTGGTGCAGAGTCTTAATTCAGAGTCTGTGGCCTTTGGAAAAGCTAAGGAACCTTGCTTTTCTTCAGTTGGAGGTTCTTTTTGTTGCTTCTAAAGAATCATTTTTTATTAGTAGTAATTAATTTTTATTGACAGTATCTTTTTAAAGACTCATTTTTTTCTCTCTCAAAGATAGCAGCCAACTTTAAAGAAAATGTGTATTCAAAAAATATTACCCACTCTATAGGCAGAAAGATTGCCCTAAGTTTGATATGAGTTAGGGATAGGTTATTCAGTCCAGGCTAATCAAGACTACAGAGTGAGATCCTGATTCTTTTTCCCCCTCTTCCCTTCTCCCTCTTGCTCCAGCCCTGCTTGCTCCGGCCTTTTAAATTTATTTATTATATGTAAATACACTGTAGCTGTCTTCAGAGACCCCATAAGAGAGCATCAGATCCCATTACGGATGGTTGTGAACAACCATGTGGTTGCTGGGATTTGAACTTATGACCTCCGGAAGAGCAGTCAGTGCTCTTAACCACTGAGCCGTCTCACCAGCCGGAGATCCTGTTTCAAACACTCCCCACCCCCACCAAAAAAAAAAAAAAAAAAGTCAAAAGATACATTAAAAAAAAAAAAGGATTGACTTTTGATATAATAATAGATTGCCACTGAGTAGTCACATTTATTTATTTAAGCATGTGTCTGTGTGGGGCATGTAATATGTATGCATATGAGTGTATGTGTCTGTGTGTAGGCAGATGCTTTCTGCTGCCCTTCACTTACCGAGGCAGCATCTCTTACCAATTCTAGTAGTTTGCCTGCCAGGCTTGCCCAGGGATCCCTTGTCTCTGCCTCACAAGTGGTCATAGAATTGGCCACTAACTCTGTTCAGGTTTTACATGGGTGGTTCTGGGCACAGCAAGGACTTTATGCACTCAGCTGTCTTCCCAGCTCCTGTACTTCTTTTGAAACAATGTAACTTCTTGTATCTTAACTGAAGACATTCTACTTTAGTTGACTTGTTTCCACAGAGCTGTGACGTGACTCCAAAATGTTAAACTGAGCTTTTTCTGTCTAGGAGAAAGTGTCTCTTTCTGACGTCTCAGCTTTTCTCATGTCTCTGAGACAAGAGGAATCCTTGGGACGCGGGACGGTGCTGTGGACAGAGGTGAGCTGCAGATCAGCTGTTTGAAAGCTCTACAAAAGCCCCTTTCCCCACGGAGCCATCACTAACCACTACGAAATGCTTTAAAAGTTATATTCTTCAGTGGCACTCAGCACTTCAATGAATGGTGGCTCCATGAGATTGTATCAAGCTGTGACTTAAATTCAGTTTATGTGGAAGCCAGAAGATTGGCTCAGGGAAATTAGAAATGCTTTGTTCTGTTACGTTTTAAGAATAAAATAACCCTGCCATGGTTTTCCTGTGTAGCTCTGTGACTGGCTGCGTGTTAATGAGAGATACTTTAAGCAGTCCTCAATCGGTGGCTCCGATGGACGAGAGGCATCGTTAAATGCTTACGTGAAGAACCTAGTTCAGGAGTTCGTGAAGTCTCCCGGTTGGGAAAGTAAGTCTGAACTTTTTAGGGAATGACAGAATATGCTCTAAAGTAATGTCCAAATTGATATGTAGGCATAAGCCGTCGTGCTGGGTGAGTCTGAACTTCAGCAACGTGAGCAGACCGCTTGCTCCCTCCTGGCCCTGTGGGTTCGGAGACTTGGATGTGTTGAACTGGTGTTGGTATTTTTAGGGGCTGCTCAATTATCTGAGCGGGAAGAGGACCCACAGGGCAGGTGTGTGTGGGTCTCTAGGATGGAGTGCAAATAATGTAGATGGGTTGATTTTCATGTTTTAGAAGCACCGTGTTTATTGTGAACTGATGAATGTGTTTATCTGATTGGTGTGTGTGTGTGTGTGTGTGTGTGTGTGTGTGTGTGTGTTTGTGTTTGCGTGTGTTTGCATATGTGTGGCCGGGTCTTAACTTTAGGCGATGCCTCAGTAGCCCTCCACTTTCTTTTCTGAGGCTGGCTCTGATTGGCTGGCTAGTCTAGCTGCTTGAGGCGGGGTCTGATTGGCTGACTAGTGTAGTCTGAGGCAGGGTCTCATTGGCTGGCTACGATGGAAGGTTTATCCCCGGGGATCTGCTGTCTGCCTCTGAGCACTGAGATTGCAGGTGGACCCCCACCCTTGCCAGCTTTTGTATGGCTGTTGGGAATCTGAACTCCAAACTCATCTTTTCACAGCTGGGGCTTTACCCCCTGAGCCATCTCTTCAGCACCCCCTCGCCCTCCGAACCAGTTTCGGAGAGCGCACTTTTAGAAGGAAATAGAAGGGCTATTTCCATCTCTCACTTGTAAAGACCTTTTTTCTTCTTTCCTTTATTCTTTTGCTTTTTATGTGGTTCCGAAATTTAAAGCCCGGCCTTGGGCAAACTTGGGAGATGTTCTCGAGTCCCACTCCTGGCAGAGACTAGGTAAAGACCCTTTGCAAGAAACATGTCAGCCTGCTAGAGGGAAGAATTCATAGAGACTCCTTCATCAGGGTCCCTTTTACGTTTCTAATGCTTCATTTTCATTAAGGCCATAAGCAATAATCTGGGGGGGGGGGATGTGCCTTTGAATCTGACACACCTCAGACTCCCTGCCTTTGTCTCAGCTCAGCACATTTCATCTGATTTTCTGACCCTGGAGTAGGTCTTAACTGACCAGGTAATTGTCCTTGTAGAGTTCAAGTTTGTCAGCATCCTTTCCTTAGTGCATCTCTCTGCGCCTTTTGCATCAGAGCCTCTCGGGTTAGGCCTGTGGCAAAAATAAAACCTCTATTGCTGCTATACAACTAGGTACAGCGGTTCCTGTGGGTCTGGCCCAGCCCTGGTGCCTCACGCCTACTGGCCGTGGTCAGGCGTCTTCTGGAAGTCTCCGCCCATTGGGTTTATTCTGCCTGTTTCCTATGTTCCTCCTCCTGCTTCCTGACAGTTTCCGTTTGGGACTCCCCCCATGTGCAACTATCTGCAGAGGCTTCCAGTTGCCACTAGGACAGAAGCAAAACTCCCTGAATGTTCTGCCAACTGGCTGTGTTGGTCACCCCATCTTCTCCCATTCTCTCTCTCCTGTGTATGCATCCGTCTGTTGACTAGTGCTATCCCCGTCCTACCTGGACTGCCCACATATTCTTGTATGTGGAAGGTTCTTGTCTCCCTCCACCGGGGTCTTCTCAGTGTTCCCCTCAGCTCTGTTGTCCCCAGATCAGGGCACTTTTCCTGAGTGTGTACTCCAGTGTGGCCCTCGCTGTAACTGCACTTCTGGTATTCTTGGCTGAAGGCTTTCTGCGGTCCGAGGAACCCTGTGACTGTAGAGTTCAAGCAGGCTTGCTGCGTGAAACAGGGACAAGGATTTGACTTTATTGTCTTTAAGCGTGGGACATAATGTTTCTCTGGATGAATCAGAAATAACCATGGCACTATTTTGTTTCAGTGCCCCATTTTTGAAGGAGTTAATGCTTTTTTTAAAAAAAATAAAATAAAATAAAAAGTTGTGTGTGTATGTATGTGTGTGCCAGAAGGTCAGAAGACAACTTATGGGAGTGAGCCCCTTTTTTCTCTACTGTGTAGGTCCCGGGGCTCAAACCAGGTCATCAAGCACCTGTACCCACTGAACCATTTCTCAGGCCCTGAGAACAAATCTTAAGCTCTACCTTTTGTGGTCTTACAGAAGAAAGCAGCTTCATGCCAGACTGGCTGGAAGCCAGGCTGACTGCACTGATGGTCTTGTTGGCTGTGGACGTGGAAGGAATGAAGACTAAATTCAGGTCAGAGTTTCTTCAGTGCTGGGAGTGGGGCACATGGAAGAGAAAAGGCTGGTTAGGTTTATCAGGGGCATTTAAACTTTTCAGTGATTGGTGAAGTCACTGACAAAGGCCAGAACCAGAACACTGGACACATACTAAAGAAATGTTTAATTTAATAGCTGATTAACAGGAGTAGGGCCAGTCAGTGCTTTCAGGTTGGTAAACTGAATGTCAGATTTACAATTTAATATTAAATTAGATAATATATGATGCTTACTGTTTTATGCTGGCACCAGAAAAAATAGATGGTAAGATCCCAGTATAAACTGTAAAGTGCCCTGACAGCAGCAAAACTGTCAGTTAGGATGGACTGGCCTCTGGGGACAGGGCAGAAGTGCCAGGGTTAGGCGGGACTTTGGCATGGTGCACCGTGACCTTGACACACCGCATCCCTTCTAGACAGTTGTAGTCCCAAAGGCGTCCTTTGTAATAGTTTTATAAGTTTAGGGTTTTTCTTTTTGTATTTTTAAAAACAATTGTTGTTACATGTCTTTTATTAGTTTTATGCTTTCTTTTTTTATATTTATTCATTGACAGTCAAACATGAAGTCATACATACATGGGTTGTTTTCACCCCATTTCCTTCTCTTCTAAACCCTTTCTTATTTGCTGCAATACCATCAGTTAGGACCTCAGCAGTTTATCATAGAGCGTGGGCTCAGGCTTTGTGTCCCACATTGTGAGGGTTGAAAGACCCAGACAGGTCCTGGACATGTGGGCTATCCACGAAGCTAGCTGTATGACCCCTGAGCTAACTTGCTCCACAAGTGCTAGGTGGGGGATTGTCATGCTTTTGAGATGGCTGATGTGGGTGCCCTTTTACCATCTAGGGAAAAGCAGAGGGCTCAGAACGTGTTGAGGATCTTCTTAGACCCCTTGCTGGATTCCCTAGGGAAGCTAGGCACCAATGCCTACATGCCCTTGCTGAGGACTGACCGGTGCCTCCAGCTGCTGGTGAGGTTGCTGCATTCTTGTGTGCCAAGAGGTTCCGGTGCCCAGGATGGTGAGGACGAGTGGGCTCTGTAGTAGCTTGCTGGGGGTGTTGCTGGTGTTCAGAATGAGAGGACTTTAGTTTAAGCAACTTTGTGCTTTTGTGGATGTTTAAAAGAAGGGTCTGGTTCATTCTGCAGGCTTCCATTTAGGGAAGTCTCACGTCTGCCCACCTACCCTCTTAGCACAGTGGTTGAAGATTAGTTGGGTGAGAGCATGGGCCTAGAAACATGGTGTTTTCTTGTTTGGGGGCTCCATAGAAATGGTGTCTGTGAGAAGTCTGTGTGTCTTTTCCACAAAACATCCACCGAGGGGCACGTTCTAGTGTGTGCTGATACCTCAGCCCACCCAGACTCCTCATGCTGGGCCTGTGGTATGGAGATCTGGACTTTAGTGACTGTCTTTCTCTCTAACAGTTGTACAAGAGCTTCTGGTATGTTTTGTACCCAAGACCCACCTCTATCTTGTTAATAAAGCACTTTTTCCCCCCACAGATGAGGTGTCCGCTGCGCTCCAGTCCTCCATCATGTCTGCTGCGGAGAGCGTGGCTCAGTTTGTGCTCAGGAGACTCACCATGAACGAGCTGCAGGACGTGAGTAACTTCAGGCGTCAGGAGCTGCTCCTGCAGCCTGTTACAGCCGTTGCTTTCCCCTGTCCACACTCACCAGATCAACAGGAGAAGGGATGTTTCTTTGGCGTGATGGTTTCTCCAGAAGCCACTCTGGGAAGCAGAGTCACCATAGACTTCCAAACAGTCCAGTGTCATGTGGTGAAATGCCCAGAAGCAGCAGCAGCTTGAGGGAGTGGGATTTATTTTGACACGTAGTTTGACAGACTTGGATCTGTCATGGCAGGAAGAGATGATGGTGAGAGTGGGAGAAAGTGGGACACAGCACGGACAGCTGGAGAGCAAGGCAACTGACTACATCCTATGGTAAACAGGAAGCAGCTAGATTCCAACCCTAAGGCCCGTGCGCCCTCCCAACCCCCCAGCAGCAATCTACTTCCCCCAATCAGGTGGCAACTCCAGTGGTCTCACAACCTCCTAAACAGCGCCACCGCCTGGAGTCAAGTGTTTAAACCCACGAACCTCCCAGGGTGTTCTGCACTCAAACCTCTGTGCCTGGTTTCCTTTCCATCTGCATTAGTGACTGTGACCTGAGCAGGGGATGCGGTCCTTTAGAGCCTCAGTTTCCCCAGATGATGTGTGTCCTCTTATTGTGTTTAGAAAGTTTGACTATCATGGATTTGAGGTCCTTGACAAATTTGTGTATAACTGGGACCTGGAACCAGATATTCTGAATGTCAGATTAAGGGTAGGGCTAGGCCTGTGTGTGTGTATGAGTGTACACTTGTGTGCATGCATTCACTCACACACACACACACACACACACACACACACACACACACACACACACGCACAAAGTTTTGCTCATTAATTGACCTGTTGTTACTGTTTCTGAAGGGCTGGGCCAGGCCAGGCTGGAAGAGCTGGAGAAAGTGGGTGTCTTCACAAGACCTGTGTGGAGCTTGGGCCCCTCAACATCTGTTACTGAGGCAGGAAGGGCTCTCATGGTCCCGCCCTTTCCTGGGTATTTCTATGTACTAAACTAGGAGGAGATATTTTCTTCAGGGGAGTAGCCACTGGGAAGGTGCCTGTTCCCCCATAAGCAGTCCCTTAGCTATGTTCTTGAGGCAGGAGGAGGGGTCATTGGAAAGAGGAGGGCCATTGGGAGTGGCCAGAAGACTAGGAAGAGAGGTTGTGGTGATTACACAAAATGCATTACAGAGGAATGAAAATACAAAGATATTCATTGAAATGTATATTGATGTTTGCGTAAAAAAAATTCACTGGACAGTTTCTGCCTCCCAAGGCTTCCTCATCAATGTGGTTTCAGATGCTATTCTGTGAGCTTGTCATTCTGGGAGACTACAAAGGACGTCTTAGCTTGCACACAGACATGCTGAGCATCGAATGATGGGATGGCTCTTTCTCTTCAGAGTCCCCTTAGTGCAGAGATGGCGTCCTGCCTGAATTCTGCTTGTGTGAAGTCACAGCTCCCGCTGTCCTTACGTGTCCTGACTTTTGTTGTAGGTGGCAGATCTGGACCGCTGCCAGCTCTACCTGACTGTGTTGGCCGAGCTCGTGAGACTCCAGGTCAAGCTGGGCTGGAAAGCAGGCAACCCGGTCAGCCGGGTCATTTCTCCTTTGAAAAACGCATGTGTTCGCCATCTTCAGGAGGCCGAGGGCAGACAGGTAATCCTCCTGGGCTGAAGGTGTGTGGTTATGTCCAGGAAGGAATACCTGCCTATCTGATTGCTCTGCAATATTTTGTAATTATAAGGATTTCCTGTAGGTGCTAATACTATCTGTGAACGTATAGTTGGAATACATCAGAGCTTTGAATGTGAATGGGAATCTGATCTTTCTCTTTCTCCCTTCCTTTCCCTCTCTTCCTCTCCCTCCCTCCCCCTCCCCATACCTCCTTCATCCCTCACTCCATCTCTCCCTCTCCCCTTCCCTTCCCCCTCCTCTTTTCCTCCCTCCCTCCCTCCACCCTCCCAGTTTCCCTCCCTTCTTTCTCCCTCCCCCATCCCTCCTCCCTGTCTCCCTCGCTCCCTTCCTTTCCTTCCCTCCATCTCTTCCTCTCCCCTTCCCTTCCCTCTCCTTTCCCTTCCTCCCTCCCTCCCTCCCTCTACCCTCTCACCTTCCATCCTCTGTCTTTCCCTCCTTTTCTCTATCCCTCCTCCCATCTTCCCTCCTCCCTAACTCCCTCCCTCCCCCATTCCTCCTCTCACCCTCCCTCCCCACTCCCTGGTTCTCCTGGGGATTGAACATGAACCTCACACATACTAAGCCAGGTCTAAATCTTTTTTCACTCGTGACTCCTTTTCATTGAATTTTTTTCATAAACCTTGATATATATATATATATATATATATATATATATATATATATATGTCTATAAAATGGGAACACAAATTAAGGATTTGCAGACAATATATCATAAAGAAATTTATTTTAAAACAGTACTTTTGTATGCATATAATTTAGTCTCTTTTTAAGGAAGAAAGCAAATTGCATACTAATGAGGTAGATACGATTGTTTGTCTAACAGTACAATCCAAAGATATACTGATTTATGCTCACATGCTGAGGAACCATTGTAGGAACATAAAGTCTCTGTTTTCTGTAATTGAGCCTTTGCTTCTGTGAGAGCTGAACTGTACACACAATGCTGCTTATGGGATACAATAGTCTCAGTCCAGGCCCAGGTGTGTCTGGTGCATTCATTGGCTCTCGGTGGCGTGAAGTCAATGTGAGCGTGTGTTGAGAACCAAGGCCGCCATGAAGTCCCACCTCGAATATTGGGCAAGCAGAGCCATAACACCTTAGACTCATCACATGTTTGGTTTTACTGGTAATTTGGGGTTACTATGTATTAAAAAACTTGACTGTTGTCAGATTTTTTTTCATGATCTTCAGTTTATGTGTTTTAAGTTTAGGTTATTTTTAGTTTTGAGTTTAGGTTAGTTTCAGTTTAGGTTATTTTTCATAACCTTCAGTTAGGTAACGCTCGTGGGATCACGGCCTGTCGTTGAGAGTGCTTTTGTGTTCAGCCCCTGCCTCAGCACTGAGTTACATCAGGACCCCCACCTCATCTTACTTAAACTAGGAGATAGACTCTTCCTAGGTTATCCAGGCTGGCCTTGAACTCATGAGCCTCCTGCTTTGGCCTCCTGAGCAGCTGGATTTATAAGCATGTGACTTTATACCCAGCAATTCTTCAGCCTTAAAATCACCCCAGTGCAGATATGAGAGGTACCTAAGTCTTTTGCTCACCCTGGCCCAGTACAGAACCCTTTCATCAGCCTTAAATCATAGCTCCGTGGTTGGCTTCCATCCTTGGCTTCCAGGCTAGTTGTCCACCCTTCCCCTCTGTTCTCAGCTGCCCCAGGTAACCACCTAGAGCTTCTGTGTCACAAGCATGCATTCTTTACTTACCTGACAGAGATGACTTAAGGGAAGTCACCTCTTGCTTAGGGTTGAAGAGGGAACAGTGTTATGGTGGGGGAGTGGTGCAGTACCTCTGTGTCATTGGGGTATGGGTTGCAGCAAACCAGGAAGTAAAGAGCTCATACCAGAATCCCCTTCAAGGTCTACCCTCTAGTGACATGTTCATTCGGATTCCACAACCACCCAAACAGTGCAGCCAGCTGGGGACTTGCACTCATGTGAGCCTGGGTGATTTTGCACTCAGACCGTTAGCACCTCCTACTCGAGGCTTCTCTCTGGCCTGGCCCTTCCAGGAAAGTGCATGGTAGTCGTCTCTGTTGGATCAAGGTCTCTCTCCTTCATTTCTCCACTGCCTCCTGTGCCTACACAGAGGTGTTTATTTCTTTCTTTATAGTTTATGGAGTTGTTTATGTAGATATGTCTGCACTGGATTTTAGCACCTGTAGGCATTTCTTAATCATAACAGAAAGGCAGAGTAGTTAAAAGCCCAACTTTAGAGACTGGTCTCTGCGTTTGGATCCTGACAAAGCCAGTTCATTGTTATTCACAAGTGGCTGATCTGTCCCATAAAAAGGTCTTGGCAGCTCTCATCGTAGAGGTAGAATTTTCCTCTTATGTGCTGAGTACCAGCTGTCATTTTAAACTCTACAGAGAGCACACAATTGAACTTCTTTCATCTCACGGATGTTTGGCTGCAACAGGAAGGGAGGCAGGACATGAGGTGTCACTGAGGTGTCATAGCCTTGCAGCCTCGGTCGCCTTAGACCAAGACTAGATTGCATTGCTTCAGGGTCATCTTGTCCTCTGCAGGAGCCGACCCTGAGTCATCAGGTGCAGAGAGTAGTCAGCATGGCCACCCTGGCAGCTCTGTGTGAGGCTGTGGACCAGCACCCAGTGCTGCAGCCTGACTCTCCCAATGCTGAGCCTGTGGACAGGTTCCTGTCAGCCCTTCCACTCAATCCCATGCTGCAGAAGCCCCGTTCAGAGGAGCAGAGCATCGGTGTATGTCCCCTGGAGAATGGCAGGTGAATGAGGAGTGTCTTCGTTAAGGGTTAACCGCAATCCAGGGTGTGTTGCATCGTGGTTGTTGTGAGGCCTGATGGTGCTCGTGGTGCAGTGGAGTTGGGGAGATGAGGCCTCATTTTGGAGGAAAGTGTACCATCGGGTTCTTCAACTCCCTTGTCAGAAACCTGTCGACCTTTCTGACTTCGTTTTCAGCCAGTCTCTCAAGGTTGTGGAAATACCTTGCAAACTTTAATTCTATGGGGTTGCTTCAGTATTTAGTGGCTAGGCTGCTTGATGGTGACTGGGTATGTCACTTGTCTCAGTCAGTTCTCAGTTGTTATAACAGTTTATCTGAGACCAGGTAGCTTATGAAGAGACATTTAACAGTTTTGGAGACTGAAAAGCTGGTGAATGTGGCACCAGCATCTACCTGGGTCCTGGAGAGGTTTTGTGGTGCTTTACTCCTGACTGAAAAGCTGGAAGAGCCTCCACTTCCCAGTTCCCCACCTCCCAAGCATTGTCCATGGATTTGCAAGAGCCTGACGGCTTTCAAACCATCCGTCCATTTGCCTCATAAGGAACAGCACCATAAGCCAAGGAAATGAAGTCAAGCTGGGAAACAGCCTTAGGGTCTTGTCTTTTGATGTTTTCAGTGTCTTTGAAGAATCATCGTCTTCCAAAGGATGGGGGAAAATAGTCGCACAGTATCTACATGATCAGTGGGTCTGCCTCTCCTTCCTGCTGAGAAAGCACCAGCCCCTTATTCCAGCCAAGGAAAATGTGCTGGAGTGCTTTCTCCCTGCTGTTGAGATGCCCGTGCAGACCCTGCAGTCAGCGCTGGACGTCCTCACGGTCCTCCCTGCCGGCTGCATCTTGCCTGTGTTCCGCTGCATGGAGGTGCTGGTTCCCCAGGTGAGATGGAGGGAAGGAAGGGTGAGTCGGGTGATGAAGAATCAACATTGTTGCAGAGATTGACACTGTGTGCTTTCACCCCCTCCTGCCAGCTCCTGACCTCCGAGGAGACGCTCTGCATAGAATCCTTCGACGTGGCTTGGAAAATCATAGCTTCCTTGAGCAACACACAGCTGACATTCTGGCCTAATTTAAAAGCTTTTGTTCACTTTGTTTTCGATCATGAGATTCTTACCATTGCCGCAAAACTCAAGGGCCAGGCGTATTCCAAAATAAAAGAGGTAACTTTTCTCTTTGTGGTTTGTGTGGTCAGTAGGACAAGAGAAAAGGAGTGCCTCTAACCAAGTCCTGGGCTGCTGTCTTTGTTCTCAGAACATGTTCTTGCGTGAGGTGAGGAACTCTGGTGACAGGGACAGGAGGCTCAGATGGGGCCACCTGCCTTGCTGCTGTGACCAGAAGGCTGACACAACCAGAGCAGAGGTTGGCTTTGGCTCACAGTTTCAGGGGTTATAAGTCTATCATGACGGGGAAGCAATGTGGCTGCCCCATCTGTAGAGGAAGGAGAAGGAAGCAACAGCTTCTGACATGTGGGTGCATCAGGAGGAAGAGAGCAGATCAAAGCAGGGTCAGTCTCTTCAGAGGTGCCACCTCTCAAAATATCACCACCGGGTGGACAAAGAAATCAGGACACCTGAGCTGTGGAGACACTTAACACTCAGACCTTGGCTTACCATCATGTACAAACAATATTTAAGATCTTAGACACAGACAGGCGTGGAGGTGTATGCCTTTAATCTTAACACTCAGGAGGCAGAGGCTGTGGATCTGTGAATTTGAGACCAACACAGTCTATCATTATTGAGTTCCAGGCCAGCCTTGTCTACATAGTGAGTTGTAGGACAGCCAGAGCTACATAGTGAGACCTTGTCTCTAAATAAACAAACAAACAATAAAACCTTGACTCATTGGGCAAGTTAAGGATTGGGAACTCAGGAGGCTCTCTCTCTAAGAATTGGGTGGCCTGGAAACACTGTTCCTCTTGTAGGGTGGCATGAGCTTGGTGCTGAGCTGAGAAGGTGTGCTTTGACGCTGACAGATGGAAGGGGCATGGCAGGCACCTTTGTCCTTGAACTATCATTTTTTAAAAATCTTATGTAGAGAAATAAAAGATTTTAAAGTCTTTGTTTTCTGGGCATATGGACAGCCCTCTGAATTTGAGTCTTCACACCATTTACAGATTCAGGTAATAAGTAGGAATATTTGACGGCCAGAGAGATTGTAAAGACACTTGCCACCGAGCCTGAAAACCAGAGTTGGCGTCCACTCATGTGGTAAAGGTTGAGAACAGCTCCCAAATGTCATCCTCTGCTCCCCATATGTGTGCTCTGGCATTTGTATACTCCTCCCAAAATAAATGGATGTGAGGATTTTTAGACAACATTTTTAAAAAGAACATTTAAAAAAAATATATCAGTACTGAACAAATACGGCCTTTTTGTTATTTATAAAAACACAGCAACTATTTCTACTGTATAAGATGTTGTCAGCAATCCAGAGATTGCTAGGGGCAGGCTGTCAGCCTTTGGGTACCGCAACAAGACATCATTGTCTGTAGACATGTTGGGGTATTGTAGCTGTCCTAGGTCAGCTGTAGTCATGAGCCCAGGTTGCACATGTCTCATCTAAAGCAGCCATGATGTTCCTGCATGGAAGACCCTTGCAGTCTCTACATTTCTTTATATGAACAGAGCTTGAGGTCTCTGCAGATTTTGCTCTTCAAGGACATTCTAGAGATGTCCCCAGGGCTGTGAGAGATAGATATTTTTAGCCATTCCTTCAGCAGGGAAGATGCCCCAGTGGGATTCTGTCCTGCTAGAGTTTACATTCACTATTTCAGCAAATGAATATGCTACACACAGAAAGAAAGTACTCTTCATTCAGCAGGCCCTGAGGGCTGTGCTTTCCATATTGAGACACTTTGTAGGTTGACATTAAAAGCTGGACATATTTTGCATTTGATGTACAGGGTTTGGGGCCAGGTTGTGAGTTACTCTTCTCGTTCCTATGAGAAGGAAGGAAAGGGCTTTTTGGCTCAAGGTTTGAGGACACAGTCCATCACTTTTGGCTCAAGGCTTGAGGACACAGTCCATCATGAGGAAGACACAGCAGCAGGAGCATGAGGCAGCTGTCATAGCCCATCCATAGTCAGGAAAGAGGGAGATGGATGTCTGGGCTCAGCTCACTTTCTCTTTATTTAATGCAGGCCCCAGGCCGCAGAATGCAACACCACATTCAGAGTGGATGTCTGGAAACACACCGTAGGCACTTAGACACTTAGAGACACCTGTCTCCTCATTGATTCAAAGTTTGTTTGTCAAGCAGACTGTAAAGATTGATCATCCCAGGCTGGAAGGTTTCTGAAAGCGCTCACTACTTTTCAGCCAAACTATTACGCTGTTAACTTTAGTCATTATTATGCTGATGATTTTAATTATTATTATGCTGCTAATTTTCTTCATAACTGACCTGGTCAAAGGTTAACCTGAATGTTGTGTTTCATTTCAGATTATGTGCAAGATGATTGAAATGTCCTCCATAAAATCAGGTGTCTTCAATATCCTGATACGTCACTGCTGCCAATCTTGGCTAGCAGCTGCTTCTGGTGTGTCCCAGGGGTCATTCTCCAGTGCTAAGGATTACAGTGAACTTGTCCTGGAGGCTTGTGTGTTTGGAACAGTGTTTAGGCGCGATCAGAGGTAAAATTGCCACGGTCAGCTTGTCACGCATGGGTGGGGTTACATCTGTGTTGAGCCTTCAACCGGGCTGTAGTATTAACTTTGGGGATTTAATTTGCTGAGCCTGTTTTTTTTTCTTTTCCCCCAACATTTTAAAGACTCATTCAGGATGTCCAAACCTTCATAGAAAACCTTGGACCAAGCTGTGCAGCAAACATCATCATTGAGAAGTAAGTGCAACCCTTTTTTGTGTCTTGATGCAAGTAAGACATTCCACTTGATTTAACCTCTGCGGAGGTCTTTATTCCTAACATTTTAAAAAGATTCATTTATTTTTATTTTATACGTGTGAGTGTTTTGCCTCCATGGATATCAGTGCACTGAATGCATACTTGGTGCCCTCAGAGCTTGGAAGAGGGTGTTAAGAGTCCCTGGAGATGGAGTTAAAGAAGGTTGTGGCCCACCATGTGGATCCTGGGAATTGGACCTGAGTCTTCTGAAAGTGTAGCTAGTCCTCTGAGCTGCTGAGCCATCTCTATAGCTCTGTTATTCATAAATGTAATGAAGGTTTTCTCATTACATCTAGTTTAATGAACAACCTGTATTACTACTACTATTGTGGCTAAATGTTTGACAAGCAACTTAAGAGAAGTTTGGGGAAATACAGCCTATCATGACTTCAGGATTGGCTTATGGCTATGGCATCCAGAGCTTGGTAGCAAACAGAAACTGGAAGTGAAGCAGGATTGTAAACCTTAAGACCCTCCTCCCCCAGTGACGCCCTCCCTCCCCCTAGGCCCCACCTCCCAAGGCTCCATAAACTCCATAATGAGGCCACCCCTTGCAAACATAGCTTCAACACATGAACCTGAGAGGGAATTCCCCATCCAAACCATAACACAGGCCTTAGAAAATGTGTTTAAAGGGTGCTAGAGAGATGGTTCAGTGGTTAAAAGCACTGTCTGCTTTTCCAGAGGTCCTGAGTTCAATTCCCAGCAACTACATGATAGCTCTCAACCATCTATAATGAGATCTGATGCCCTCTTCTGGCATGCAGAAGTACATGCAGATAGAGTACTTCTATACATAAAATCAATAAATCTTTAAAATATAAAATAAAGTTTTGGTGCTGGAGAAATGGCTCAGTGGTTAAGAGCACTGGCCACTCTTCCAATGGACCCAGGTTTAATTCCCAGCACCTACATAGTAGCTCACAACTGCCTGTAACTCCAGTTCCAGAGGCTCCAACACCCTCATACAGACATTAATGCAGGCAAAAGTACCAGCGCACATGAAATAAAAATAAAAAATTTTTAAAATGAGTTTAAAATATTATTTGCTCATATATTTTATTTATATCTTCACTATTTACTAAGTTAATAAGCTTTCAAAAGTGTAATGTAGCCTACTTCAAGTAAAGACATACCTTCAGATAATATAGTCCCCTCCTCCTCCTTGTGGGAGGGGCTCTGGGTGGAGGTAATCATGTATGCTTATTTTTTTAAACCTTTATTTGGTTGTAAAATTTATAGAATTCATTGTTATCATTTTAACAAGTAAATACATTATATATAAAAATAGAGTGAATGAAAGGCTCTGAGGTTTTGGGGTGGGTTGTATTGAAGTCCTTTCATTGAATAATTAACAAAGAAAAGTTCATACCCAGTCTATGTGTGTACTTAGTGAGCATGGGATAGCTTTGAGGATGTATTTCTAGGATGACAGTTCTAATCTAATTGAGCTTAAATATATTTATTATTATGTGTTGGAGGGGGTAAGGCTTGTGCCATGGCACACATATGAAGGTCAGAGGATGACTCTGTACATCTGTCCCTTCACCTTTATGTGAGTTTTGAGTGTGGGACTCAGGTTGGCCAGGCTTGCTTGTCAAAAGCCTTTTCCCAAGCAAGCCACCGGTGGTGCACGGCTTAGTCATCCGCCACCAGAGGGTGGGCGTGCCACTCCTCTGTGAGTTCGAATCCTGATGTCTCTCCTGTGTGACTCTCTCGCTGAGTCTCATGGGGAAAAAAAAGCGCCTTTTCCCCACCAGCCGTCTTAGCAGCCCTTAAATTGAATTTTTTTGGAGCTTATCAAATACTTTTTATTCAAGTCTTATTTTCTCATCTTCTTTCATAAGCCTGCATGTGTATTTGAAATATGAAAAGATTGTGAAATTGTTTTATTGTGATTTTAGGGTTAAGGCCAACAGGTGATTGCTGTGAGTATTTATAGCAAGTGTTCACTCCAGGGCTGGGTGTACTTTAAATCGTCTGCCATGTTTCCCTAAATGTGAGCAGTTATAATTGTTTTCAGACTATTACTTCTGTGTATCTGTGTGCATTTGTGTATGGGCATGTGAGTACAGATACCTGAAGAGCCCAGAAGAGGGTGTTGGATCCCTGGAGTTGGAGTTGTAGGAAGTTGTGAGCTTCTTGATGTGGGTGCTGGGACCTGAACTCCAGTTCTGTAGATAGCTAGTACATCCCACCAGCCCAGTTAATTGTTTTTAATTTATTATTTTGTTTGTTTATTTGCTGGGTTGGTTTAACATAGTCAGAGTGTCACTTTCAGGTGGGTCTTGCTAAGTGCTTATTGTTACATTAAAGTGATATCTATTAACATTGGAAGAGTTGACCTAAGATGTAGAAATACCCACAGTTTAATTTTGATGTGGATGGGAAGACATTCAGAGCACATGGGAACTACTATATAGTAGGAGGCAGGGTCTGGGGACAGGTGTGTGTGTGTGTGTGTGTGTGTGTGTGTGTGTGTGTGTGTATGCGTGTGTGTGTGTTTGTGTGTGCGCACGCGTGTGTGTTTGTGTGTGTGTGTGCACGAGTGTGTTTGTGTGTGTGTGTGTGTGTGTGTGTGTGTGTGTGTGTGTGTAGATCCTTGAGGTCTGAGTGGATCTGTGCCCATTCTTTTCTGTGAAATACTTGTTTGTTGTCTGCTGTCTCCCATTTCAAAAGGATATTCATTATAGACCTACATAATCTCAAGCATGTTTCAGGGGAGGACTTGGTACTTGTGATGGCCTTCGGTACAAAAAGTGGATGCATTTTTCCTACTTCTAAGACATATTAACACAGTTTATCATTTTATATTTCAAGCACTAAGAGAGAAGATTGTTATGTGAGAATCTGTGCTATCAAATTCTTGTGTCTGCTAGATGGCTCCGACATGTCCCACAAGTTGTTCTTAGAAGATCTTGCCGTCAAGCTCCTGGATAAGGTAAGGAGGAGCCTTCATCCTGCTTTGAATTAACTCTGCTTTCAGCGGGCCATGGTCTAGAACTTGCTCTTTATTTGACCCAGACATGTGGAGACAGAGTATTTCTAAACACCCTTTACCACAGAGAGCCTGATGGTGATGCTCTGTGGCTTTGATTAAGGCTTTGCTTGTTCCTTCATATCTGTCTACCTGAGCTCCTCAGGTTTCGTTCCCTTGGCCCTGTAGCCTTCACCTATGTATCTTTGGTTGGCTGTTCAGACATGTTGCATTTCCTGTGTTGCATGCACACACTATGTATGAAACTAGTAGACATCCAGGAAGGGGCGACCTGAGAGGATGTGAGAATCAAACACTGCTGTGTCTGTTATTCTTTTTTTTTTTTTTTTTGTCTTGAAAAAAGACCAGACAAACACACGGTAAGGAAAGGAAGGGTTTATATGTTGGCTCCTGGTTTGCAAAGTACAGTCCACTATGACCAGGAAGTCTGAGGCAGCCATGATGAGTCCATGGTCAAGGAAGCAGAGAGAGGTCAATGTCGGAGTTCAGCTCACTGTCTCCTCTGGCCAGTTTAGGATCCATCCCATTCAAATCAAATCACACAGCCTGCATTTAGAGTGGCTCTTCCCACCTCAACCTAACCTAAAGCCTCTCTCACAGACATACTCAGCATCTTCTTTCTTCAGTGACCTTACATGGTGTCCAGATGCAGTGTCAACCAACACAGTTACCTGTCTTAAGACTCACTGCTGTTAGGCTCAGATCGGGTTCCTGATGTTTCTGTAGGATTGATGAGAATTTCATACTCATAGGGTAAAAATGACCAGCTTTTCCGAGCTTGCCAGATCACCTGCTAAGTCACCTATGACCCGTACAGGGTCTGAAGGACGAGTTTCATAAATCTGGGAGAAACCTGAAAGGATGGCATTGAGCGCAGTCAGTGTGAGAACGGAACCTGAGGCCTTGTAAGTAAGGCGATTGCTCTACCACTGAGTTGTGTCCTGGTTCTTTTATTCCTTAAATGGACAGAGTTCTGCCCTGCTGTCTGACCTTGTAGATGCTTGAGTGACTATGGAACCCACTTAGTCAAGTGTCTTACTCAAAACAGGACTGTTCACACAAACTTTGTTTTCTGAATGGAGGTCAGCTTTAGTGTATATAAAACCTAGAAACTATTTTTCATGGAAAAAAAAAATGTCTGGCCCTTCCTTGTGGGAGCTGGGTGTTGGGGCTCTCTCAGAGGAAGTGGTGTTTCATTGGCTACCTTGAAGCTGGTTAGACCTGAAAGTAGAGGAGCTGAACATTATCTAGGAATGTCTCTCCGAGAAGTGGAGGCATGCCCGTCTTTGATGGCAATGGCCCCAGAGATGCCTGACTTTTCATCTTAAAGGAATCTGACAATATGTGTAACATTCTTCAGTGGCTTCTTGGCTCAGCAGTGACTTGGTGACAAAAGTCACCCTCGAGGAGCTGAAGCTATAGCTTGGTAGTAGAAAAGGAGTCCCTGGGCTCAGACCCTGCGAAGGTGGCCTGCTTGGTTGAGTTTGCTGAAAGCCAGAAAGAAAAGCTCTGTGATGCAGGACACAGTGCTGCCACCTTGTGTCTAGAGGTAGTATTGAATGGTTGCCCTCCTAGTGACACTAGAATTGAATTGCAAATTCAAATTCAAATTGGACAAAGGAGCAGAAACTGGTATATGGAGTGTTGCTTTGTAACACCTTTCAGGTTTGAAGTTGTCACAGCTACTGTTCTTGGTTACACGTGTGGTAGGGGGCTTACCCTGACTGATTCCCACCCTGTTTCTCCAGGAAGAGTCAGCATCCAGGTCCAGAACTCGATACCATGAGAACTCCCTCCAGCACCGGGTGAAGAACCGTGTGTGGCAGACTCTGCTTGTCCTCTTCCCTGCATTTGATCAGGTGTGATAGTTCTCGTGTCCCGTGTCTTAGTTACAGTTTCTATCATTGTGAAGAAACACCATGACCAAAAGCAAGTTGAGGAGGAAAGGGTTTATTGGGCTGTTCATCACCAAAGGAAGTCAGGACAGCAACTCAAACAGGGCAGGAACCAGGAGGCAGGAGCTGATGCAGAGTTCATGGAGGACTGTTGCTTACTGCCTTGCTTCACCTGACTTGCTCAGCCTGCTTTCTTACAGAGCCAGGACCACCAGCCCAGGGGTGGCACCATTCACAGTGGGCTAGGTCCTCCCCTAATGATCACTAATGACTCTAGCTTGTGTCAAGATGTAAAATCCTTTTCTTTTTTCTTCTTTTTCTTTTTCTTTCTTTTTTTTTTTTTTGACTTTTTTTGAGACAGGGCTTCTCTATGTAGCCCTGGCTGTCCTGGAACTCACTCTGTAGACCAGGCTGGCCTTGAACTCAGAAATCCGTCTGCCTCTTCCTCCCAAGTGCTGGGATTAAAGATGTGTACTACCACTGCCCTGCATAAAATTCTTTCTATTAAAAAAAAAAGAAAAGAAAAATCTGTGTATGAGAGAGGCAGAGATAGAGAGAGGAGAACTAAGGAGAACATGAGAAAGAAACAGATATACAGAGAGCCTAACAGTCTGAGTTCAATCCTTGGGATCTACCTTGTGGAAGGAGAGAACTGACTCCCAAAAGTTGTCTGGACCTCTCCATGTGTACACTGCCCCCCATATACACACACACACACACACACACACACACACACACACACACACACACA
>JANHMN010000018.1:49889823-49908872 GCA_030674055.1 Rhabdomys pumilio | reverse complement strand
ACACACACACACACACACACACACACACACACACACACACACACACAAACGCGCGCGCACACACACACACATACATACACACACACAAGCATACACATACCACACACCTCATAGACACAGAAACACACACACACCCATACACCCATACACACACATATTAACTAAATGTAGTTTATATTTTTGACATTTTTCTACCAAAATTTTCTCACCAAATTTACCAAAAAAATTCTTACTAAAAGATTCAACAAAAATCTTCTTTAGGAATGATTTTTCTCTTTAAAATTAAAAAAAAAAAAAAGTAACAGGCATTATTTTTAAGTATGCCTATTAAATAAATGTTATGTAAAACGCTTATGTAAATAAATGCTTTTCTCCCGATGCTTACATGTGTATCATGAAGAGGACAGGTGAGGGAGAGGTGAAATTGGAGCTCAAGGTCCAGTCCAAAGGACAGCTGGGAGTGAGGGTGGGGGTGGCCACAGAGCTGAGAGACCAGAGCACAGGTGGATGGATGTGTTCGCTGTCTGGAGCTTTGCTCCTGATCCAGGTGTTTCTGAGCTGTTGGGTCTAAGCATGAAACAGGCTGCACATGAGTGCTATCACCTAAGCACAAGGCTGGGCACTGGGGTGATGGCTCAGTGGGAGGACTTGAGGTGACTCCCCAGTACCCACATAAAGATCCAAGCTTGGTAGCATGATGTTATCCCATTGCTGCGGAAGTAGAGATGGTAGGAGCCCTAGGGCTTGCTGGTCAACCAGTTTATCCAAATTGGAGAGACCCTGCCTCAAAAAATAAGGTGGAGAGTGACTGAGGAAAACACCTGACAGTGATGACCTCTGGCCTGCCTCCATGTGTATGTGCACACATCCATACTCACACATGCACATATGAATATTTATATACATATGCACCACCCATGGAAATAAGGTAAGTATATAACTTAGGGAAATAACTTAGGGAATAACTTAGGGAAATTGTTAGATTTCTGTATCCTTCCCCGTCAAAACCTAGATGATCAAAACCATCATAGATGTCTATAGACATCATAGATGTCTAAATAAACAGTGAGGTGCTCACTAGAAATGCTCTAGCACACAGTCAGTATATTCCTGTATTTTATGTGTATGAGTGTTTCCTGGCATTAATGTCTGTGCACTGTGTGTACAGTGCCCACAGAGGCCAGACAAGGTGTCAGATCTCCTGGAATTGTAGTGACAGGTCTGGGCTCTGGGAAGTGTGCCCAAGTCTTCAGCAAGAGCAGCCTCTTAACTGCTGAGCCATCTCTGCAACCTCAGTTGGGGAGGGTTTTTTTTTTTTAATTGAAAAGTTATAGTGTGTTAACAATGTAATGTATGTTTTCTCCCTCAGAAATTCTTACATGGGATTATTGATAAGGTTTTCCACGCTGGCTTCACGAATAATCAAGCGTCCATAAAATATTTTATTGAGTGGCTTATTATATTGATTCTTCATAAATTCCCTGAGTTTCTTCCAAAGTTCTGGGCGTGTTTTTCTTATGTAAGTAAGGATTTTCTTCTGCTGTTCTGAACTAGGAGAGGGTGTGACTGTGGAGGTGTACCTCACTTCAGTGCCTGTTTCTGTCCCTCAGTGACTGTAATATTGACATTGTAGTTTATTATTGTCATCCTGAGTGCGATTGGGCAACAGCAATCCCCCAAGTTTGTCTTGAGTGTGTTGTGATTTGTTCTAATTTTGACAAAATAAAGATGAGAAAGGCTTTTGTTATTAAGATGTAAGGGAGGCCAGGCATGGTGTTACACACCTATAATCCCAGCACTTGGGAGTCTGAGTCAGGGAGATCAGAAATTCTAGACCAGGCTAGGCTGTGTCATAAGGTGCTGTCTCGAAGCAAAGCAAATGGATGCCGTGTACTACCAAGCCGTGTCCTGGTTTGGTGCTAGAAATAAGGAAGACGAGGAGTGAATTTTTTCTTTCCCTTTGAAAAGAGCTTTAGAAGGGAAATTTCAAACAACCAAAGTAGAGGGTCTCAGTGAACAGACACCATGACCAAGGCAACTCTTATGGACAACATTTAATTGGGGCTGGCTTACAGGTTCAGAGGTTCAGTCCATTATCAAAGCAGAAGCATGGCAGTGTCCAGGCAGGCATGGTGCAGGAGGACCTGAGAGTTCAACATCTTCATCTGAAGGCCATTAGGAGAAGACTGGCTTCCAGGCAGCTAGGATGAGGGTCTTAAAGCTCATCCCCATAGTGATATGCTTCCTCCTCCAACAAGGCCACACCTCCAAATAGTGTTATTCCCTGGGCCAAGCATATTCAAATCACCACCACAGAGGGTATAGAAGAAAACACTTGCCACCTAGTCACAGACAAGCATCAGTTCTACCTCATGTGAGCTGGCACCAACTTTCACCTCACCCCTTCCCACATACTTCTTATAGCTCTGAGAAAATTCCTGACAAAAGCAACCTGAAAAGGAGGGGTTCACTCTAGCTCACAGTTTGAGGGTGCAGGCCATCATGCGGGAGGGGAGACACGGTGGCAGTAGTTTGAGGTCACATTACATCTGTAGTCAGGAAGCAGGAAGGGATAAATGGTGAAGCTCGGATCATTTTCTCCCCGTTACTTAGCCTAATCTACATCATCCCTCGCTGGTGTGCCCAGAGGCTTGTCCCTTCCATGACTCGAGGTCTAACAGCTGACAGTACTAACCCCACCTGTTCTCATGCCGTGTGAAAATCACATTTGATATGAGTGTTGGTGGCCATAGCGGACTCTTTGCCCCCCCTGGATCCCTTCCCTGTGTCTACACTTGAGGATAGACACCCAGATCACCCAGGTTTGGATTGTTAGGATGCTCGACACATACCTAGCCATGTAACAGTATCTGTTCTAGGTGAGGGCTAGGGCTCCAGATGGCATTTCTTCCCCATGGCTGTCACCTTGCATGCAACAGCAGGATACTGTCCCAAGGGTCAGTGAGACTCTCACCTCCTGTGTCTTTTAGCAGCTTCCTCTGTGTCCTGACCCCAGTCCCCACTCCTGTCCTGTAGGCCTGGCCCAGGGGCTTGGTCCATGTGAGGCCACTCAGTGCTGTCTGAGTGTACTCTCTGCATTGCCTCATTGCAGTGAGCTGCAGGCAATGCCCCTCCTCTCTGGTTCTCAGTCCTGTGCCCTACACATGGCAAGCTCAGGCTGCTTCAGGGAAGAGGGCAGAGGCTGCCTCCTACCTCTGCCCGCCGAGGGTTCAGCAGCCTCTGCTCACAGTTAAGCCCCAAATGGTGATTCTTCTATCTCATCTTTTATCAGGGTGAAGAAAAAATTAAAACAAGCATTTGTACGTTTTTATCTGTTTTATCACATTTGGATGTCATTGTTCAGAATATCCCAGAAAAGGTGAGTTTGAGTTATTGGCAAGAGGAATTTATGAACTTGGCATTCTAATAGACAAAAGAAGGTATTTGTAACAGTTTTGTTGTTGTTTCATGGTTAGTTATCTTTAGGATGTGTTTCTTCCTCATTTTATTAGATACTTAAGAATCTCTGACAATGCCATTTGATCATATCCATCCTTCCCCCAACTCCTCCCAGACCTGCCCTCTTCCCTACCTGATCTTAAACTGTCAAGTGTCCTTGTGGGTAGCCCAGACTGACCCTGAACTTCTGATTGTCCTGCTGCCATTTCTCTTTTTTTTTTTTTTTTTTTTTTTTTTGGTTTTTCAAGACAGGGTTTCTCTGTATAGCCTTGGCTGTCCTGGAACTCACTCTGTAGACCAGGCTGGCCTTGAACTCAGAAATCCACCTGCCTCTGCCTCCCAGGTGCTGGGATTAAAGGCGTGCGCCACCACCGCCCAGCCTGTCATTTCTCAAGTACCCCTTGTCTGCTTCTTAATTTTGCCTCTGAGTGGCTCGAGGTGGCTGTTGGGGAGTTCAGGCGCTTAGTACTTGATGGAAAGTGGGTACCTCAGGTTCTCCACAAGTGGGACCCCTATGGCATACTTCCTTACTTTCCGCCTAGGTCATGTAATAAGGTGGGGTCATGTTTCTAGAACATAATGGCCATGTCACACCAGCATGAAGATTGATGTCAACTATGTCATAGGAGAGGGGCACATATTGTAGCCACTAGAAGAATGGGACACCCAAAACCGTTTTCCTGGAGACAGTTGTGAGTGCTGCTGAGGTCATTTGCCTGGGAGAAAGATGCAGCCCCACAGCCAGGCGAGTGAAAGGCTTGCCAGAGCTGATTATCTGTGCCCTCTGCCAGTTCTCCATTCCTTCCAGTCAGCCTTGCTCATGCTGCCACACCTCCTCCCAAGCTGTTTCTTCTGTCTTTGCAGAAGCTGGTTCTGAAGCAAGCCCTCACCGTTGCCCTGCAGTGGTGTCTGAGCCACAACTTCAGCGTTCGGCTCTATGCTCTGGTAGCCCTCAAGAAGGCCTGGCATCTGTGTAAAGCACTGCAGTTTGAAGAGTGTGGCGCCTGGACCACAGTTATCGAGTGCAGCCTCAGCCAAGCAGAAAGCATGCACGGAGCAGGGTGAGGACACCTCATGGCTCTGTTCTTTCCACAGAGCCTATAGGAGCCTTGTTGCCCTCTTCTCTGTCAGTATCCCACTCTGTTAGAGCACAGAAGGGCTTGGGTCAGCCCCATGCAACAGGTGATGCCAAGATAGATAGATTGATGATAAGTCCTGATTGGGGGGGGGTTGGCTTTTTTGTTGTTTTGTTTTCTGAGACAGTTTTCTCTGTGTAGTCTTGGCTGTCCTGAAATTTGCTCTGTAGATCAAGTCGGCTTCAATCTGCTTGCCTCTTCCTCCAAGTGCTGGGATTAAAGGCGTGAGCCACCAGATTGGAGTTTTACACTCATTCTTTATTTGAGCCCTGTAAACTCTTGAGTTGGCTCCTGCCAGCAGACAGGCAGCCTGGAGGAAGCCAGACTGACCTCAGAGCGGCCCTTCACCCCTCTGCTGCCCACTTCCAGCTGAGCATTGCTTTCTGTGGTGAGGTCATGGCTGACTATTGAGCACTGAGCTGTTTTCTCTGCCCAATGATCCTAGATTAAGGTCCCTGGTCCCTAAAAACTGTTGGCTCAGATCCCATATATTTTATTATTATTATAAATCAATATAAGTCCTGTTCCCAAATGGGAATAGTCAGTGAGAATCAGGCACTCTGAGCTTTGTGGTTTCTCTCTTCTCTATGTATATACCCCTCTTTGAGACCTCTGTGGCAGGCACACACCTCAGCAGGCCAGGTAGACAGAGATCCTGTCTTTATGTGGCTCAGTCAGGTAAAGAAGACCTTCAAGTAGTCACCCCAGTGCGCAGGCCTTTCAGTAGGTGATAAGAACACCGAGGGCATCACGGCAAATACATGTGGCTTAGAGAGGTCCTTTAACCAACATCATCTGTGACTTCCAAAAGAGCAGGAATTGGTGAGTGAAAAGAGACTTTTTTTTTTTTTTTTTTTTTTTTTTTTTTTTTGGTTTTTCGAGACAGGTTTCTCTGTGTAGTCCTGGCTATCCTGGAACTCACTCTGTAGACCAGGCTGGCCTCGAACTCAGAAATCCGCCTGTCTCTGCCTCCCGAGTGCTGGGATTAAAGGCGTGCGCCACCACCGCTCGGCTGAAAAGAGACTTCTAAGAGGGTTTAGGAATTGGAGATTGGTGGCAGGTGGAATATTGGAGGAAGCCAGTCCTGGGGACATGGGGCAAGTATCTAGGTATTCAGAGAATTGAAAAGAGTTAGAGTTAGGATGACAGTGACCAGTACCTGTAGGCCTTGGCTTTGAGTGAGAAGCATGTCCAAGGTAGCCCGTATAGTGAGAGGGAAGCTGCTTACTCAGCTATAGACAGGAGGGAGGAGAATGTGAGAGAAGACAGACTCAGTGTAACAACACAGCTGGGGGTTGCAGCGAGCAGGGCCGGAACCTGCAGAGCAATGTGCTGAGCACAGCAGTGTGGATGGGAATGGAACCTGGATAGCAACGGGTTTAGCACACAAGTGGCGGACACCTGTTACCTCTCTGCAGTAGGTTGTCTGGAGTTCATTATGTTTGTGTTTAGATGCCTGGAATGTTTAAAGTACTTGTTCATTTTTTAAAAACATAGGCAGTGAGGAAGGTGAGGTACAAGGAACTTATGCAAAAAGTTCTTTAAAGAGCAAAGTATAGGAAGTCTCATAGTCTGAAAGTGCTGCACGGCTCCTGCTGATGGTCCCAGTTCTAAACAGCTTTGTCCTGTCACGTGACTTTTGCCTTTCACACCTGGTGGCTGGGTTTGCCTTGCTCATAGCTGGTGCATTTAGGCTTTGTGGATGGATACTGTTTAGCTATGTTGTGTGCCTTCAAAGTGAAAACCACAGCCCACGTTAAGACTCTAGGAGAGAAGGGTCCACTGCCAGGCAGACACAGAGACCTCAGCCCCAGAGGTGGTGGGTGTTTTAGGTCTGCATTATTCGATTCAGTTTGAGGCTAGCCTGGGCTACACAGTGCAAGTGTGTTCTCCACTCTGTGTTTGACACTCAGAGACCTGGGTTTTATTCCTTTTGCTGTTTTGTTGTTGTTTGGTTTTTGCAGGGTTTGTTTGTTTGTTTGTTTTTTTGTATGATTTTGAAAGCATTACTTAGTTTTTCTGTTCATCCTTGAGTTCCATTTCAAAATGTAAAACTCTGTGGGCTAGCTGAGTGGTAGAGCACATTCTGGAGGGCATGAGGCCTGGGTTCAAACCCCAGTTCTGCAAACAACAACAAAGCAAAACTTTGTTGTTTTCTTTGAGTTTGATACAGTGTCTTGGACTATGTAGCTCAGGCTGGCTTTATTCTCCCGGCAATCCTCCAGCCTGTCTACTGAGTGTTGGAATCGTAGGCAAGTACCACAATGCCTAGTTTAAAGGAACAAGAAGAAAAAAAAACTAGGCATGGTCACACGTATTTGTAACCCCAGCACTTGGAGGTAGAGACGTTCAGGATTTGTCTTCAGATATCTGAGTTCAAGGCTATCCTCATGAACCTGAGACTTTGTCTCAAAAACCACAAAGTGAGAACATTTCTATACGGCAGTTTATCTATGTGGCAGTTTAAAATACACATTGCATGCTGGGGAGCAGAGCTCAGGGGCAATGTGTTCACCTGGCATACATGAGGCCCCAGGGATTAGTCCCCAGTATCCCTGTGTTAGTGACTGATAAACACAGCCATACCCAAGTTACGGGAGGAAGAGTTTGTCTTGGCTTATAGTTCTAGGGGCATGTGTTCATCATGCTAGGAATGCCTGACGGCAAGCAGCAGGAGGAGGAAGCTGAGCCATCACAACAGGGAACAGACCTGGAAACAGGCTGGGCTTATGAACTTTCAAAGCCCACCCTCAGTGATATACTCCCTCCAGCAAGGCCATAAACCTAAACTTCCCTAAACACCACCTACTGGGGATCTGTTCAAATAAATGAGCCTATGGGGGGGACATTTCTCATTCAAACCACAACCTCAGAGACTGGCAGACAGAGACAGAACTAGAACATATACATTAATGTTGGAAAGTATGGACTATGAGCCTGGGGATAGAGAATTCTTTAAGGTCCTGTACTGACTTCCCCTCCAGAGCTGTTTCCTCCCTGTCCTCCCCACCCAGGAACGCCAGGAAGAACTGGCAGCGCATCCAAGACCATTTCTTCTTCTCCACCTTTAACCCCCTGAAGGACTACTGTCTGGAGGTAAGTTGAGAGTGTAGCATGTAGGCTGTCTGCTGTCTGCAGGCCTGATGTTCTTTCCTGTCCAAGCTGTGGAAGGCTGTGATGAGATTCACCCTCTGTCCCCTTGACCCTGTGACGTTGTGAATGTGCTTACGGTTCACCCCTCAGCAGTGACAACTGGCTAGTCATTCTCACTTTCTATTTCTCTGGCAGTGTCTGGCTTGTAAACCTTGGAAGGGACTATTTAACTCTAAGCAGAAATCAGAACAGATTTCTGAAAGGAAGTGAGTGAGAGAACATGTGTGCAGGTGAGACTCTCTTGTACCGAAGCCCGCTACCAATGCAAGAACAAAAGGTCTCTTGTTAATGGCAGTTAATGATTCTTTAGGTTCTGGGTAATGGAGTGTATGGCAAATGATGCTCCGCTTTGCTGAACGTAGCAGAGTGCTTATGTAATTTTAAAAACTGTCAACATACGTATTGCACTTAAAGTAGATGATATCAGAGTGTAAATTTCTTAAAATTTAGAGCACCAGGCATTCTTAAACCCTTCCCAACTCCAGTTACAGCACTGCACTGCCTACCTACCTCTGAAGTGAGAGCTCCTGACCAGGGTGACTTTTCCTCCGGGCGTCTATATTGGGGGCCTAGTTACACTCACACACACACACACACACATATGTACACACATGAACGAATGCTTTCTGCCACACTACCAATATCACTCTTCTCAAGATAAGACATGCTAGGATTTTTCACTGTCATACACTTTGTCGGTGTCCTCATCTCCACAGCCCTTTCTAAGGGCTCTCCAGCACCCTATCCACCTTTTCCCAGGCAGCCCCAAGCTCTGAATCCTTTCTCCTTCCTCTCACCCCTGACAGCCTTGCTTTCTGCTGTTTATCTTGTCCTCAGGCAGAGTGGTGAGCAGCAATGGGAGTTATGTGTAGACTGCACGGCGGGGAGCTCATGGTCCGCCAGACTCTATCACAAAGCCTTTCGGTGTTTGGAGCTGGGCTTAGGAGGCCCACCTGATAATCATTACTCTCCACCATGACAGTTTAAATGTGCACAAAGATAGCTAGCATGAAGCAAACCATATTTGCCTTAGAATTACCCTGAAATAAACCATGTCTGCCTTAAAACCACCCTTAAAGACAAGAGCATTGGGTGTCATTTTGCTTTTAAGTTGCCTGTTACTTGGGACTTCTCTCTCATATGCCTTCCCATGGTTGAGAGTTCTTCAGGAGGGAGGAACAGAAAGGTAACCTTGTGGCCTTACAGGCTCCATCAACTCACCTTCTTACACACGATGACCTGAAGCTGACAGAGCTTTCACAGGTCACCCCACGTCACACAGTGAGTCACGCTGTAGAGCCAGGATACAGGTTTTGGATGTCTGCAGGTGAACTGAGCATGGGATGAGTGTCTGGTAGCCAGGACACTGCCTTGAGGTATACGCTCCTCTTTAGTAATAATGCCCTTGGAAGCATGGTGTGCTCTTGATAAGAGCGTAGTAGTCACGTAGTTAATGTTGGAGGAGAGGCCCTGCATGCTCTCGGGGGTCCCTAAGTGAATCTCTGAATGTCCTAGGGAGAGTGATGCACACCTGCAGAGGTACTGCAGGCCTGACTGCCTGCAAGTCTAGGGTGGCTTGAAAGAAGCACTAACATTACTGGTTTTTTTTTTTTTTTTTTTTTTTTTTTTTTTTTTTTTTTTTTTGTCTTGTTTTTTTTCCCCCCTCTATTTTTAAAGGAAAATAATAGATTTTACAACTCTCTTTTCAGACCATATTTTACACGCTCCCACGGCTCTCGGGTGTCACTGAAGAAGAGTGGATCGCCCTGGATAAATTTGCCAACTTCACAGACATCCCTTCCAATGCAGGGTCTCAGTGGTACCTGTCTGGGACTGCACTTGGTGAGCTGAGTCCAGGAGACTGGTCACAGCAGGACCAAGGTAGGGGAGCTTCATGTTACCCTGGTTCATTGGTGAGGGTTCCTGACTGCTGTTTTGGAACGGGTCTTCACAAGTTTGTTTCATTGACCTGGGTCTCAGCCTCTAGAGAAGGCAGGAGCACATGTGGCTTGGCTGACAAGGACTTTTAGCTGAATGCTCACTTTCCATACAGCTCATCTCGCTAGAATGATGGTGGCTTCCTTTTTAAGTAGGAATTTTAGAATTCATTGTCTGTGGTTTGTTCTAGAAAGGTTAGCTTTCCATAAGGCTAAACATGAGGCTACGTTCTTGCCTCCTTACCACAGAGCAGAGCTCTGGATCCTGGTCCTTCTGGGTCTGGTAAGGCAAGCCTCCTGCACTTTCCCAAAGCCTTCCCTTTTCCAGTGCCAGTCAGGTTTCCTTGGAAAAAACAGTGGCTCGGTGTGTTCAGGGCAGCCTCATTCCGCTGGCTCCTCCCCCAGCTTGCCCTCCAGCTCTCCCTAACTGTACCTACCACTGTGGCTGCTTCCTCAAAGCCAGAGTCCTTAAAGTATGTATAAGTCGGGGCTTCTCCCTCTCCACACCTGCCCCATCTGTAAGTTTCCTCTACTGGTCTCCTGCTGCTGTTTTTCTTCCCAACTCTCCAGCCTCTCCCTGCCAGCCCCTACTGTTGCTGTTTAGGCCTTTCATGTCTCCAGGCAGTATTTAGCTTATTAAAAATGCAGCCTCCAGTGCTGGTAAGGTGGCTCAGTGGATGCCTGCTGCCAAGGCTGATTAACCGAGTTCGACCCACATGGTAGGAGACAACTAATTCTCACATGTCACTTTACTTCCACATGCACACCATAGCAAGCATGTCCTCTCACCTCCTAATCAGTACGAGTAATTTTTTAAAACTGCAGACTCCCGTCCCACCCTGTGGTTTTAATTCATCGTGTCAGGGTACGAGTTCTGTGAAAGGCAGAGATGGTTCAGTGTTACGTTTTTTGGACAGATCACCTTGAATCTACTCATCCATTTGGTGGGTATTCACCGCTGGCATACAATATGCTAGACGTGGACAAGGTCCCTCCCACAGCTTGTGTTCTTTATCAGCAGACAGCTGCACACAGATCATACAGTGGCAGCAAACCCCAGGCAATCCAGCTCAGTGGAAAGTGAGTGCACCAAGGACTGAGAGACCCTTGTGAGGACGTGCTGTTGAGCTCACACTGCTGCTGGTTGTATTCTCAGTATCCCCGACCACCTGTAACGCCAGCTCCAGGGTATTCAATGCCCTCTTCCGGTCTTTCTGGGCACCTGCATGCATGTGGTGCATTACATACAATCAGGCTGTATGTACAAGTGTTAACAACAAGAAAAGATGTAAAAATAGACCTGAAGAAGCAAAGAGAATTGACTCAGGCTAAGTTACATGCAGGTACTATGGTTTCTTCTCAGGTTCTACTTTGGGTGAAGCAGACAGCCAATCAGAGTGGGCTGATGTCCAGAAAAAAATCATCCCTTGGGGACACAGTGCTCTGGAGTCAGATCTGGAGCTTGCGTTTCAGGATCGGGCTGCCAAGCTTGGAAAGTCCATTAGCAGACTGATCGTTGTGGCCTCACTCATCGACAAGCCAACCAACCTGGGAGGTAAAGTCCTCTACCCTTTGTGGCTGTCTGTTCCACACACAGTCCTCCAGGCAGGCTTCAGAGGAAAGGCTGGGGTGCTGTGAACCCTGTGACATGCCTGAGACAGTCTTGGTAACAGGCCATTCTGTGCAGGGCTGTGCAGGACCTGTGAAGTGTTCGGGGCTGCAGTTCTTGTCGTCGGCAGTCTTCAGTGTGTCAGCGACAGACAGTTCCAGCACCTCAGTGTCTCTGCAGAGCAGTGGCTTCCTCTGGTGGAGGTGAGTGTGAAGTCGCTCATTAGATTCTGTATTTGTGAAGATGTTTTGGCATGGTGTCTTGTGCCAGTTTCTACTGAAGTACTGAGGTTTAGTCTGTGACCTGCAGTCGTGTGGCAGTCCCCTTAGCCACCACTCAGCAGGTTGTGATGTGGAGGGAATCTTCCTGATGCCATCTGGTGTCCCACTTTCCCTTTAAAGTCCTTTTGATGGTCAGGTTTGAGTTTTAATGCTTTATCTTCTCTCTCATTTCACAATGGAATGATTTCATATTCTGCTCTTCTAAAACTGCCACTAAGGTGAGACCATCCCAGCTGATGGATTATCTGCAGCAGAAAAAGGTGGAAGGCTACACTGTCATTGGTGTGGAGCAGACAGCACAAAGTTCAGACCTGGCCCAGTACCGCTTCCCTGAGAAGTCGCTACTGTTGTTGGGGTAAGCTGATTCCTTGTCCATGTCTCTTCTCTAGGCTGTTTTATGACTTATCCAGGTTCCTGTCATACAACTTCCTATGAACTTATAGCATTTATGGGGACCCCCTGGTTTTCCTTTTCTCACCTGGCTGTTTACTAGTAAACATGAAATTGGTCTGTGGTAATAATGTCCTTACTTACTGGAATCCAGGTAGACTTCATTTGTTTATCTGTCTCGAGTAGTAACATTCAGAACTCCTAAGAAAATAATAGTAAAAGGTACTTCCCTGCAATACAGGGAAACTGACGTGTCTTGTTCTATTTTTCTTCTGCAGAAACGAGCGGGAAGGAATCCCAGCCAACCTGATACAGCATCTGGATGTGTGTGTGGAGATCCCTCAGCAGGGCATCATCCGCTCACTAAATGTGCATGTGAGTGGGGCTCTGCTGATCTGGGAGTACACCAGACAGCAGCTGCTCGGGTATGCAGGGCCACCATCCTGAACGCTGGACCTCCCCTGCTATCTCATCTCTCACGGTGCTATGGACGGTGACTCATAACCTTCTGGATGAAGGAAATATTCTGAGATCTCCTGGGATTATCTTCCTGTCTCTAACCTTGCACCTCAATGCCAAAACCTCTTCATGTGCCTTAAAGTATATCAGTATATATTGTCCCCTTTTTTTTAGCTAACCTTTTTAAAATATTTTAGGAATTTAAAGAATTTTAAAGGTATGTTCTCCCTAGAAACCGGGAGAAACCGGTGTTGTCAGGCTGGCAGAACTAAAGTTGTTATTTATGAGCACCTATGCCCTTCTGTTTTGAAGAAGCAGCTGAGGCAGAGGGAAGGTTTTGAGAGCCAGCAGCCTCTCCCTGCTGTTAGGCACTTGTGTGTTCCTGCCGAAAGAGGGAGTACATGCGGCAAGATGTGGATCAGCTCCAATCATGTTCTTTATCCTCAGGTCCTAGGATTCATTTCCAAAGCCAAAGATTGAGCCCTTATTGTTCCCGATAGGTTTAAATGAGATTTATCCTATATGTTTGTGCTCTGATGGTGGCTGGAAATCTGTCTCTGAGGATTATAATCATCACCCCCGTGCTGTTGAGCCACTCCTGTGAATCCCTACTGAAACCAAGAACGAAACCCATGAATGCTTTCCGTTCAGATAAGTGCATTATTTAGTGGTAGTCATTACCATCATCCAGCAAGGAGCTTGTTATCCCTGGAACCCTTTGAGTAATACTCAAATTTCTCCTGAAGTTTTGATCTGCAACAGTGTTTCAAGCACAGGCCACCACGTCTCCACTGCCCCACATCATGCAGGTGCTGCTCCTGTGGTCTGAGATAAGGACATTATCGGTCTGGCTTCTTTCAGGTAGCAGCTCATCCAGGTCTTTGCTTGTGTTGTTGGTATTCCATCCATCACTGGGATACAGTACTTTATCTCCTCCTGCCCTGGACATCTGGTTTTAAGTGACTGAGTGATGTTGCAGATTTTGCTTCCAGTTCATTTGGTGAGGTAGCTAGGGGTGGGACTGGTGGGTCAAAGGTCAGCATGTTTGACTGAATACCTCTGCAGAATCACCAAGAGTGACTTGTTCTGCATCCTTGTCACCACTTGGTATTGTCAGACGTTAATTGAAGCCATTCTAATTGGTATCTAGTGACACATCAGTATGGCATTAATTCCCATTATTCTAATATTTAATGATAAGGAGGCTCTTTTTAGAGGTTTATCATCTGTTTCATTTTCTTTTGAAAAATATATATTCACACAATTTGCCCACATTTTAAACATTCTTATTAAGAATCATGAGGTTTTTTTTTTTTTTTTTTTAAATTCTGGATTCAAGTTCTTCAAGAAATATGCCATTTGTGAGTATTGTCTCCATGTTTGTGAGTTACTACTACACTTTTAGGAGCCAATCCTTAGGCATTTTCTTAATCATCTTGGAATAGACCCAGTTTTCCTTTCCCAATCTACATATTTATTTCTTCTTTGTCTTATTGAACTAGGTAGCAGCCCAGGTATTTCCTAATCACCGAGGACATTTGAACAAATGTCTTATTTTAACCCATCAATTAGTTAAGGCTTCTTCCAACTTCATTGTGTAGTTTCTGTATTAAAATGTTAACTGCCAGAAGCACATATATGATAACCTTAGTTTTTATTTATTTTATGTGCAATTATATATATTTGCCTACTATTCAGCTTTTATTCCAAAGGGGGAAAGGAAGATAAACAATGTATTTTCATAATAAACTTTTTAATAATTTTATGGTTTTTCTTAAAATAGATCCCTCACTAAATTAAGGAAGTCCTCGTAGTTTGAGTGATGAGATCTTCTGGTTTTTTCCACCGTTTTAGTAGCTGTTGTTTACAGAGAACAAGAGCTGATGTGCACTGTGAGTCAAGCTGCTTTTGTCCTGGAATCATTTCTGCAAGTCCAGAGGAATAATTTCCACTTGTGTGAAAGTTCAAAAAGAGCCTAGGAATTTTCAGTCGACTGTGAAGACTGGAATCCTCCTGCTTCAAATTTTTCCTTGAATTTTAAGTAGTCTCTTCTTTTGTCAAAATATTTTATCTATTGAGATAAAAAGGCCTGACATTAGAGGAAATTAGGCAGCTTAGCCAAGCAAAAACATAGATTTAAATGTAACATGATACTCAGTATCAACAGTATTGACGCAGAATTGTAGTTTGTATTCTGGAATCCTGAGTCAGGGGTCTAGTGAGCTTCTAAGAAGCCTGAAGAACCCTGAGTCTCTCCTTCATGGCTAGTGTTTCTGTTTAGTCTCCAAACGTCCAAAACAGTTTTATGTGTACGAGTCTAGTGGTAGCTTTACAGATGAATGTTGGTTATAGGTTTGGTATATTGAATAAGTTATCAACCCTGGCACTTTTGTCAATTATGTTTTATCTAGAAATACACACATCTGAGGAGACAGTCAAATGACTAACTAGTCACACATTATGAAGACTTGGCTTTATTTTTATTCACAGCCTCCTCTCTTCATGGGGTGTAATACTGCCCTAGCACCTGTAGACAGGACAAATGCAGGATACCTCACATGTGCATTGACAGCCTAGAAAATGCAGCTCTTGTTAAAAGTCTTCAGCGTATGTCTCAAGAGACCCCCTGTCTGAATACTACTTTCTTGTTCACTGAGAAACCGTGTTCTCTAGCATAGCAGGCAGATTTGTTCCTTAAAGCTCCATCTGGAAGAATGTAACACCTTCCTACCCAGAGTATCAAAGGCACATTCACAGAGGTGTAGCCCCAGCTGCCAACCCAGGTGTAGGATTCAAACATAGTTTCTAAACATGATGTTTAATCTTTAACTTCATGGGAAACAGAACCTCACTTCAGAGTGGGTGAGGAACTGTTTGTATACAGCTCCACTGAGCCTGTCACAACACGCCTTCATTTGAAGTCTCATCCTTCCCCTAAGTCCCTTTGGTGTGATGGCCTCTGTCCCTCTGTTGTGTTCAACAAGGTATTCATAAATCTGTTTAGTCTGTCATTCTTAACTGATTGCACAGAAATGCATGTTATATAAAGGACATAAGATTAAAAAGCCATATGCTATCCCTCACATTTTGTGGCAAATTATTATTGTAACACCTGCCGGGAATCAATGCTTCTGGAGACAGTTACATTTAAAGATACTTTAGCATTCCATCCCAACTTACATGGGGCCGGTCGAGCCATACCTTACATCTTCTACAGGACTGACTTACTGATCATAACTTGAGTGACTATGGAGAGGTTTGAATGTTGCCAGGTCTGTCTTTAGCCCTCTTACTCTCTTACCCTCCTCTGTGACTGACATAACACCCGATGACAGGTGAAACCTTCTGTAATGTTTGAACAGACCACTAGCCTCCACCAACCAGAAGGCTAAGAACAGCATCAGACAGCAGAGACTAAACTTACCTGATGTTTCTACCCTTTGTTCTGTTCTATAAGACTGCAAGAAACTTCTGCCACATGGTATTTGGGGGAAACCACAGCCTCTGTTCCTTAGCCAGTTACTTATATTTGGCTTCAAAACAGACTAACCCTTGAAATGACAGCAGTATTTTGGTATTGACACAACTTGTCCAGAGCTCAGTACCTCTTGGGGTGTTTCTCCTCCTGAACCTGTGGATGCACCAGCCACCCAGAGCCCTGGTTCTCTTGCCCCTGTACAGCACAAGCCTGTATCTTTCTCAAAGGACCTTAGTTCGAATCCCCTCTCCACTACAGTGGCTGCCTCATCCTGGAGAAATGTTTCTCCTCTCTGATGCATGGCTCCCGCTCCATAAATCTGGATGCAAGACCTCCCAAGACTGAATAAAAATCCTAGCGAATAAATCCAAGTTTCTCTCCCTCAGAACACATTCCCATGATCCTCCATTTCCTCCCCACCCTCTCACACATCTGTTTGTCTTTAGACACACCTCTCAGTCTTTATAGCAGTTGACAGAGGCTGGGACAAGGTGAAGAGAGCAAAGAACTGACACTCTATGAGCCAGACTGCTGGATAGGATGGGGTTTGAGGGGAGGAGCTGTGAGAAAGACTATGGACGCCTGCAGAAGTCAGCATTATACCACCATGTCCCACCTCCAGAGTCTGGTAGTGCGCTGTCATTTTCTCCAATACCAACTAACTAGTGACTTCCAGTGCGTGACCTTGTCCCTCAAAACCTACCCTGGGGTGAGGGTGCACGCAGGGGCGAGTTGCAGCCCTGCGGGACTTACCCACTGCTGGGGGCAGCTGGCCTCGAACGAGCTCCTCAGCTTCTGGCACCGGGCTGCGTCCTCCGCGTTGTCGTCCAGGCAGCGCCAGTACAGGTCGCGCGCGCCCCAGCACGCTTGCCTTTCCTTCATGGACGGGGCTGCCATTCCTGCAAAGGTCACGCGGGGAACCACGTGACATGCGACACAGGGATCAGCCCACGTGGGAGCGCGGTGCGGACTGTGGTTCCCGTCCCTGTCCCTGTAGATCCACCGACCGCACCGGGAAACTCACTGCGAAAGTGCCCGCCACGGATTGACCTGTCCCGGCCGCCGTCTGCAAACGAGAAGGCGGGACTTCCGGCTGAGTCCTTTCCCTGGCGGGTAATTTCCGGCCCCAGGGGGCGTGGCCTGTGGGCGGAAACTAGTATCTGATTGGTACCGCCCTCTGCCCCATGGGGAAGAGTGACTTGTAGTTGTGGCGGCTCAGACTGGTTGAGTAGGGACCCAGCATGGGTGGAGGTGACCAAGTTGGCACCATGTTCTGTCCTCACAGTGTGGTGAGAAGGAGATAGCTCGCCAAAGAGCGCCGACTCCGGGTGAGGGCGAAGCTGAGGTTCGCCATGCTGGAGGCTCCCTGTACCGTCCTTAGGGCCATCCTAAGGAAGACTTAAACCAGTCCTGGAGAGCCAGCCGCACACCTAAGCAGCTCCAGTTCCCAGCTCTATAGGTTTTCAGTGTGTGCAGTGTCATTCTAAGCACTGCCGTATATGGAACATACACCCCCGGGGTCTAAGGACTATAACAGGGATATATATATATATATAAACTATAAAAACTGACCTTATCAGTGTCCAGTGTCAGTTTTTAAAAAGGTAGAGCATTATGTAAATATGACTGATGGCTACAAAAATGGATGGAATAGCCTTAGATGAGTTAAGTTGAAAATGCGAAATATACTTTAAAGATTTATCTGATTTTATCGATATGGGTGCAATTATGAATGTGTACCACATATAGGTACATCAAGAGCCAGCATGAATGAAATGGGAAATAAAAGCAGTGGTGTTCACAGCCAGCCACGGCTGTCTGTACATCCCTTTCTGACTCCATGATCAAGAATTCGCTGGAAGCTGGAAACTGACCATGATGCAACACTCACACTGTGCAAAAAGCAAGCCAGAATTTTGCTTTTGTCAAGTCCAGAGCCAAGTTACTAACACACAACTGCATCAAACATTGAGAAAGGAAAGCCACGTTGAGGGTTTTTTTTGGGGGGGGGGAGGTTAAGGGAGAGGGGAACCAATATCTGGTGAGAGAAATTAATAACAGTATCAATTTCAGTAGTGAAGTTTAGCTCTGTAGATGACAAGAAAGTTAGAGGATCTTATAAACAAATAAGTGCAAATAAAGTTTAGCAAAGTGTACGAATTTCCAGAGAGATGCATAATGCTGCTCGTTAAGAAATTTAAATCTGGCCAGGCAGTGGTGGCGCACACCTTTAATCCCAGCACTCGGGAGGTAGAGGCAGGCGTATTTCTGAGTTCGAGGCCAGCCTGGTCTACAGAGTGAGTTCCAGGACAGCCAGGGCTACACAGAGAAACTCTGTCTCGAAAAACCAAAAAAAAAAAAAAAAAAAATTAAATCTGCACTGAAAATCCTTCTACAGACAAATTCCAGATACTTCCACCAGGGGGTTCCTCTAGACTTTTACTAATTTAATTCTACCTGTATTCTTGCTGCTGTTAACTTGTCTCCCAATCTCTGAAATACCAAACACTTTGGAATTCATTGATTTAAGAGAGAGAGGGAAAGGGGGAAGGAAGGGAGGAGGGAGAGAGATAGAGAAAGCTAAAATGGTGTGATAACTCTTTATACTTATCACTTAACTAAGAGGCTTTGCTGTAGAAGGATTAATGTACATGATTATGGGTGCCACCTGAGTCTTTGTTGAGGGTGCTATACATTATACATCGTATGTTCCTTAGCATCTTTCCAATAGCCAACAAAAAGGTCTATTCCAAATCCTTGTAGGCCTGTATAAAAAAGTATGATTTGGGGGTTGAAAAGTAATTTTTAAAAATTCATTATTGTGTATGCATGGGTGTACCATGTGCATGCAGCCTTGAAAATATTTTTTAAGCCACAAATTCATCTACACAAAACCAAACAACATCATAATTCATCTACACAAAACCAAACAACATCATAAAATGGATCGAAAAGACAAGTCACAATGCAGACATTCAATACACCTGCAAACCATAAGAAATAGAAACTTTTTTCCTTATTTTTATTTTAAGGTGCAGAAGACAGATACAAAACTGCTGAGAAAATGAGCAATATATGAAGATACTGACATCCCCACTGATAACCACAGCAATATATGCAGATGCTGACATCCCCACTGGTAACCAC
>JANHMN010000018.1:49863587-49889813 GCA_030674055.1 Rhabdomys pumilio | reverse complement strand
TGGTAACCACAGCAATATATGCAAATACTAATGTCCTCACTGGTAACCACAACAATATATGCAGATACTGATGTCATCACTGGTAACCACAGCAATATATGCAGACACTGACATCCTCATTGATCCTGAAACCGAGGACCACAGTGCAGCACCATTAGGCACCGGCCAGACCAAGCACCACTTTAAAAGTCTGACAGCAATGGACCTGAGCTCAGTATCCAGAGCTCAAATTTAAAAACAGCGAGGCGTGGTGGTGGTGGGAATATGTCTTTAATCCCAGCGCTGAAGAGGTGGAACTTACTATGTTGACCCTGTTGGCTGTGCACTCACAGAGATTCACCTGCCTCTGCCTCCTGAGTGCTGGGTGATTTTGTGCGTTCTTGAACTTTCTGTAAACTACAGCATTAAGGATAAATATATAAGTAGCAAAACCATAAAGGGCAGCAAACGTTATCACAGCTGTTTCTAGGACAAGGAGAGATTTTATCAGGGTGGGCACACAGAGATTGAATGTGAAGCCTTTGCCCCTGGACCTGGATGTTTGCTTTCTAAGAACTCTTTTAACCATGTGCATGTTTTATGTTTTTCTGCATAAATGTGTGTGCCCAGTTTTTAATAGAATGAGTAATTGGCCCAAGAGAGGTGATCATTGTTGGAATTGATCTACAGGAAGATAATAACGACCATCATATAAAATATGATTGTTGAATTTTAGTGTGTTTACTGTCTTATCAGTTCTTCCTGGCCGAAAGTCAGCAGTGTCTGGTGCTAAATACCACACATGCTAACACAGAGGTCTGTGATAGGGCTGAGGTGGAGAGGAGACATACTGTCAAAGTGAGTACACTGCAGTCGGGTTCCTACCTTGTCCCTCAGGAGATTCACCCACCAGAAAGGAATCTAGAGGAGTATGGACAACAGCAAAGACCATGTTCACAATATCAAAATGTTGTAGACAACAGGGCCAGCAAAAGAATGTAAGTCTGGGTGTGAAATGGAGAGCCAGTGAAGAGAGGTCAGGGGCAAGGGTGGAAGGCAGGCCATGCTGGCAGTTCCAGCCACAAGAAATTGTGAGAGTCACCCAGTCTGAACTGAGTGGATCCCCAAACTCCTGGTGGGCAGGGCAGGACAGACTCAGTCGAACTGAAAACAAGGGTGTTGTTTTTCTGTCACTGCCCACAGACTTTTATTTATACTCTGTTTTTTTTTTTTTCAAAGCAGTTATCAGAGACACCTACTCAGGAACACAAACGGGGCAGATTCCTTTGACTCCAGTGTTGCTACACACCCCTCTGAATGCAGGGTCCATCTGTCCTGGTGTTTTCCTCTTGCTAACTGGAGATGTACTGCAAGCTACCTTCTCCCCTCCCTTCCCCCTCTCCTTCTCTTTGTCTCCCCCCACCCCCCAGCCCCTTATTTTCCTTGGTAAGTTGATCTAGCCTCATAGCTTCTGTTATTATTTCTGTCAGAAAGGCAAGACCAGGTTTGGGCCTTAAAATAAACATTCCCTTTTCAGATCCCCAGTGGACATGTCCACTAATTTGTTTTTGAAGCGTTGCTGCTGGGTCTGTCTATTCATCTGCTGTCTTTCATCTATCATTTATCCCCTATTATTAAATCATCCATTGACTCTCTCTCTATCCCTGTTATTTGTGCATATCTGTGCATCTGTTGTTGCTCTGTTTCTACTTTTGTCTCCATGTATCTAGCTGGCTATTAATTATGTATGCATGTACATTTTATTATGTGTATGCTTTTACCCATTCACTCATCCAGTCATATGTATAGCTTGCATTGTGCCGTTTACTCAAACCCACAGATGTCGGCGGTCTGACATTATCTGTTGATACTGAAAGCAGCTGATTACAGCATACCACCTGACTGTGTGCTTGATCACTTTTCATATTTATTTCTAGTACTCACTCCTATGGTTTGGATATGGTATGAATGTGCCCCTCTAAGGTTCACGTGTTGAATGCCCGTTCTCTTGTATGGCAATGTTAGGAAGCAGTGTGACATTTAAGATGTGGGGCCTGGCAGAATGCTGCGGGGGTGTTGGGGAGAGCGGAGGAAGCCCTGAGCAGGTGAAGTCAATGTGTGCTATTGGGGGCATGGCCAAGTCAAGGACCATAGAGCCTCTGACTCATGGAGGAATGTCAAAGCATTCCCTCTTGATCTATGTGTGAGTGTGGACAGTGTGTGCAGGAAGTGTCCACCATAGCTCCCCATCCAGGTATTTACAGCTTAAAAGACTGCGACCCTACAGAGACTCTTCCTCTCTAAACCCGTCCTTTGATCCAGCTGTGTGCTTGCCTCCCAGTTAGTTGATCTGAGTGATGACCCTGCCTCTCTGTAAGCTACAATAATAAACACACTGATTTTTTTTCCATTCGAGAACCCAGGCCAGCACCCTGTCTGTCTGTCTGTCTGTCAGCTCTTCATTCCCTCACTGTCCCAGTCAGCCTTAATGGACACAGCAGGTCACTTGGTAGGTACATTATTCTCTTGAGGGATGAAAGTAGTTTTCATGAAATGAGAGACCTGGGCAGGTCTCTCAAGTGAAGTATTGAAAGAAAAGCCCCACCCCTCTCTGTCCTGGCACCATCTCTCACCTGTGATCTTTCCATTTATCCACCATGGTGCAGCGCACACATCTGACACACCAGACTTTCAGTCTCCCACACTGTCAGCTAAATAAATGGCTTTCTTTATGAATTACATTGTATTTTGTTACAACAGTGGAAAATAGACAGGTGCGGTCCTAACAGCTCACAGCTGGCTCACTGGGCCTATAAACAGTGTTGTGTTTCAACGGTAGCTTCCTTCCTCATTCATATTCCTGGGCTTGAATTTCGCTAACTTGGCAGCTCTTGGCATTCACTCACCCACCTTCTGGAACATTTCCTTGCTGCCTTTCTCCCCAGTCCTTTATTTTTTCTTGTTTTGTGTCATTTGGTTTTAGTTTTAGGTCTTAAACAGAGTTCAGTGCCTTCGGAACTCTTATGTGAGGGTCCCTGCCTCTTTTTTTTTGTTTGTTTCTTATTTTTTGATAGAGTCTTGTGCACAGCCCACACTGGCCTGTGTAGCAGGCTAGCTTTGAACTCCTGATTCTCTTGCCTCCACTTTCTAAGTGTGGTCACAGACGTGCCTGTGCCTATTCAGCCCAGGTATCTGTTCTTTGTGGTGACCGTGACCTCTCATTTTCACTGACTCTGGAAATGTCTGGAATTACCCAGCATCTAGCTGGGCTCTGGTAGGTTTCAGGCAGGAGTTTGAAGAGTTCATGTTGCTTACAGCTTGTATGTAGAAGTTAGGAGTCATGCTGAGAGACAGTGTATCCTGTCTTCTATTTTGACAAATGGATGTTCATAGGACAACATTAAAAGCATGTGTAAAAGCATTAGTGTTTAATAACTAAAAATTGACAAATATCAAAATTGTTTATCTGAGTTAAATTAATATTGCCATATCTAAGAGTCATGTCACTGGGTCATCAATATTTAATACGATAATTTATCTAGAGATACATGTTTATTCTTCAAAATATGTTTTCCTTCATTTTGGAAAAAAATTTATATGGCTAAAAGAAAGTTTCACACAAATCTAAAATAATAATAATATTCAATAATAAAATGTGTTCAAAGTACTTAAAACTCATACCTTCAGAGAAATATAAATTGATGTAAATGTAAACTGAAAAAGTTAGTTTGATACATATTTTTTACATTACAGTGATAAAATATTCAAACAAATCATCAAAATATAAAAGGCAAAATGGACAATCAAATCAGTTTTTATGAAATGAGATGAACAAGAATAATAAATTTTATGTAGAATTTTATGAAATTTAGTTAAATATTAGATATTCTTATCAAAAACAGCTAGAAAACGGCACCTTGAAAAATGTTACAGTATGTTTGCTCTTGCAGTGCTTCCTCCCGGGGCACCTGTTATGGACGTCGCAGTACCACATACCTTCAGAATCCTGACTGGGAATGCTGTCTCACATCTGCTCTGCTTTGCCTGCGTCTCAAGCAGACATGGCTCCTCTCAGGTTAATCCATCTGCACAGCAAACACTCTAGGGTTTAAACTTGGGGCACAAGCCCTGGCTGCTGACTTCCCGTTGCCCCAGCTCTGAGCAGAACAGCTCTTTCAGGAGGAGTCCACAGCCCAGCAGTGTCTTGTTCTAGAGCTCCTAGTTTGTCTGGAGCCGTGCAGGATATGATGCCAATCTTACCCACACTCACTTAGTAGACACTTAACCCTGTAGTTCCTATCTCCTCCATTTCTTTTCAACCCTCTGGAACCCTTCAGCATTTCTGACCTTTCACTTTTTAAGACCTGAGGTGGGAAAGAAAATAAGTACTTAAGCTGCCATCTCAACTTAATCTCTTTCCAAAACACCGTAGAGTTGCTGACAGAAAACAGCTGCCCAGCACTAGGGCTGCTTACAGTGAGCAGGTGAACCAGTGACCTTCTGCAGACTGAGGCTGCCCACTCTGCCCCTTCTCTCATGGTCTCCCCATGGTGGTTCCATGCTTGCCACCACCACCCTGCCCCCAGTACCCAGCATGCTATTTCTTCCTACTGTAAATAAAATGGGCCCATTCCTTTTTAGTCCACCTGTCTCCTTTCTAGTCACAAAACACACAGTTCATGGGAGCTTCTTCACATGTGCGGCAATTACTTGGTTCCAGAACGTCAATTAGAAGCTCCATCCTGCCAGCCCACAACGGGACAACTCTTTTAGCGTTTTGTCACCGTATCTATGGTAATGGCCTCATGGCTAGAAGCTGGAGTGCTGTCCTCTTGGGGTGGTAAAGGCCATGTCCAGTGAGCTCTGGGTCCTTGTTGTATTTGTACTTACTCTATTTTTACTCAACCACAAACCCAGGGCTTGAGTTTTCATTCCATTTCATTCTTCTCAAATTGTTTTGGGCAGGGAGAATTTCAAGTATTTATTTATTTGATCTATAACTGCTTCAAGAAACTGACTAATTAAAACAGCTCCTGCCTTACATTTGGAAGTTAATCAAAGGACGACCGAGCTGCCAAGACCACTAACATAGGCAACAAAGACAGTGTCTTAGTTAGGGTTTTACTGTGAACAGACACCATGACCAAGGCAACTCCTATAAGGACAGCATTAGCTGGGTCTGGCTTACAGGTTCAGAGATTTAGTCCAGTATCATCAAGGTAGAAGCAGGGCAGCATTCAGGCAGACATGGTGCAGGAGGAGCTGAGAGTTCTACATCTTCATCTGAAGGCTGCTAGTGGAAGACTAACTTCCAGGTAGCTAGGGTGAAGGTCTTAAACCCATGCTCACAGTGACACACCTACTCCAACAAGGCCACACCTTCTAATCTGGCCACTCCCTGGACCGAGCATATACAAACCATCACATTCCACTCCCTGGCCCCAATAGGCTTGTTCAAACATAAGTCTATGAGGGCCATACCTAAACATAGCATAATGAAAAATACATCTAGTCCCACTTCCAAAGTTCCTACAGTCCATAGCAGTCTCAACAATGTCAAAAGTCCAAAGTTCAAACAAAGTCTCTTCTGAGATTCATTCAATCACTTACCTGTAACTCCCAAAGCAAGACAGGAATCCAGCTGGGTAAACTCCAAACTCTGCATCTCCAAGGGTGATGTCAATGCAGTCTTCAGATCTCCAACTCCCTTTTCATCTAGGTTGATTGCAACAAACTTCTTTCTCCTGGGCTGGTTCCACTATTTGTTAGCAGTTTTCCTCAGCAGATATAGCCCACAGTTCTGGTATCTTGAATATTTTGGCGTCTCCAAGGCAACTTCAATGTTACAGTTTCTTGTTCCAATGTCTGGGATCCATACATGATCTTCTGGGCTCTTTCAAAAGGCTGGTGTCACTTCTCCAGCTCTGCCCTCTGTAGCACTCTAAGCTCAGGTTGATTCACGCCACTGCTGCTGCTGCTGTTCTTGGTGATCATCCCATGGTACTGGCATCTCCAATACACTGGGGTCTTCCACTGCAACTAGGCTTCATCAATAGCCTCTCATAGGCTCTCTTCACGGTGCCAAGCCTCAGCTCCTTCGCATGACCCCATCAGTCCTGGGCCATCAACTACAACTGAGGCTGCATCTTCACCAATGACCTTCCATGGCCTCTCACAGTGCCAAGCCTCAGCTGTTCTTCGTGACCTCTTCATGCCTTCAAAACCAGTACCACCTGGGTGACTCTTACACATTACCAAGTACAGCTGTAGCAGGAGGTACCACCTTGGCTATCTCTGGAACACAGCTTCCTTGTGCTCTCAGAAAACACTTCCCAGAAGATTTCACCTCAGTGATGCTGGTCTCTTCTTAATCACCACTAATTTCTTAGCTCTAGCTAACAAGCATCAATTGTCCCAGTAGTCCCTTCTATCCTAGACTCTAAAGCCAGAGCCAAATGACCAAAGCTGCTGAGTTCTGCTGCTTGCTGGGGCTGGAACATGGCCCCCTTGTTATATTAGATTATCACCAGCTTTCTGTTTTCAAACTCCTTCACCGCCTAAGCTTGGCTGTCCTCGAACTTGCTTTGTAGACTAACTTTGAACTCAGAGATCTGCATGCCTGTCTTGTGGGAGTAAAGGTGTGTACCACCATGTCTGGATCTAAATTTAGTTGGGTAGGATCTTGTCCCAAAGTCCCACTCCCTTAATCTGTTATCTCCTAGAACACAGGACTGGGCTTCATTTCACTTCCTGGTGCCCCTTTAATACTCAAACCATATATTTTATATTTTTCCATTTTTAGCTATGCTTTTTTAAATGTTTTTCATGAGACTTAACCAGAGAACAAAATCTATGATGGGCGTTTCTGAGACTTCCTTTGTCAATGCAACTAATCTACGTCTCTTCACCTTAGCCTCAGGCAGACAAGGGCAAAAAACACCCACACTTTTCACCAAAGTATCACAAAAACAGTTTCTAGGCCACATATTGAAATTCTCCACTGAAACCTCCTTGGCCAGGTCTGCACAATTCAAATCACGCTCAGCAACAACGTCTTCTATATTCCTACTAGGATGGCCCATTAAGCCTCATTTAAAACATTCCACTGCTTTCCAGATCCACAGTCCCTAAATTCACATTCTTCCAAACAAAAACATAGTCAAACCTATCACATCTATACCCCAGTCCCTGATACCAACTTCTGTCTTAGGGTTTTACTGCTGTGAACAGACACCGTGACCAAGACAACTCTTATAAAAACAACATTTAGTTGGGGCTGGCTTACAGGCTCAGAGATTCAGTCCAGTATCATCAAGGTAGAAGCAGGGCAGCATCCAGGCAGGCATAGTGCAGGAGAAGCTGAGTTCTTTAGCTGAAGGCTGCTAGTGGAAGACTAGCTTCCAGGTAGCTAGAGTGAGGGTCTTAAGCCCACTCCCACAGTGACACACCTACTCCAACAAGGCCACACCTTCTAATCCTGCCACTCCCTAGGCTTAACAGACAGTTCAGCCAGGTAGCATATATATCTATATATTGCATTATATATATTGCATCTATATATCTATATCTATATATCTATATCTATCTATATCTATCTATATCTATCACATTTGGTTGAGCCTTAGAAGATGAATAGAGTTTTCAGAGAAAGTGAGGGACAAAGCCATCAAGGTAAGAGGAGATTCCCATCTCATCCCGGCCAGAATAGCAGTAATCAGGAAAATAGCTTGCTGGTGAGGATGCAGACTGCAGGGAGCTTTTGCAGGCACAATGGAAATCAGTATGGCAGAACTTAAGCCAAACACGGAGCTTTCATACGATTGAATCTACTGCTTCTCAGTATTTACCCCAAGACTCCCAAGTCAACATACCACAGAGATCATGTTTACTACACACTACTTACAAGAGATAAGTATGGGCCAACCTATGTGTCCTACCACTGAGGAATGGATATGGACAGTGTGTGCACAGGACAGAATCACTTTCATCCACAGAGAAGAAGGTTATCAACTCTATAGGCAAATGGATGAAACTGGAGACAGTCCTACTAAGTGAACTGTGTCGGTCTCAGAAAGACTCAGTCTTCATATTCTCTCATTTGTGCTCTGGATTTGACAGATACATAAAATCACATGTACTGATGAATGGCTTGCAAATAAATGTGGAATCGGGGTTTGGGGAGCCAAAGGGCTGATGGGAGGGAGGGTGAGGGGGTGAGAGAGAAGGAGACAGGGTGGAGATGGGTTCAAAGATATTTAGCACTTGCACAAAAAACGCCTTACATAACTGTTCTTGTCAGCTTTCTGTTGCTGTGGTAAACACCATGAGCTCACAGGTTGCACTCCATTGTTGAGGGAAGCTCGGGGAGGAGCTCAAGGGGGGCAGGGACAAAACAGATAGCACAGAGGAAAGTGAGGGGCTTGTCTCTGGTTTGCTCGGCTACATTTCTCAAGCATCCTCAGCCCACCCACCTAGAGATGACCCTGCTCACAGTGACCTAAGCCCTCCTGTGTCGACCAGCGATCAAGAAATTGCCCACAGATGTGATGATCTTGGGCAACTCTTCAGGTGCAGTTACCTTTTCTAGGTATATGCCAAGTCGTCTTATGAAGCTGTAACAGTAATGTTTTATAATACTTAAAAAAAAAAATCAGTGGAACAGTGGCATTTAGTCTTCTTGGCCTGCAATAATAAAACTACCATAAATGACAGCTTATACATATAATTTATTTCTCACAGTTCCGAAAGCTGAAATGTTAGAGCTCAGATGCGAGACGGCTTAGGCCATGCCCTCCGTAGCTGTGTCTATCCCCACACACGTTACTGAATCTGCACCCAGGCTCCAAGGGTGCCAGAGTAGAGAGGTTGGAATGTTACAGATCCAGGGCCTAACCAACATTTATCTTGGGCTATCTTTAGACTCCTTGATAGCCACTTACTGCCCACCTCTGTGTCAAACCTAACGTTCTTATGAATGTTCCATAAGTCCTTTGGAAAGTACAAACAGATCCCCAGATTCCAGCAGCCAAAATACTGTCATAGGATAGAATCTGAGTCCAATAGCTGCAGTTTCCCTGCTACAAATGATCTACTTGGTGGTCCCACCAGTGGCTGTGAAAAGTGTCTTGATTTATAGCTCTCTTTATTCTATTATAATTAAAACTTCATGAAAATGTTAACACACTGGAACATGGAATTTAGGATAAACTGAATCTATGTTCTTGGGCCATGGTCACTCATATTTGGCTCCAGAATAAAGTATCTGTTATCTTCTTTGAGGCAAGACTCACTCTCTCTCTCTCTCTCTCTCTCTCTCTCTCTCTCTCTCTCTCTCCTTTTCTTTTTTGCATTGACATGGATAAATGTAACTCTTTTAGTGTCACTGCTGTTGCTATAAAGATGTGGAAATTTTTACAAGATCAGAGACATGTCTGCTTTAATTTTTTTTTTTGGAGTAAAAATAAAAAGATTCTAATGTGGCATAGGGAAATAATGAAGCAGTTTTAATGTGGCTAAGAAGTATGATTTTTCTTTTTGTCTAAGTAGACCTAAATGTTCTGAAATTTTTAAAATAATCATCTAAGAGCGCCAGCATGGGCCCTTAGTCGCCTAGGCAATAGAACACGTTTCCATGGAAACACATGGGCCTGTATCAAAGAAATACCTTGATTTCTAATGGTAGGAATGAGCTTCATCTGAGGAGTACCTAAACTCACTGCAGGCTGCTTAGTCTCCCCTGGCCATTGAGCTCATAGCTGTGAATGACCTGTAGAGAAATGAAAGACACACATTTCCTAATTAAATATTGCTGTGTAGCGACCGAAGGGCAGGTAGTCTTTAAGGGGGTCCCACATGTTAGTGTACATCTTTTTCCAAGGGCCCGGACTCTCTGCACCATCATCTTCCAGTATCTTGCCAGAGGCACAGAAGCAGGGAGGAGATATGTGACTCACACTGGCCTTGTGGACCCAGGGCTGAAGAATGGGATGGAGAAAAGCAGGAAGCCGACAGGAAGCAGACAGGAAAGCAGGAAGTAGACAGGAAAGCAGGAAGTAGACAGGAAAGCAGGAAGCAGACAGGAAGCAGGAAGCAGACAGGAAGCAGGAAGCAGACAGGAAAGCAGGAAGCAGACAGGCAGATGTTCATGGAATCCCACTTGGTACCATCCAGTCTTTGGCTGAGGCAACGAAGTCAATATTCTAGGTCCAGCTCTTTCAGTGAATTCACATTTTAACTCATTTTAAACCCGTGGACAATGGCCTGCCCAGTGCTGAAGCTTAGACTCTGTTGGGGGAGGGGACATTATCACTTTCTCTCTCTCTCTCTCTCTCTCTCTCTCTCTCTCTCTCTCTCACACACACACACACACACACACACACACACACACGCCGTGCCGTGCCCTAACTAATAAGTTCACATAATTTAAACCGCATGGTACTAATTAAAGAATTATGTAGGATGGGGTTGTGGAGAGTGATGGAGAATGCTATTTTGTAGGTGTGAGAAATCTTTGTGATGAATTTAAGAGAAGCTAAAAGAACAGGTATCAGGGACAGTGTCTTCTGTGTGGAAGGACAGCCCAGCCTGCAGTGGCAGGATGTGAATGTGCTGGGAAGGGCGTGAGACTCACCATCACTGATGGATGGAATTCCATCATCTTCCCTGACCATATCTCCAGCCCAGAGCTTCACCTTGGGTCCTACCTAACTCACTTGACACCCATAAGTAGTCAGTTAATATAACCTTTGAAGTGACTGGTATCAGCGCAGGACACCTAAAACCAAGTTCTCAGCACAAAAGAGATTAATTTTCCCTGGAGGGACAAAAAGCAGAGAATAAAAGACAGAAGATAGAGGACCAGAGAGAAAGGGAAGGGAAAAGAGAAGGGGAAAGAGACATTTGTCCTGGAGGAGGAAAGGGGCATTTGTCCTGGAGAGGGTAGGACACAAAGGACTGCCTCTGGATAGAGAGGAGACAGACTTGACCCACTGATAAATGGTGGTTTATAAAGGTAAAAGGGGAAACCCTGTGTTAGGATGAGGTGTTTAATTTTAATTGGGCATGTTAATTAAGTGATCCAAAGGGGGCTTTTGATTGCTGGATTTCAATACTTTGATATCAAGATGTTGGCAGTTAGCCTCAGGATGAGGAAGTGGCCAAAATAAGGGAATAGTCATTGGTATCTAGCTTAAGGACTATAATGGATTTTTAGCAAAGCAGAGGGAACGGGGGAGAATAGCAAGGCCTGCCGGAGCCATGCTTGACATGTTCACACTGGCCAGAGTCCCTTCTTCTGGTTTGAGAGCAATTAGGGTAAAGGAGAGTGCTAATTCAAAGGAAAGGGGTATGAGAAACTTTTCATACTGTCTCACAACAACAACAAAGTGGAAGGGCTCGAGGGTTGGTTCAGCAGTTAAGGATTCTTGCTCTTCTTACAGAGGACCTAAGCTCAGTTCCCAGCACTCACATAGGAGTTCATAACCATCTGTAACTCCATAGGCACCAGGCACACAGGTACTACACAGATATACACACCGGCAAAACACACACATATAAAATAAATAAGCCTTAAGAATAAGTGAGGGAGTTAAGACCTGTGAACAGAAAGAAGAGGGGATACCAGGGATGAAGGAGTTAAGCAGGGATGGGTGCAGGATGTGGGAAGGAAGGGGTTAGTGGGTGGGTACCAAAGTATGAAAAAGCCCATGGAAACCTGATACTTAGTAAACTAATTTCAAGATACAAATTAAAAATAAAAATAACCCAGAAGCTTTTTTCTTATGGCGATCCCATCTCCTGTGATGAAGACCCACAGTGAGTCCAGTGACCTTGTGTTTCTGGGGTTTTGTAAGTGCCTTTGATTCCCAGTAACCCCCTCCCCAGAGCAGCCTTCTCTGCTGTGTTTCCAATTCATCCTCGGGCCCTGCTTCCCCTGGTAGTGGGAGCTAGGAGGATTCCCTGCCCACTGGGCACCCTCCACTCCTCTCCTCACTCTTCTCATATTCCAGAAAGCATCCAGAGCTGCTTACAGGTTAGGACTTTCCTGATTTGCTTCAGGTGAAGAGGGAAGACCCTGGGTTTCCTGTAATTAAAGCAACCTGGTCAGCCATTCCCATTTGTGGGTAACATGCCGACCATACTTTGCCTCTTAGCTCTACTGGGCTTCATCTTGGTGACTTTGAGTCGTGGGTTAATCTCTCTGGAACCTGTCTCTAAAGCCAGAATGAAGCTAGTGTCCTGTGTCATATGAACTAATAAGATCAGCTGAGGAGAAGTGTGCTCTGTGAACTGGAAACAAAGTATCCACGGAGTCTGAATAGACCGCGAGCATCCTTCTGCCTGGTACCTAAGTGGTTTACTAACAGGGTATGCTGCCTAGGTATTAGACATGTTTGCTAATCTAGTCCTGTAGAGAAATGTCCTCATCTCTGCTCAGGCCCGAAGACAATAAAAGACATGGAAGACTAGGTCACGTGGCCATTTCCAAAATGAAATTGGGACACACAGTCAGATCTCCTACTTACAGCTATGCAGGCACTTAGGACTTGGTTTAATTGGTAAAAGTTACGGAAACACAAGCTTAATTAACTGAGGTTTAGATGTTTCATTAGTTTCCTTCTCCCTACGAAGCATGCTTCTTGTCCTGTGTCCCCAACAGGAACCCCTTTAGGAAGGACTCATGTGGTATCAGTGTCCTGAACCAGGATTTGAGGAGACCAATCTGGATCCAACGTTTTTCTGCCTATCCACTTCCCATCCCTGCCAAAGTCTGTGGCACACTGAAGGACACCTGTGTGGACGTGGTTCCTTTTCTATTCCGACTTGCCTCTACCTGGTCCCCAAGTGCGCATTCTCTGCCGCAATCCTTCCCTCCTCCATCCTCCTTGTAGAGGCATATTTTCCGCTGGGAGAAGCTAAGGTGGGAGGAGTAAGGAGAGGAAGAGACGAAGAGGAAGAAAGAGGAGGAGCTAGGGAGGCAGAGATGGAGGAGCAATAGAGAACCATGTATGTACCGAGAGCAGTCCTGGGTAACAACTTATATCTAGGTTAGTTAATTGGTTAACACTTCCAGTTGTGTGGACATCTTGATATTTGAGCATTATCAAATGTATAAAGCTATTAGATAATCTTTAACATTAGAGTCTCATTTTTATTGGTGGATGGCAAGATAGTCTGGGCCCAGCCCAGCCTTGTGGAGACAGTGTGGAAGATTGGCAGAGCCATCTCCCATGCTGGTGTCTCTGGCTGCCTGAGTCGGTGGCCTGAGTCGAGCAGCATGTTTGCCACAGCTTGTGGCCACAGCCCTAGGCTAGTTGGGAAGATGGCAGCTGATTAAGAACAAGCCAGATTGAGCGCTGCTGATTTTAAATAATTACCTCAACACTCCTCTTCTGCATTCAGAAGTCTCCATTAAGAGGGCAGCCTGCCCTCACTCGGGCTGTGTTCAGAAATGTCTGGCTGTGCTCACTACCTTGGTTTTCAAGAAACTAAAATTTCTGAAAATGTATTTGCTACTGTTAAAGGTTTTGGGTTGGATAGATTTATGTTCTCTAAGATGGGGAAGATACAGGGATAAGAGATTTGAAGGAAATCGAGAGCAGCTTTGCACATTTAGTGTGATACACTTATTGGGGAAGCTAGGGCATTTAATACGTGGCTCAGGAATTTAAGAGAGGCAAAAGCTTGAGACATGCCCCTGAGAATCTCCACTCCACCAAGACAACCTTTAAAATAAAACTTGTTGGGGTTTCATATGTGGCCCAGTTGGCAGAGTGCATGCCTAGTGTGTATGAAGTTCTGGGTTCAATTTCCCGCATTACATAAACTAAACTAGCACGGTAGCAGACACCTATAACTCCAGCATCCAGGAGATGGAAGTGGGAGATTTACACTTCAGTGCTCTTCATTGCTACAAACCATTTGAAGCCAGCCCGGGCTATCTGAGGCTCTTATTTGTCAGGTGCAGCATATAGCTATTTCCCCGCCTGGACTGTTTAAGGCAAATGACTATGAGAATAAGCCTAGTTGCCTACACCCCATCTTTCTGGGGCTGACTAGGTGGTAGTTATTTAGTCTAGCTCTGGTTCAATGCATTGATAGGTTAGACTGGCTTTATACACAGCTCTTCCCTGATACCAAATCTGAATGTCAAGAAGGGCTTTCTAGAGGTTGCCTCGAAAGGGCGACTCTAGTAGGGTTTCCCCAAAGAGGTAAGTCAGCAAGCATGGCTTGAACTCACAGCAATGCCAGGGATTTGTTCTGGAATAGCAAATCAAGAACAAGAAAGAAATCAGGCCAGGGATATGGCTCAGTGATACAGTGCTTCTGTCTGTCTGTCTGTCTGTCTATTATCTCTCATCTCTCATGATCATTTATCTATGGACTATGTCATCTAACAATCACTATCTACCTATCAATCATTTATCCATTAAATTATTCTATCCTTAGTCATCCTGCCTCCAGGCTCCTCCTGCCTTGTGATTCTTTCTGAGTTGTAAGCTTAAAATAAGTGTCACTTTCTCCTTAAGTTGCTGGCCATGGTGTTTTAGCACAGCAATAGAAACACTAAGTCAATGCCAACACCCGATTTGGTACTAACTCACTCCCCAGGGGAGAGATCCCGGCCCAGAGATTGTCTCTTAGCCCTAGACTCACTCACTGACTGTGTCTTAGTAGGGTGCTTGCCTCATCTGTGAAAGGAAGAGGAGGTTGCAGGGCTAGATTATAATGTTACACTCTTATAGGTAGGTAGGGATTTCTGCCAGAATTGGAGCTCACCAGGCAGTCTAATCAGTGAGCTCCAGGCCAACAAAAGACACAAGATCAGATTGATGGAGGACAGCAAAGACTAACCTCTGGACTTCACATGCACGGGGACACCTTTGCACCACATACATGCGTAAGTGTGCACATGAGCACTTACTTGTACACTCACAAAGCCAAAACACAGCTGGTCTGCAGGTGCTACCTATACTAGCCTCTAGAGGGCAGGCCCTTCCCCAGTGGGGTGGCTTTGGTACCATCAGCTTCCTTTAGTATTTCCCAGGTATAATATTTTTCTGTTACAGGCTTTCCCTAGTGGTTAAAACCCTGTGGTTATCTCTTTTCCAAAAATAAATCTCCCACCCTACCCTCACTTCAACTCAGGACCACGGTATTCAAAAAAGAGCAGAGTTTTAACCTTTTCACTCTATACCTCCTGTATTTTGTAGTCTTCATTAAAAATTCAGAATATATATCTATATAATCATTCTTCTGAGTGAGGTCACAAGTGTTAAGCCATGCAGCAGTCACCACCATCCGTCTCCAGAAACTTCTCATCTTCAAAGTGAAGCCCTGCACCATTAAATGCCAGTCCTTCCCAGTCCTTAGCAGACACACTCTTCTTTCTACTTTCTGGCAGAAGACAGAGCCATGTAGATCTCTGAGTTCAAGGTCAATCTACAGAGCAAGTTTCAGGACAGCCAAGCATATTAAAACCACCACAGGGGGCGTTATTGCTTTGTTTTTTTGAGACAGGGGCTCTGAGATACTCTGGCTGGCCCAGAGCTCACTATAGAGAGCAGGCTGGCCTCAGATTTGCAGTGATCCTCCTGCCTCCACCTCCTGAGTGTTGGGATTACAGGTGAGTCACACACCTGCTTCCTTTCTGGTTGAGTCTGGCCATCCCAGGGATCTCAAAAGTAGAGTCATAGGGCACCTGTCTTTTCTGTGTTGGGTTTGCTTCCTGCTACCCAAGCGCCTCCAGGTACAGCGGTATTGCAGCAGGTGTGAGCGCTTCCTTATTGATTTCTAAGGTTGAATAGTTCTCCACACGGTATGAGAATAAACCAGATTTTGTTTATGCATGTGTACCTAAGCCCACCCATTCAAAGTTCTGTCTGCTAGCCACCCACCCATTCACTTCCACCCTTTCATCATCACCAATAATGATGCTGATGGGAGTGTTTGCTTCCAATTTCTTTTAATTAAAAAAAATTTCACACAATATATTTCAATTATGCTTTTCTCCTCCCCCAACTGCTTCCAGATCCTCTCCATCTCCCCAGTCACCCAACTTCATGCCCTCTCGGTCTCTTTAAAAAGCAATCAACACCCCCACCCACCCACCCAAGAGGAGCACAAAATAAAACAGCCCAGGGAAACACAAAAACAAAAAACAATCTATACGTGCAAAAGACTGACCAATGAGACAAAAATGTTTCTGAACAAAAGCAAAACGAGACAAAAGTTTTACAAAATTACCACTAATTGTGTTGGCCAATTACTTGTGAGCATGGCGCCTGCCCTGAGACCCGGTTATACCCAGGGACACTCCATTTTCCTTGTCTGGTGAGTATTAGATATCATCTTGTTGGGGTTGAGAGTCTATATCCATGTTCCCCCCTCTCAGAGCTAGGACGATGTCTGGTTTTAACTTGTACAGGCCTTGTACATGCCGTCAGTCTCTGTGGGTTTACATGTCTGTTAGTCCAGTTTCCTTGGAGACATCCATCATCCCTGGCTCTCATAATCTTTTCATCTCCCTTACAGATCCTTGAGTCTTGAGGGGAAGGCTTTGATTTAGGACCAAGTGCTCCAAAGTCTCTCCCTCTCTGCACATTGTTCAGATGTGGGTCTGTATCAATTCCCCTCTACTGCAGGAAGAAGCTTCTCTGACAGTAGCGGAGCAAGCCACTGGTCAGAGTGCCAGCCTGGGATGGCCACTGGAGGTTCCTGGGTTAGAAGGGAGGGCTGAGAGGGTCAGCAAGAAAGAGCTCCTAGTCTTTTTTAATCTTTAAATTAAAAAAATGTGTTTGTGGGTGTCTCGCCTATATGCATATATGTGCTTTGTAACTGTGGAAGCCAGAAGAAGGTATTGAATCACCTGGACCTGGAGTTACTGACAGTTGTGAGCTGTCCTGTAGATGCTGGGAACCAAACTTGGGTTCTTTGGAAGAGCAGCCAGTGTTCTTAACAGCTGAGTCATCTCCCCAGTTCCACGTCTTTAAAAATCGGTGAGCTGATAGGAGAAGATTTGCTATAGGCAGGCATAGGGCTAACTTTATAGAGGGAGATGTTTGCTGGGCTGAGTTAAATGACGTATTTGGTGGTGGCAGTGACAGGCCACGACCTTGCCACTTGTGTTGTCTTTTGGACTTTTCTAGAGCAGAGACATGGGTGATGTGATGCCTACCCCATTTTTAAGAACCCTGCCCTCCGAAGCTCTGCACAAGACATGTGGGTCTCACAGCTCACGACAATAGCTGCCTAGACACAGCATCACCAACCTTTCTGCCTCTGCCCCCTACAGTGCTGCAGTTACAGGGGTGCGTGCATGTATGTGCATTTAGCCATGTTCAGCTGTTTACACGAGTGCACATGGTTGCAGGGCAGGTATTTTACCACTGAGTCATCTCCTACTGCACCATCCCTTCGGCCCTGGAGACTTACAGTTTCTATGTCTGTCACCATAGCAACAACCATCTTCCCTCTAGCAGCTGGGCAGACTGCACAAGGATCCTTAGTGGGAAGTGACCAGGAGGCACCAAAAGCACACTCAATGCTTTTTGTTTTGTTTCAAATATTTTATTAATCTGTTTGGCCAAACAAGTAATGGAAACTGAGAATAATAATTGGCTAAAAAGTTCAGGTCGTGAGTACCCCTTTCCCCCCAGGAAATGAAAGACTCCATGGTTCCAGAATGCACCTTTAGGATATGATACCATTTCAAAATCAGGTTCCCATTTGTATGTAACAATGTAAACTTCAAAAATAGTAAACTCTAAGCCCAGTCCCTCTGCACAGATCTATCACAGATAGAAGTCTCCCGCAGACCTAAATTGTGTAAGTAAACAGTTCGGCGCTTAAAAGTTTCTTAAAAAGGCTTACGGACTCAGTAAATAATGTTGCAGTCTTGATCTGGAAGTGAAAGCCACCAGCCGTTCCTCCCACACAGTGCACCTGCTGTGCATGCCGCATGATGCCAACCGCCCTCCAAACGCACTGGCCACCGGCTTTGTCATTTTTGAACACACATATACACATATAGTTTGTATTTGTTTTTTTGTTTTTTTTTTTTAAGATTTCTACATCTAAATTATGAGACGGCGCCAGTGACATATAATGTCACCTCGCTTCACATAGGACAGAGATGCTGTAGAAGGCACTGAGTTCTCCTCATGGTCTTGTGAGAGCAGACCAGCTAGGTCAGAGTTCTGTTTTCTATCATGTGACCTGGCACAGGCCTGTCATCCATTTATCGTCGTGTCTATTGTCTTTTTCTGCTTCACCTCTCTCTTTCCTTCCCATTCACCCTTCTGTCCACCAACCATCTATCTACCTATGTTTATCCATCCATCCATCCATCCATCCATCCACACATCCATCTATCCATCCACCCATTCATCCACCCACACATCCATATATCCATCCATCTACACATCCATCCACCCACCCATCTATCCATCCACTCATCCACACATCCATCCATCCATCCATCCATCCATCCACACATCCACCCACACATCCATCTATCCATCCATCTACACATCCATTCACCCACCCATCTATCCATCCACTCATCCACACATCCATCCATCCACCCATCCATCCACCCATCCATCCACCCACACATCCATCCATCCATCCATCCATCCACCCACCCAGATTAACTGACAATTGTCTTTTGGTTCATTGAGATTCCTTAAAATTAAGTATACAGTTCTGGTATAAAACAAAATATGACCTACTATAGCTGAAAAATAATCACAGTGCACAATGTCATTTTCAATTGCTAAGAGGCAGAGCCTTTGCCCTGGCTTGTCCAGCTTGCCTGTCCTCTGAAGAGACCGACACAAGGCTCATTTTACCCCACTTTACATTCATTGAAGAAGCGCTGAGAGGTCCTTTTCTCCTTTGTTTTGAATCGGTACCCTTAGTGGAAGGTCTGACGTGGAAAAGTGCAAGCAAATTGGACATGCCAATAAATACCGTAGAACTTACCTCGGTTACCAAAACTGTACATGTATGTACACCTCACCCAACTGAGGTTCCTCCCTTGGGAATAGACCTCAAAAACATTACCATGGGGGCATCCCCGAGTTCTAGAGGAGTTTCCTCAGCGAGCGAAGGATGGGCGGGCCCTTCTGTTCCTGCTCTGGGGTCCTGTGCCCAAGTCTCCGCTGCTTTCTGCTGTCTCCTCCTTCTTTCTCACTTTGAGGCGGGTGAGCAATTTGATCAACCAGACATCCCACTCTTCTGGAAGGAGCAGGAGGAGGAAGCCCAGGCCGATAATGATGATGGCGATGACCCGGACCCCGTTGAAGACTATCTGACTGGTGTAGTGATCGACCACTGTGGGAGATAGACCACCATTTACTCAGTCTGTGGACGTGGTGATATGTCTGAGCATCCGACAGGGCAGGAGGCTTGTTAGTGCAGGCTGGGGTCACCTGAACCTCTCAACACTTGTCTCCTCTTAGGCCTTGAGTTTAGGTGTCGACATTTGAATCTAATCCAGCACCCAAGTGTAAGTTGGTGATTTGAAGTGTGAGGAAAATAGATCAAGGGTAACTGGGAGCACATGCGTAATTAGACATGCCAGGGTGTTTAATTCTGGATGATTTGGGTTTCAGGATGAAGAAAATATTATTCATATTTTTTGGTACTTTTCACAGTATCTGTGATGTCATACATGACATTTATAATTTTATCTTACTGCATGTGTATGTGTTTTGATAAGCAAACCTGACCCAGTTCTTTTAGGATACTATTTGTGAATTTTCTTTTTAAAATCTTTGTTTATGTATTGTTATTTATTTATTTATTTATTTATTTATTTATTATTTAATGTGTATACACATGATCTTGTTAGTATCAGGGGCACAGTGTGGTCAAAGGACAACTTTTGGGAGTCATTTCTCTCTTTCTGTTTTGCAGATCCCAAGAGCCTAACTTAGGTTACCAGACATGATGGCAAGGGTCTTCACCCAGACATCTCTCCCCCTGACTTGCTTTTGTTTCTTGAGTTTCACATAGCCCAGGCTATCCTTGAACTCACTAAGCAGCTGCCAGTGACTTTGAACTCCTCAAGCCATTGCCCCCCAAGAGCTGAGGTTACTGGTGTGTGCCATCATACCCAGCTGTAATGAAGAGTTCTTGTTATCCCTGCCCATCGATGGCTGTGGGGTTCTAAGCCTCAGGTGATGCCGCTTCCCCCAAGGGCTTCACTAAAGACACCTGACCTGTACTGAAGAGCAGTCAGGTGACAGGAGTTAACTGGGGGATGGATTGAGATCTGTCTGTAAAAATCTAATCTCTTTTCTAACAGCCATAACGGTGCTCAGAGCACCCCACCGTTGAAGGCACCTTCTCTCCTATTTGGGGACACCTCCATTCTCTCCTTGGCTAAATCAGACTGAGCCCACTTGAAGCCTGCCTGCCTCAGGTGATAGTATTGTGTAGGGGGTAGGTCGGTTTCTTCTCTCTTCTATTGGAGGCTGGGCAACTGCCCTCTGCTCACCCTGGTAGGGGTTGCTTTTCCTCTCTGCCATGGCTAGACTTTGTTATTTTCCTAATTTCCTGCCTCCTCCTACTTCTCTCTACTCCCTGACACCCCACTTTGTCTAGCAGGGAGGCAGAGAAGGAATGAGAGGGTGCACCCCAAACCAGTTCCTCCCAGAGTCTTCCTGTGGACTCTCAGAAACACTTCAGTTTTTGACACTGACAACTGTTAATTCATTGGCCAAGGATGGTTCACCCAAGGTCCTCTGAGCAGACACCAGGGTGAGCCCTGCAGACTGGTGACTGCTCTGCCAAGTTCCAGAGCGCTGGTCCTTACCTTCCTCCTTTTGATGGGAACTGGATTCCTGCCTTTGACATGGGATTAACCCTCTGTTCTGCAGTTAAGCCATGTGAAATGTTCCTTACTAATCTTCGGCTGCAGGATGTGGCAAAAGTAACTCTCAGTGCCAAACTAGTGTGGGATATGCCTTTTACCATATCCCCATGTAACACCAAATTAAAACACATGGCTGTAGGGGTGTTGTGTGAGAAGCGTCTTCCAGGAGCCTAACAAGCCTATCATGTTTAGACTGCCTTCTGCACCTCGAAGTCAGTCCCTCTCTCTCTCTCTCTCTCTCTCTCTCTCTCTCTCTCTCTCTCTTTCTCTCTCTCTCTGCTTGTGTGCGTGTATGAGACCATGCACGTGGGTACACGTGTGCTGTGTATGAAAATGAGAGGCCACTTCCACTACTGTTTCTTGGACACCATCTACTTTTTTGGGGGGGGAGGGGTAGAGCAACAGGGTCTCTCTCTTGTTTAGAGCCCATTAAGTTGGCCAGGCTAGCTGGTCCATGAGCCCAGGGAGCCTCCTGTCTTTGTTTCCCCAGTATTGCTATTACAAGGGTGTGCCATCATGGTGGTCATCCCCCCACACTACCCTCCCCCCCGGTTCTGAAGTACCGTCATATGAATTGTTTCCTCTGCTTTTCAACAAGAACCCAAAGGGGCAGGCACAGCCTTCAATTGTGAGGAGACACACTGACCAAAGGGCTGATAAATGGGGACCTCAGACATCTAGGACGGGGTGGGCTGGGCTGTGCCTAGTATTCTGAGGCCTCCTCATACTGTGGCCATGAGGCACCTGGGAGAGTCTGGTCAAGGCGAGGCAAAAAGAACTCTAAAATCAAGAGTGGCTTTGCTTCTGAAAACTCTACTGTAGATAGGATATGGGGATATAGGGCTGGATCCCTGGAAGCCAGTTCTTTAATGGAATCAGGGGTTCAGAGGCAACTTTGCAAAGAGCCAGGGTATGAAGCAGAGGATTCTGGAGAGGAAATTGCAAGCTCAAGCCAGCATAAAGCAGCCAGGGAGAGGAGCCAACTACAAGGCCCCAGGACAAAGTGGGTTCCCATACCCAAAGGGCTCTGGCCCTCATCCAGGAGGCAGAAGGAAATAACATTCCTGCTTCACTGGAGTGCCAACCTGTTTCCACATGACTGCCCAATGTGGCAAGTTCTCCTCATGAAAGTCACTTGTAAAAATTCACTCATTTCCTGCTCCAGGCTGCCCTAGGTTTGTTCTTTGTTAAGATGGAGGCAGCCTTGTACTTTTTGGGCTCAGCTGGGCATTGAAGTTTTTCTGCTGAGTTGAGCCTGATGGGACACAGCTGTAATCCTAGAGGCTGGGCAGGAAGACTGCAAATTCATAGACTGTCTAGGTTATGAAACGAGTTTAAGGCTATCTCGACCCTGTCTCGAAACAGAATGTTGAAGAAGGATGAAGGAAAGATAGTTCAGTGATAGGGAGTTTGCCGAGTGTGCACCAGGTTCTTGGTGCCATCCTAAGTACAGCAAAATGGTTAACAGCGACACGACACAAATCTGTCACGGGAAAAGACTGTGTATACAACAAAGGGCTACATGCTAAGTGTGTCTTCTTCCTTTGCAGAGGTTGAGCATGCACTATGCAGCAGCTACAATAATAATAGATTTAATAATAGATAAAAGTGGCTATGTGAAAGTGTGCGTGTGTGCATGTGTGTGTGTGTGTGTGTGTGTGTGTGTGTGAGAGAGAGAGAGAGAGATGGTGTGTTTATAACACACCGAGACAGAAATCCATGAAACAATGCTTACCTGCATTTACAGGTACACTGAGGACAATTCCGAGAGACATCAGCGTGGGATACGTGACAGCGATTCCAAAATTTAATACAATATTGAATGCTGAAATAAAGAATTTCGAAGACTAGAGTTACTCATAACTGTCCTGTCTTTGACCTTTGTGCTGGTTCATCTGACCCCAGTTTCTCAGAGAGGCAGGAGGCAGGCACTACAAGGAGTCCTGTCGTTCCGTGAACTTGAACTTTTTTCTTGAGGACACAGAATTGGGGTTAGGAGGTGCATTCTAACAAGTCAGAGAACCTGAGGGAATGGGTCTGAAAAACGTGACCAAAGAGCTGTCACTATTCTTCATTGTTGGTTCTGTTCCTGGAGTGGCTGAATAGGGATGTGAGGTGTCCTCAGCTTTAATTGTCAACCTGACAGCCTGTTGTCAGGTCTCAATTGAGGAACTGCCAAGATTGACCTGTGGACATTGTGGGGGAGGGGGGGTTGTCTTGATTGTTAATTGATGTTAAGAGGACTCAGTCCACTGTGGGTGGCATCAATCCTTAGGCAGGTGGTCCTGGGAAACAGAAGCTAGCTAAGTGTGTGTGACCCAGTGACTGAGCTAATAAGCCAGAAAGCTGTGTTCCTCCATGGTTTCTGCTTCAAGCTTCTGTGTGAGTTTCTGCCCTGTATCTCCTACTTGTTAGACTGTGACCTGGAAGTGTAGCCAGATGAATCCCTTTCCTCCTCTAAGGATGACTTTTTGGCCATCGTGTCTGTCACAGCAGCAAAATGAAACTAGAATGAACTCATGAGGCATCTCTGTCACTTTTCTACTCAGCGGCAGCCTTTATCTAGCAGTGAGATGCTAATGAGAATGGTAATTTATTATTCTCGATGAGCAGAGACACTTTCACAGTGCCCGGTGGACACCTGTTATATTACCTAACCCCAGCTGCCACTGTGCTATTCAGAGCATCAGTGATAGTTGATATGACAGTTGCCAGGACAATGGCCACAGCTCTGCAAAGCCCTCCTAAAGTCCAAGGAGTAGGACTGGAGAGATGGCTGAGCAGTTAAGAGCACCAGTTGTTCTCTCAGAGGGCCCAGGTTTAATTCCCAGCACCTACATCAGACAGCTCACAGCAACTAGTAATCCCAGCTCCAGGACATCTGACAGACAGCCTCTTTTGGCCTTCATGGACACCTCACTCACACACATGTATGTTGGGCCATGGAAGGGTATCCTGGTTCTTGGGCTGTGGGTTCAGCCATGTCCCCAGAACCCAGGCTCCTGATCTCTGGTTCCACCTTTACCATTCAGTCACAGTACACAAGTGGGCATGATAAACAGCCCCCAGGCCCTTGAGAGATTTACATACTAATGAGGTAGCTGAAGACCAGAGGGTGGAGCCAACTAAGCATTCCTCCCCAGCCCCTCCCCCCTTTTCCTCTCTCCCCTTTTTCACTCAGGCATGGCCTGGGTTTTTGTGGGGTATGAATCCAGATCCATCCACCATCCGCCATGCCAATAAACCAGTTTTGGAAACCCAAGGACTTCCTTGTGTGTTGGGGCCGCGCTGTGAGGAACAGTGAGGAACCGTGGAGAGGCTTTTAGTTAATGAGCAGCCGGGCCTAACTTCCAGCTGGAGGAACCCAGATCGTTCCCAGCGGACTACCCACAGCATGGCGGGAGGAACCCTGGGTTCCCCAGCCATATTTTCCCACAAACAAAATAAGGGGTAAAGAGATGACTCAGGGGTTTAAGAGCACTTCCTGCTCTCACAGAGGATACTGGGTTTGGTTTCTAACACCTACATTGTGGCTCATAACCATCTGTCACTCCAGTCCTAGGGGATCTGAGATCTTCAGACCTCCACAGGCATCACATAGTGAACGTACCTGCAGGCAAAACTCTTAAACATAAATGTACACTCACACACAATGAAGTGAATACATGTTTTTACAAGCCCTACCTTCTAAGGCCACCCCTTAAGGGTTAAAAACCCTTAAATATTGCTCTTTTAAGAAGTCGCAAGGACTTTGAAAAAGAATGAGAACTTCAGGACAGCAAGGGAGCATGGGCTTTTCCTTCTGTGTCTGTTGCTATCTGCAGGGGGGCTTCTGCACGGGCTGGTGCTACTTACTCAATAAGAGAACAGAAAACCCACAGAGGTATCCCCATGGAATGTCGTCGAAGGAATTCCAGTACTCCACTCGGGTGAAGTAGAGGATGACGGGGATGCAGGTGATGAAGAGAATGTTGAACACACCCAAGATGGACAGGAATAAGGCCGCTTCTCCGAACTTGGCGCTGCCCAGCAGCAGCTTGAACAGAACCTGCCAGAGAGAGTAGGAGGTGAGAATAAACCCAGACCCACCGATGTGGAAGTGATGAATCTGGGGGATGCTGGCACGGTGGGCATCATAGTTCCGCTGGGTTTGACCTTCCTTGTCTGTCAGTGAAACCTGATAAAGCTTGGTGGAGTTTTGCAGTCTACATGCTGTGTAACAGCCGTTCAGGCTGAATTATGTCTGGCCTCACAAACCTTGTCTCCAGGAGTCATGGGTCTGCATACTGCACACGGCTGTTATATGCTATGTTCACAATGCATAGAATGCATAGAACCATCTGTCATGATTGTATATCCTCTCTGGAGCCTCCAAATGGATCCTGACCCAGGACAACTAACTCTCTCTCTCTCTCTCTCTCTCTCTCTCTCTCTTTCTCGTGTGTGTGTGTGTGTGTGTGTGTGTGTGTGTGTGTGTATGCACACATGCATATGTGTGCCTGATGGTGTGGGGGTCAGAGTCAGAGATTGACCTCAGGTGTCTTCCTGGATTAATTTCTGTGTTATATATTGGGAAAGATTCTCTATTTGAACCCAGGGCCTGCCTATCTGGTTGGTTTAGCTAGCCAGCTTCCTTGGAGGGTCTTCCATCTCTGTCTTCCATGTACTGGGATCATAGATGGGTTGCCAAGCCCAGTTAGCACTTAGAGAGGACGGGGATTCTGAACTCCAGGCCCCACGCTTGCAAGGCAAGCACTTTATCTGTGAACAGCACACCAAGCAGCCATTGCCACCCCCCAAAGAGGGCTTTATCTGCAAAGATGTTTTCTTTGAAACATTAATTGAAGGACTTTGCTAATCCCTGCTCCATCTTACCTCCCTTTGTAGAAGTGACATGGGGTTTAGTGAACTGCACTAGACTTAATCCTTCTGCAATGTTCTTGTTTGCATATTGTTTTTGATGTTCAAAGGGCTGGGAGACAAGGGACAGATGTGACTGTGTGGCCAGAAGATGGACTCAGGCATGTCTGTGGACCCTATCCAACTTGTTTTGTGAACAAGGAGCCCAGTCAAGTGGCTGTCCGTGTAGTCCTTGTGGTTCCTTTGCCTGGTGTGTTCCCCCACATATATGCAGATAATGAGAAAGGGAACAACGAGCTTCTGATTGTCTAGGTAATCCCTCTAGACAGGTGCTGTGGATTAAAGGTGACACGTCCCCGCAGGCTTGTGTGTTTGAACATGTGGTTCCCAGCTGGTGGCTCTGTTTGGGAAGGTCATGGAAGCTTTAGGAAGATAGGCCTAGCCAGAGGCAGAGATCACTGGGAGTGGGTGGAGCCTAGCTAGAGGAAGTGATCATTGGGAGTGGG
>JANHMN010000018.1:49831686-49863577 GCA_030674055.1 Rhabdomys pumilio | reverse complement strand
AGGAAGTGATCATTGGGAGTGGGTGGAGCCTAGCTAGAGGAAGTGATTACTGGGATGGGTGTGTGAAGACGTTTTGTAGCCCTGATCTCTAAGGAAGAGAGAGAGGACCAAGGGGAGAGGAAAAGAAAGAGGGGGAGAGACAGGAGCTGGGAAAAGACAGCATGGAGCCTGACAGAATTGGTGTAAAAGCAGGACACCCTGCTACACCACAGTCATTTGTTGTCTAGACTGGCGCTTAGGGAGTACTTTCCAACGGCTTCTAACATTTGTCAAAACTTTTTTCTTCTCTGAGGCAAAGGCTTGTGACAATGCTCCTGCCTCCGTGAGTGATGGCATGGAAGACATAAGCTACTCTGCCCAGCTCTTGCCAAAGATACTTTTGTGCATGTATTTCCCAAGTAGTGTTTGAACCGTCACGGACTCATAGTACTTGGTACCCCCCAAACCACACAGCCAAGGAGTTATATGACAAAGCCATACACATAATCCAGTCTCTGTGTCCCATCAGCCACAAGCACAGACGGGTCCAGGGGTCAGGTCTTTCTCAGCTGCCTGCCTGGACCACCCTGGTGCTGTCTGCTTCTTGATGTGTACTGAAAATATCTGCTCTTCTCAGAAACCCACACACCATCCAGAATGTCTGAAGCGAGACGCTGTGAATCCCAGAGCTCTGCTGCCCCAAAACCCGCTGGGAAGGTGGATTCATTGTGCCTACCTTGTAGAGGGCCGACATGGAAGCAGAGCCCACCACCAGGGCTATGCCAATGACTGAGTGACTGTGGAAGCCATCTGCGTAGGTCATCATGACAATGCCTGCGATGGCAAGGATGGCAGCCACGATCTAGGGGAGGAAGAAAAACATTGTCAGGCATGGAGGGAGGAGACACTGTCAGGCCTTGGAGGGAGGAGACATTGTCAGGCCTTGGAGGGAGGAGACACTGTCAGGCCTTGGAGGGAGGAGACACTGTCAGGCCTTGGAGGGAGGAGACGTTGTCAGGCCATGGAGGGAGGTGTAAGTGCTTAAGAGCTAGAATGTTCTACTCATGGGTTCTTCCAGATAGAAGAAAGCAGTGTCTCATCCCAAGACTCCTGGGTCGAGCAGGCAGAGGTAGCTGATGGAGTGGAGCTTACAGGACACCTATCTAAGCTTGACAGAACCAAAATGCTGAGGCACGGGTAGCCAGAGTGGTGATGTGGCTTTGTCTCAGGCTGCAGCCAGGGCTGGCCACTGTGTCTTGACAGATTGGTGATCATATTCTGGGGACAGGCTCCTCAGTCATGATAAAGCCTGAGGGACAGTACCTAGTCAGCACCTGGGAACTACTAAGCTCTCTTCCCACCTTCTACAGGTACCTCACAGGGCCCAGACTTGGTGTTATTTTCTTCTCAACAGGAATCACATAGTGGTAACAACAGAAGTTGTCCTCACTTGACACGCTAGCATTAGGAACTGATCACAGCACTGTCCTTATTGGGCTGTAGATTACACCTTGACCTGGAAGTGTGGCCCCCTCCCTTCTTAGCCTTTTTTTCCCCTGGATCTCTCCTCTATGCCGTTCTTAGCACTTGCTAGGTTGTGGGATGCAATCTCTAAGGAGAAAGTGTTCTGGCATCCAGAACACGTGCAGAGTCCAGGCAGAGGCAGCTGCAGCACTCACAGAGCCCTAGGGAAGACCCTAGGAGAGGGAAAGACCCTTCAAAATTGACCTTAGTTGGCAGCATCTGACAGCTGAGCTTCAGGAGCCAACACTGAGGCATTTCCTATTCGCTTCCTTGCTGAAGCTCAAACCAGGGGCTTAGTGATGCTCACCCTCTTCTATAGATGTAAGACTCAGAGAGGTTAAGGAATCTGCCTCAGGACACACAGCTGGGAGCAGAAGAGTCTAAACATAGGCTATAGAATACCAAATCTGGTTTAACATTTAAATGGGTAACAATCTGTGGTTAATCATCATTGCCAGCTTGAGGGGATTTAGACTCATCCTGGGAACACTGGACCTGTCTGTGAGGGACTTTGTACTGGGTTACTGAAGGTAAGTTGTGTGGGTGGCACCACCCCATGGACTGGGGTCCTAGACTGAGGAGAAAGTGAGCTGAGCACAAGCTTCCACATCTCTGCTTCCTGACTACAGGTCTACAGGACTACAGTCTGCCTCCATGTCTTCCTCACCATGATGGACTGTATCCCTCAAACGGTGAGCCACAGTCAACCCTCCCTTCCTTAAGCTGCCTTTGTTGGGTGCTTGCCTCAGCAACAAGAGAAGCAACTAAGACACAGAGTGAGCCATGCCGTGAATAGAGGCTTGTCTGGGTCATCTTGGGCTACCTTGTGAATTTGATGGTATCCTCATATGTAGGAGACTCAAAGGAAGAGAGAAGAAGGGGGAAGAAGGGGGAGTGGGAGAGAGAGGGGGGAGAGAGAGGAGAAAAAGAGAGAGGGAGGGAAGGGGAGGAAGGAAGGGAGGAAGAAAGGAAGGGAGGGAGGAGGGAAAGAGATAGAGATAGAGAGAGAGAGAGAGAGAGAGAGAAAGGAAAAAAGAGACAGATTTCTGATGATTCTGAAAATGTGTATGGCTGACATCTGAAGTAACAAAGGAGACTGGGTTATTTTTCCTGAAGACTTGCAAGGCAGATTCCAGCCTCTCCCATGCTCTTTATTACTGCTTAACAACCAGCAGTTAAGAGCTTCCACTTCTGGAAGCTGGGCTGTGCAGAGATCCAGGGAGAGGCTAGAGAGGTCAGACAGAGCAGGTGAGGCTGTCCTCTGGATTGTGGAGACAAACAACTCAGGCCCTGTGGGTTTACTCAGGCAGAAGGCACCAGAGTCAGTGCCTTCCTGGGGTCCTAGCACTGGTCTTGACGTCTGCGGATCTGACTGTGGGGTATCTGCTCTCTCAGCTTTAGCAGCCCCTTTGGAAGGCGAGGCCACCTTCTTAAGTATGTGGACGCTTTTTCACCTCACTTTCAAGACCCTTCAGTGAGAAGATCAGAGTCCAGGTTCTCCTCTAGCATGAGAGTTCAAGGAGGCCAAGTATGACACAGGAGAAATCTGCTGGCTTTAGATTCCATACACTGAGACGCCGAAGGACTTTTGGTTTCCTTGTGAAAGTATTCCCTGACTATTTTCTGTGATTCACTGAACTCCCCCTCAGACCTGTCAAGTTTGTCCTGTGGATTCACAGGTTCTGGGTACAACTTCTTAATCCAGGGCACCAGATGGTGACCTCTCTTCTCTGTCCAACTTTAGAGACTAGGCAAGCTAAGGTTCAGACATTGGTTCTGGTCACAGATCCATGGCCTTGTCACCGATTCCCAGTCTGAGCATTTGGCCACTGTGTGAGAACCTCTGTCCCAGGGCCCACAGGAGAAGAAGGTACTTGTAAGTAGATATGGGGACAGGTTGAGCTGTGTTTAAACAGACGCCTTGGCAGCACCTGCCCAGTGACATCAGGAGTGACCAGGGTCTCCAGAGTATTATAAGACACGTTTCCTTATATTTTGGACCCATCCACCTGACCTAGAACTGCAGGTACCCCTTCCCATCTTCAATAAGATGTAACTGGGTGACTGAAGCATTTTTTTTTAATCCCACAAGTCTTGTTTTCTGCCCCTCCGCTGTCCCCATGACCTCCCTCCCTGCAAGCCTTCTCCCCTACAAGGAGGAGACTTGGTCCTATCTTTTAAGCCAGGCTGAGTTGATCACTCAGCCCCCAGGCTGGAAGCTACACTAGCTCTTAAGTCTTTGGAAATTCCCTAGAGGTAGTTGCTGCCTGTCCCTGACAAGTATTTGGGCGTCTCCAGATGTCTCTCTCTCTCTCTTTTTTTTTTTTTTTTTTTTTTTTTGGTCTCAAGGATTCCATGAGATTTCAGAGCTTTGCATTGATTCTGTAGCCACAGATCTTCTGTGACCGGCCATACACTCCTAAAAGAGGAGCATGCCCGCACAGTGTCTGCATGTCGCAACATCCTGTCACCCTGTGGTTCTCCCTACAGCACCCACTGAGAACAGAAAGGCTTAACACAAACCTGTAGTGTGCAGTGGTCAGTAGAGAGCATTTTACTCAGAGGCTAACATTACCAGGCTGTATGTATCCCCGTAGGAGGGTGTAGGAAAGTCTCCTACCCATGGACAACAAACAAGCACAGATCTCAACCACACCGCGTTCTGCAAGTGGACTGAGTAGCTCAAGTTTATTCTCACCCACATTTCTCTTTCTGTTTCTGTGACATTGACCTTGAAGAATCTCTTTCCCATAACAAAAAGTTACTCAGGACATCTGCACCGTGTCCCAAAGCTCTATGGAGTCTCTCGATTCTTTGACCCCTAAGTAAAGCCTGGAAAGGTATAACCATGGGGTCAGTGTCCCCAGGACACCCAAGTCTTTAACTCTGAGTCCGTGCGAAGCCCCTGCAGTCCTTCCAGACACGTATTAGATCATTGATTTGCCGAAGGCTTTTCTGGGTGGCAGCCTGGGGCGTGAGTTTTTATTCCAAAATTAACACTGAGTCTCAAAACAAACTCTCCCCCTGCTGTAAGCTAAAAATATGAACCAGCGAACCAGCAGTTGACTCACGTCTCCACTGCTGTTTGTATAACTCAGGTGGGCGTAAGCCCACCCTCAAGGTGATGTCATTAGTCTCAGGACAGTGAAGCAAGGACAGAAGCAGAGGACCTGGAGTTTGCCTCTTTGCCAACACGATTAGCTCAAGTGAGGCAACCCAGCACCGGGCCCTGAACATCGGAAGGAAGGAGGAGCTGATTAGCTTGTGCCATGAGTGACCAGTATTCTGTCTGACTCTGTGGCAAGGAGAGGAACAGCAGAGGCAGTCTCTGGCCACCAGAGGGAGCAGGTAGAAAGCCACCAAGATTGTGTCCTTGACCAATGGCACCAGTTTCCTTGGTTGGGCATCTCCAAGTTCCCACTGGGATTTAGCACTGCATTTACCACGCTCCACGAAACTGTCACGAACCCTGGCTAGCTTTCAATTGACTGCGAAATTTTCTCCGGGAAAATTCTGGCCATTCAAGGAATGTCGTCGCATTTGCCTTTGATCTACAGTTTGAAGTGAAATCCCCACCCCCCCACCACCACCCTGCACCATCTCCCAGCTCTAACTTAGCACTGGTGTTTCTGGCTACATGGTTCAGGCAAAGCCCCAACCCCCCTCACCCCCCCCCCCCCCCCCCCAGACACACACACTCTGCTTGGCAAGAACTTTAGGGAACGCTTGCTTGTGGAAATGCCTGGGATGAAAAGTGCTTTCACAAATGCTTCTCTAGTGTGGTTAGCAAGCAAGAAGGCCTGCAAGCCATAGCAAGAACTGCACCCTTCTGAGAATCAGAAGGACCTCGGTCAGCTGCGGAGCTCATGGAGCCAACGGACAGAGCGGGTTCTGCTTGGCATGACCGAGAGGGGGAAGACAGATAATTGAGAACTTACCCTCACTCCCATGAATCTGTCCCTGAGAACGATCCACGACAGCAAGAAAACAAACGATTTGTTGCAGCAGAACAGGACGGAGACATCTGTAGTGTTTATCTTCTTTATTGCATGTAAGTACAGGTAGTTCGTGAGAGTCCAAAGAACACCAAAAGGTGCTGCCTTGGTAAAGAACACTTTCAAAGTCAAGCCATTGTCTCCAAAAAACCGACAGCATTCCCTAAAACGAGAGAGAGAGAGAGAGAGAGAGAGAGAGAGAGAGAGAGAGTTAGTTATCTTGGATTCACACAGTTCATGACTTACCCTCTACGGGAGATAATAAGCAAAGGAAAATTTAACAGGACGGGGGAATGTGGTTCAGTTGGTGGAGTGTTTTTGCCTAGCATGCAAGACATGGGGATGGAACCCAAGACCTGCAGGCACAAGGCTGTAATTCCAGCATTTGAGAGGTGGAGGGAGGATTGGAAATTCAAAATCATCCTCAATACAGAACAAGTTTGAAGCCAACTTGGACTACGCAAGACCCTGCCTCAAAGGAAACAAAACAAAACAAAACAAAACAAAACAGAAACAGAGAAGAAAGCATAAGAAAGAACTAGGTCTCTTACTTGCTATTATTTTTATTATTTATCGATGCATATGCATGCTTGTGTGCCTGTGGAGGCCAGAGGGGATGCTAGGTCCCCTAGAGCTGGAGTGAGAGGTGATTGTGAGCTGCCTCACATTGTGGCATGATGTCACAGGCTGTTGTCCCTTTTGCTTACTCCATGCTTGGAGCCAATGGCTTTCATGGAAGGTGTGCCAGGATTATCTGGCCTGGAGACTCAAGTCCACAGGAGCTGACTGTGGGGTTCAGTAACTTTCATGTGGAAGAAGAAAGTCACTGCCAGGGGTGTCTGACTCATGACCCACATGGGTTGCACGCTCAAAATAAGAGTTGTAAACTTACTTAAACACCGAGATCCATTTTGTAGCTTGACTGTGTGGTTTTTCAAGGGCGAGCATTGTGGATGAGAATATCAAGTCACAAGAAGTAGAGGCTGGAGCAACCCTGTGTGGCTAGACCATTTTTATTTGTCTTTTGTTGATGTGAAAAGTGGCAAATAAAAATGGATAGTTTGCCTTTGGTTAGGCAAAGATATGCACTGTATAAAGACTTATTTGATTCTCTCTCTCTCTCTCTCTCTCTCTCTTTCTCTCTGTGTGTGCGTGTGTGTGCTTGTATGTGTGTATGTTTCTCTCTCTCTCTCTCTCTCTCTCTCTCTCTCTGTGTGTGTGTGTGTGTGTGTGTGTGTGTGTGTGTGTGTGTGTGCATGTCCGTGCATGCCTGTGTGGATTTTGTGCAAATGCCCATGGAGACCAGAAAATGGTGTCAGATCCCCAGAAGCTCGAGTAATAGGCAGTTGTAAGTTGCCCTTATATGGATGCTCAGAACTCAGCTTGGGTCCTTTGCAGATGCAGCAAACATTCATAAACTACCAAGCCATCTTTCCAGCCACTGGATGAGCAGTTTTGGGGCACATGAACACATTCTGGCTGTAATACAAATAGTCTGAATGACCTGTGAGTCTTCTCCCTTCTTTATGCTAGCATGTGAATGTTCGTGTCTCCCCTTCGCTAAGCCTACCCAGAACAGAAGCAGCCAGCGCATCCAGGAGATCAGGATCTTACAAGATGGCACCAGACAGAACACACTTCAGAAGAAACCTTCCAGACATCTCCAGGTTTTCCAAGGAGAGTTCACTGGTATTTTAAAAATGTTTAAGAAAAGCAAAACCGGCCTTTCACAGTGAAAGAAGTGCTGTAGGAGAGGCCTGGAGGATGATTAGCGTGGAGAGCACCTGTGGAGAGGGGTGCTGAGCCACGACAGTCTAGGAATGAAGACCTAGTGAGGAGGACTCACTCAGCGAGTGCTGTCCCAGCGGTCCTGGTCAAGGCTCACATATGTGTGCAGCTCCATGGCAGCTGGCCTGTGGCTTAGAAGTAGATTCAGACCTTACTAATCCTTACAGAGTTTAAGAAAAGACATCACTAGACAAGTACCAAGGACACTAGAGTGGAGAGTAGTCTGCCTGAAGTCACAAAGTATTAAAATCCAGCAATAGAAGGAAATTAAAACCAGGAACCAAAAGGGATTTGGTAGTACTTCAAATTTAATTTTGTTATTTTTTTTCCAATGAGCAATCTAAAATGCAGGTTGTGTTGTTTACTGGTGAACTATGAAGCAGTCATGGAAGAAACAGAAAAATTATTAGAAAGGGACCTGAGGTCCTGCAAGGCAGGGACAGGTAGAATAGCATTTCCTATTCAAAGAACATGACAGAATTTTGCCACCTGTGCTGAGTCTAGGAGTCCCTCGTGGCTTCCTGTAGGGCCATGGAATGCTATCCTGGTCTTTGGGTTATGAGTGTTTGGCCACACCCTATCCTGGTCCTTGGGTTGTGAGTGTTTGGCCACGCCCTCAGATCCGAGGCTCCTGACACGAGGTCTAATCTCCAGTGAACTTGCACCTTCAGTCACATAGAGGGCGTGATCTAAAGGCCAGGGGTGTAGCTAATTAAGTAATTCCCTCCCTCTTTTCCTCCTTAATTGAGTTATTCCCGCCTCTTTTCTCCCTCCCTATAAAAGCCAGGCTCCCCTGGCTTTTTTGGGGGAGCACGAACCATCTACACCCATTTACCATGCCATGAACAATAAAAGCTTTGGAAAACTGGACTCCACGTGTCTCCTGGGCCTGCTGCTGCCAGGTTCCCAGCTTTTGGAACCTTGGAACCTTCCCAACGAAGCCGGCCTGCCCCCGAGGCTGTGTGAATGTGGGACCCTCCTCTGCCAGTGGTGTAGGCGGGACTCTGCTGCTGGCCCTCACGGCATTGCCCCCACAGTCAGACTCCCCCACCCCCACGAGTTTCTTCCCACAGCTGGTGCCACTCTTAATCTCAGTTCAAGCCCCACGTTGGGCAACAGCTGTTGGTAAAAAATGGCTGGGAAGCCAGAGTTCCTCACGCCAAGTCGTGGGTAGTTGGCTGGGAATGCCCTGGGTTCCTCCAGCTGGAAGTTCGGCCCAGATGCTCACTAAAGGCCTCTCCACATGAGGAAGTCCTTGGGCTTCCAAAATTGGTTTATTGGCATGACAGATGGTGGATGGATCTGGATACACACCCCCCATAAAACCCAGGGTGGACCTGAGTTAAATAGGGAGGGGAACAGGGGGGAGGGGCTGGGGAAGAATGCTTAATTGACTCCACCCTCTGGCCTTCAGGGACCTCATTAGTATGTAAATCTCTCTAGGGACTGAAGCCTGTTTATCTCACCCTCCACCTGTATACATGACTGAAGGGCACAGGTTGAATGGAGATCAGACCTTGTGTCAGGCCCGATAGCTTCCCAACAAGGCAGTACCAAGTAGGATGTTCCAGTTCCTACACAGGCTACGAGCTGATTGACGGTATTACTCCATTCTAGTTCCTTCTTCTTCAAAGACTGGTGTCTGCTAACATGTTATCACAACATTCCTGCTTCATGCTCTGTGGTGTTGCTCAAGCCTCTTTGGGCCTCCGAGGGAAGGATGACAACTTCCTTCATGTCTGTCAGGCTGGCTGTTACACACTTCCATGACTACGCCAACAGGGTCACAGGTTTTGTCCTGGTATGAATACAAACTCATTTCTGTACTTCTTAAGGAATCATCACGTGCTATGGCAAATCTCGAAGGTCTCTAGCAAGGCCAGCACTTTTCATTCCTTAACCAGTGCTGATATTTGGGAGGTTGAAAAACCTTAAGGAGGCGGGACTGGCTGGTGTGAGCAGGTCACAAGGGTGGACCTTGAAAGCCATACCCACCCAGTCCCTGGTTCCTGCCTCACACTCTCTGCTTCCTGATCCATCAAGATGTGAATCATCTTAACATCAGGTTCTGCCACGCCTGCTCCACAATGATGCACTGAAACCTTCGGCAACAGTGAACTGAGCTGTGTCTATCAGAGATTGTGGTCGGCACAACCTGTGAATGTAACTAAGACAGGATGCTAGAAGAAGTCCACAATCCACTGGTCAAGACCGGTGTGTGTGTGTGTGTGTGTGTGTGTGTGTGTGTGTGTGTGTGTGTGATAAAGCATGACTCATGCTGTGTCATGGCCATTCAAAGCCAGCTGGACAGCTTACATCCTCTCTGCAAATCTGTTTGACTTCTCCAAATCCTGACAGTGGTGGGCAAGTGGAGGAAGGGAAGGCATAGACAGACTGACTCCCCAAGCTGCTGGAAAGGTAGAGCCGAGTGGGTCTCTGACAGGAAGTAGAAGGACAAGGGTTCTGGATCGGTGGGCCTGGCAAAGTCATTATGATCTCAGGATTCATGTTCTGAAAGGGACAATTCAGCTTGGCGAACCTTGGTTCTAATAAGTCCGAGTTGGCTAGCCTCCATTGGGCTAGTGAGCCTTGTGCTAGTTTAAAACCAAGGACTGAACACTAATCCATGCCAGCTGGCTCACTTGTGTATGCCTCTGACTGCAGGGGGATCCAGATGAGCTGGGGAGATCCACTTTGGTCACTGACTCCTCTTGGTTTATACCAAGTGCTCTCCTGATGGCCGGCTACCCAAATAACTGTGTAGAATATCCTTCATCCATTCCCCTTATTGATGCTTTGAACCAGAGACAGGCAGGAGGATGGCTGTCCAGGGACCTAGGTCCCTTCAAATCCTACCAAGTCAGAGGACAGCCAACATCGAGGTGTGTTTGTTTATGGCTCTGGTTGTCCCAACTGTTCTGGGTACATCAACTACTGAATTCAGTTCAGTGTTTTATGAGTCAATAAAATATAAACAATACAAGAAGTGTATGTGTGTGTGTGTGTGTGTGTGTGTGTGTGTGTGTGTGCTCATGTGTACCTATCTACGTGCATGTGGATGCACACAGAGGTCAGAAGACGGCACTGGGTCCTCTGGAGCTGGCATCACCTGATGTGGGTGGTGGGATCTGACTCAGTCCTGTGCAAGAGCAGTAAGTGCTTCTAACCGCTGCCCCATCTCTCCAGCCCACTCCCCCACCAGCCCCCAAAGTAAACACCTTAAATTAAACAAATGTGTTTTTAAATTAAGAAGACACTCTCTTTATTTCTTTTGTAATTTTTTTCTGCATATTTCCCCTGCTGCTTTCTGGGGCTCCTTTTAATTTAACATTGGGGTTACAGCTTGGGCCTCTTGATCTGTTTTGCCTTCTGTCCTTTTCCTCTTTATCATGGTTTTATTTTATGGGCAATTATCTTGCGTTCCAACTCTTCTATCAAAGATTTAAAATTAGTTATTTCATATTTAATTTTCAAGAGTAGTCCCAGATCTCTTGTATAGTACAGTTGGGAGGGTAAGACTGATCCCTTCAATGGGAACCAGAGCAAGTCTACATATGACCTAGCAGACAGCCCATGAGCAGAATATAAAGATGCCATGGACATCATGCCCAGCATAGAGGTGCCACAAAAGATGCAGATTCTTAACCGAACCTTGAGTGGTTCACTCAGGTAGATGAGCAGATAAGGAAATAAATTGTATTTATGAGACATGAAGAAGGGGTTGTGAGAAAGAAAGTAATCTTGGGAACTAAACGTAAGATAAATGCATTTAAAGATCAATAGAATAGGAATATAAATGATCTTCCACAAAATGAGAGAAAGTGAGGTCGGGAGATAAAGCAGGAAGCCCGGCGTTAAACCAGAGATGTAGCTAGAAGAAGAAACAGCGAAATGAAGTAGAGGAAATAACAAGGGAGTGCAGTGAGAGCACCAAGACCTGGAGGAGATGGAGCTCCACAGCACGGTGTCCCTCCAGGCACCAAGAACAACGGACAACCACACAAGGCACGCATAAGCCTCCAAGGGGAAGCTAGACATGGCGGGGCACACCTGTGTGACAGCACTTGAGGGTCATAAGTATGAGGCCTGTGTGGGCTACAAAGTGAGAACTCACCCCAAGAAAACACACAAAAGGAACAAAATGCGTCACAGGATAGAAAATCATAATAGGACCAGGCATCTCAACAACAAAAACAGAAGCTAGACAGCCACAAATGCCTTCAGTATTGAGGAAACATTGCAGCAGCAGGGGCAGGCAGGTGCAGCAGCATCAGAGGCAGGCAGGTGCAGCATCAGGGGCAGGCAGGTGCAGCAACAGAGGCCAGCAGGTGCAGGAGCAGCAGGGGCAGGCAGGTGCAGCTGCAGCAGCAGCAGCAGGAGGCAGGCAGGCAGGCAGGCAGGTACAGCAGCAGCAGCAGCAGCATTAGGCAGGTGCAGCAGTAGCAGTGGCAGGCAGGTGCAGCAGCAGCAGCAGCAGTAGGGGCAGCAACAGGGACAGGCAGGTGCAGCAGGGGCAAACAGGTGCAGCAGCAGCAGGGGCAGCATCAGACAGGGGAAGCAGCAGTAGGCAAGGACAGCAGCAGCAGGCAAGGACAGCAGCAGCAGGCAAGAACAGCAGCAGTAGGCAGGGGCACTAGCAGCAGGCAGGGGCAGCATCAGGCAGGGGCAACAGCAGCATCAGGCAGGGGCAGCAGCAGCATCAGGCAGGGGCAGCAGCATCATCAGGCAGGGGCAACAGCAGCAGCAGCATCAGGCAGGGGCAACAGCAGCAGCAACAGCAGGCAGGGGCAGCAGCAGGCAGGGGCAGCAGCAGCAGCAACAGCAGGCAGGGGCTAGTTTGTGCCTGGGAGGCTCTGCTGCAAGGGCAGAGTCCAGGGCAGTCTTGCTAATCGAGATCAGGGAAAATAATCATGTTTCTGAGATGCTGTCGGAAAAAATAGCAAGACAAATTAGATTTTTTTAAAAAGGTAAACATTTCTGCAGGAGAAATGTGGGGTTGTTTGTGAAGGGAAGTAGTCAGGAGACAACCTCAGCATTCTCAAGATATTAAAAGCACCTTTAACCTCATCTTGGGATATCATCATTTTGGAGGAAATGGGATTGGGGAAAGCAGAGGCGGCACAGAAGTCAGTATATTTAAGAAAGGCTCAAAGAATAACTTCTTAGAGCTAATTTAACCAAGCACCAGGGGAGTCTCTACAAGGCCTCAGAAGCAGAGAGAGGCTAACCTGGAGTGAGCAGGCTCGAACCTGGAGTGAGCAGGCTCGGGGCAGGAGGTACTGCTTACATAAGCACCTCCTTCACTACTCTTTCAGCTTATAAAGTATGTCAATGTACACACTGAAAATAAAAAAAAATATTTAAAAACACGAAAGAGAGAGAGAGAGAGAGAGAGAGAGAGAGAGAGAGAGTCTGATCAGATGCTGTGACCCAGGGAGAATGAAGGACCTGTTCAGATGTAAGAGTTATGGGTGTGGAGTCCCACAGCCTGTGCTGCCCTTCAGTGGTTTCCCACCATCCTCTCCTTCTTAGCTTTCCCACCTCAGTGCATCCACGCCTCTCCACCTCGACACGCCCACAGAAAAGCAGGCGTCAGCCTTAGCTTGCTTTCCCCTCTCCACTCATGCATCTAACCTCTCCTGTCATTCCCTGGCAGCCCTGACCCGGCACATCCCCCTCTCTTCATCAGACCCTGAGAGCAGCCACTCCTAACCTCCACATCGATGATTTCAAGGGGCACTTGGAAGCCTCTGATATTACAGTCTGTTCCTCCCAGGGTGCCCTCCTGGCTTCCAACTTAGCTCGCTCCCCAAGACACCCTCTGTCCCCACATTTCCAGTTCCAGCTTCGTGTATACCTTCTGCTAGGTCCTTCCACCTGGAGGTATTTTTCCAGGCTTCTCTCTACAGCCTCAGTTTATTCTTTGAATAAACAGTAAACAGTTGTACTTGTTCTGTGGGGCCAGAGTCCAGTTGGTTTCTTCAGCCAGTTTGGTGTGTTTGGACACCCCAACACCTTAAATCCAGCTTTCTGAAGAGCCCGATACTTCCTCTTGCAAGTCTTACTTAGATGGTAGTAAACACGGATCATATTCTGATCCAGACCAGCCACCTTGGATTCACTCTTAAGCTTTTCCTTTTCTTTCCTCACATCAAAGTTATCACCAAGTCCTGATAATTATTGTTTCTAAATAATTTATGCCCACAGCCACAGTCTCACTTGGGTTACCACCGGAAGCTAATTTAGTCTACCGTCTGCAGCCAAGCATGCTGCAGTCCAGGAAGACTGAATTACTTCAAAGCAAACAGATTGAGGGTTCCATCACCTTCTGCAAAAATTCCAGGCACCTCTCCAGGGACATGATTCCCACAATGGGATTTACAAGGGAACGTGACTGGTTTCCACCAAGCAGCACTGCGTCTCTGTTACCACCACAAGTAAATGGCACAGTTTGGTTTCAGACATGGGACAAGGGACTAAGGTGTATACTTTACCTATCAAAGCAGACCTGGCTTCCAGCTCCTCCCAGGATCCCTCAGTCCCTACCTGGCATATTCTGCTCCAAACCTTGAACTTTCCAGCCCAGGGACTGCTGCCCTTTTCCTAGAGGCTCTTCCTCATATAGTCCAGACATTTCGTGCTCTCTCCTTTACTTTCTCCTCCTCCTTCTCCTCCTTCTCCTCCTTCTCCTCCTTCTCCTTCTTCTCCTCCTTCTCCTCCTTCTCTTTCCCCTCTTCCTCCTCCTTCTCCTCCTTCTCTTTCCCCTCTTCCTCCTCCTTCTCCTCCTTCTCTTTCCCCTCTTCTTCCTATTTCTCTCTCCAAGACCATTCTCTCTTTCTCTTCCCCCTGCCACCTCCTGTCCATGGTAATTCTCCTGGGCTCAATCATTGGGGCCAGAAAACAGCTTCCCAATAAACCTGCCTTCAATATAATCTAATCTGGCTTGAATTGGCTCATTTCAGTAGTGGGGAAATAACCTATCAGGCACCACCTGGCACTCATCAGTCCCAGGACCTATAAAGCAATTCTGCTAAACTTTTGAGATCCTGAAGAATAAGACCATTGGAAATTTTATCCAAAAAATAAAATAAAATAAAATAAAATTTAAAAGTAAAATGTGAGTCACAGTTACTAAACGTGTTCACAACTGTAGGATATTTAATTTTTCTATGCAGTTCTCGTATGTAGTCAAATTTGTAACTAGATAGACTTTCCACCTCTCTCCCCTTCGTTCTTATTTTTTTAAATTTTGGTAATACACAATGTGAATTTTACCCTCTTACTCATTTCTGCACGATATAGCTTAATAGTGTTAAGTATGTTCACACTGTCTCGTAACCGACTCCTAGAACTTTTTTATTTGTTGCCCTGAACTCTGAACCCACGAAGCAAGAATGTTCTTGTTCTCTCTCCTTGCCAAGGGTCCGCAGTGTTACACCAGCTTCTGAATTCGATGACCACAGGAACTTATAGAAACAGAACGTGTTTGTCACATATATCTTCAAGGTTCAGCCAAGCGACAGACAATGCTAGAATCTCCTTCCTTTGTAAAGCTGAGCTGTAGTCTGCTGTATGGATGTAGAATATCTTATATGATGATTTTATCACTTGGGCAACTAAAGCACCTCACAGCCCTCCTACTTCATCTGATGTTTTCTTGTTAAATTTTGGTACGTTCATGGTATGGATTTTTATTCTACACATTCTTAAACTTGAGACATGTCACCATTGCTGTTTAAGATACCAGTACCTATATCTACATTTAACCATATGTTCCTGGGATACTGGCCCTCCATCTGAGACCATTTTTTCTTCCAGGAGAGTCTCTTTAAGCATCCCTCCTCCTGTGGACCAATCTTCCTGAAAGCATCATCGTTTTGTCTTCTCTTTATTTGAACATTTATTTTGTTTTATATTTTTTAGTTTGTGTGTTTGTGTGTGTGCATGTAAACACAGTGCCTATGGAGGCCAAAAGAGGTGTTGGGTCCTCTGGATTTGGAGTCACCAGACATGGGTGCTGGGAACTCAACTCTGGCCCTGGAAGAGAATCAAGTGCTCTTGATCACTGAGCCATCTCTCCATCCTGTCTTCTTTTCTTAAAGGCCAAATCCACTGGGAATTCAAGCAGAATTCCAGGCTCACATACACTTTCTGCCCTTTGAATTTAACATTGTATCTTCTTATAGTTTCCAGTCTCTCTGTTGAAAAGTCTGTTACAAATTTTCCTCTTTGTTCTCATTGATGACTATATAGTGTTTTCTTTGGCTTATCTTTAGCATTTTGCATGTTCTTTGCTTTGGTATATTGCTACAATGTGCTCTTTACCCACACAGCGGAGATCTATGAGCCCATGGTCTGGTGTCTTGTCAGCTTTAGGCACTTCTTGGCCAGCGTGTTCTCTCTCCTCTTTCTTTACTCCTGGGATTCTGGTGATACACAAGTTCCCTCTGCGTATGACTGCTTCTCTTTAGCATGTCCACTCTCATATGTGGCTCGGCCTGAACATTTCTTGTGACTTTCCCTTATGAATCCTTATTTCTGCTGTGTCTAACCTGCTGTTAAGTCCACCTACAGACCTTACATCTGTGTCATTGTGCTTTTTCATTTCTAGAATTTATCACTTTCTAAAGGTGTCAGTTCTCTGGTGAAAGTCTTCACGTTGGTGTGTGTTCACGTGGATAAATTAGTTAAAGTCACTCCACAGTCTTCACATAACAGTTCCCAAATCGAATACATCTCTGGCTCTGCTTCTAAGTCCTATTTTATCTTGGCTCATTATTTGATCATCAGGTCCAGTGTTTCTTTCAAGATTTACAATTTAAAAAAATTGATGAAAGCTAATTATGAAAACCATACAGCTGTATGTAGCTATATGTACTTTCTTAGATTTCAGATTGGTTCCTTTATTTGTTTATTATTTTGGCATGAAGGTGCTACTTCAACTAGCTTGTGTGTATCTTTTCCTCTCTGATACCTTTTACTCAGTGCACAGCTCTATCAGTGAACAGTTGCTACCGAAAGCAACAGTTTCTTACCAATATCTCTCCTGCTGGATGAGTCTGAAGTCCAGTTCTTCCCCCAGAAGCATGAAACTACCAAAGTAAAGACTTGGCGGAGCCTTTCTGCTTGGTTTCTGTATCTGACCCCAGCTCTCTGTGACTCAGGCATCAGGTGGTGCCTGTGGGGTAACTTCAAGAAGAAGCTGGGTTCAGGTGAGCTCTTTCCTGCAGGGATCTTTAATGGGTCTTGACCCCTGGCCATGTGGACATCGGTAAGTTTCTGGATCTGTCTTCTGGTCTCAATGTGTGTCACATGATCTTGCTAATGCATTCTGTTTGGCTCAGCAGATCCACTCTGTGAACAGGGAAACTCTGCAAGAGGAAAGAGCAGCGGCAGATGTGAGACCCGCTCTGTGCTTCCCTCCACTCCAGAGTCTTGGTGTTAAAGTCCCGGCTGGACTTTTTCTCTGGTGCCCTCAAATAACTTTCGTGAAAACATTTGCTTTCCAATGTGTGTAATTCTTCTCAGAGGGGTGTTCTTTTGACTGTCATAGACCTGTCCCCTCTGTTTAAGCAGCTAATATTTCAGGGCTCTGAGGAGGTAGCAGCATGGTCTGAGTGGGGGAAAACTTACAGGTTGGAATAGTAGGAAGAGTGTGGGTTCCTATCTATCTATAATATAACATATATATATATATATATATATATATATATATATATATATATATATTCTCATGTAGATAGACATATTCCCATGTAGATCTGTTGTACATACACAACATAAGAGGACAGAACTTCTTAACAAAACAGTATTGCTGGCTATACTGTACTGTGTATTGGATGGACTCAGGCCTTGTACCTTTTGGCTAACTTTTCTTCTTCTGTCCTTAGCTCCTACAACTGCTAGCTCCTGCAAACCACCATCCTATAGTTTGCGTGTATTTGTCCATTTTAGTTTCTCTATATAATTAGGACCATGTAATATGTGTCCTTCTGGGGTTAGCTTATTTCACTGAGCACAATGCCCTTCAAGGATATGAGCTGCTTCTGTTTCTGGCCCATTGAAAAGAATGTTGCAGAAACACAGGAATGTAGCTGCATCTTCAACATATGGATTTCAGTTCCATACCTACCCCCAGGAGTGCTGAACCATAGAGTGGTTTCTATTTTTGTTTTTGAGAAACCTCCTTACTGTTTTCCATAGTGGATGTATTAATTTGAATTCCTACCAACAGTATAAAATAACACCAACATTTATTGTCTTATGCTTTCTTTCAACAGCTATTCTGATGGGTATAAGATTATATAGATCCTCGGGATTTTTTGTTTTTGTTTTATTTTTGGATTTTTGGTTTGTTTATTTCTTTACAGGGTCTCCCTGTGTCGCCATGGCAGGCCTGGAACTCACTACGTAGACAAGGCTGACCCCAAACTCACAGAGATTCCCCTGAGATTAAAGTGTGCGAAAGTGTGCAACGCTACTCCTAGCATAAGATAATTAAACATTTTATTTTACGTATGTGAGTGTTCGTATGCCTGTATGTCTGTGCACCACATGCTCACAGTGCCCCTGGAGGTCAGAAGAAGGCATTGGATCTGGCATGGGAGTTACAGGTGGTTGGTAGCTGTCAAGTGCTGGAAATGGATCCCAGATCCTCTGTAAGAGTAATGAGTGTTCTTAACTTTTGGGACATCTTGCCAGTTCTCTCTTTGTGGTTTTAGTTTGTAACTCTGTGATGATTAGTCATGTCTTGCCCCAGTTAAGGTTCTCTAGCAGAGCAGAACTGATAGCTAAGTGAGAGTACATTACAAAAGGATTTAGTAGACTGGCTTGCATGACATAGGGTAGGAGTTCAACAATGGCTCTCTCACACTAAAGGCTTAGAAACTGGTATCGCTCAACACACAAGGCTGCATGCCTCAAAACTTGGACCTGGTACTGGAGACCCAATGGGTTCCTGGAGAGCCATAGGTCTTCTGTCCATGTTGGAAGATGGGAGAACTGGGTTCCCATTGCCAGCAAAGGAGGACGGCAGCCACAGCAACAGGACAGATGCTCTCACAAGAGCAAAGGCTGACAGGCAAGAGCACCCCTGCTTTTCCCATCACACCTGTCACTCACTCTGCAGTGGACTTCTCTTCAGTTAATCCTTCTAGGACCCTGCAGTCTAGTCCAGAGGCATTTCTCTTAGTTGATCCCAGATCCTGTCAAGTTGTCAGTCAAGAGTAACCATGGTTGAGGAGGTAGCTCAGTGGTTAAAGCACATATTCAAATCCCCAGTGTCCATGTGAAATGTCAGATGAACATGGTCGCTCACCAATGGGGACAGGGGATTCTCAGAGAGAGCTGGCTAGCAAGACTATCCATATAGGTGAGCCCTGGATTTCACTGAAAGATCCTGCCTCAGTGAACAAGGTAGAAGAGCCATCGTGATTATTACTGATATTAACCAAGGGCCTACATACACGAGAACATGCGAACACTCACATGTGTGTGTGTGCGCACACACACACACACACACACACACACACACACACACACACACACAGTACACACCTGGAAAAAAGGTGGAAGAGAGTAGCTATCACAAATGGAAACCTTTTCATGGGTCTACTGGTTTTCTAAATATTTTCCTTAAAGAAGGGCTGTTCAAATTTCTTCCTAATACATTTTGTTTATAGTCTGTTAATCCACCAAAACATGAGCAAGCAAACACTCCAACAAATAAAGATGCACGCTCAGGACATTTGCAGCCCATAAGGAGTCCATTCTAGCAAAACTGTGATTGTTCTAGCTTTAGCTCTAAGGCTGTCGAGATGAACGGTAAGAGACTCAACCAGACAGCAAGAGAGTTTGGGAGGACCAGGAGGAAGCCCTGCTATTCTAAGCATCACCGGCACAGGCTTCAGGTCATCTTTCTAGGTCTAGGTAGAATGTTGTTCCACACCAGAGGAGAAGGCTAACACATCAGATACAAAAGCTGCCCACAACTTCCATTTAAATAAACACGGTCACTAGTGTGGTGTCTGAAAGGATCCACTTGCAGTGTTAGACCACAGACCCTCTAGCTGGCAAGCATGTTTGCCCCCTTCCCCCTTTAGGCTGCCCATCATACTGCATCTGAAATTGATCTCTCTTATTCTTTCATTTGAATCACCCTACTCCAGATTTTAACAGGAAGCCTATCATTTCATGGCCTGCCGTGTCTCTGACATGACATTCCATCTCCCAGAGTGCTCTCCTACATCAAGGCTCAGTCATAGATTCCCACAGTTGCAAAGCAGTAGCTAGCTAGCTTCCAATAAAGCTCATTTCTGAAGGGTGATTGCTCTCGGCTTCCTTTCCCATGAAGTAATTGAACCTGCACATAATCTCTGGCAGGCAGACCTTCAGAGCCCGACCAGGAGAAGCTTCACTGCAGTATAGAACCAGCCTCCTCATGCCTGGTGTCATTTTGCCCATTCTGGCAAATACCAGCATCTGGGATAGACACCTTCTGATGAGCCTTGCCTGTGATAGCCCTTCTGATCCAGTGATACCATGCACAAGGGGAAAGACCATCAGAGCTTCTCCCACAAGATGGGGTTTTCTCTCCCGTAGAGGCTGTCGATGAGCCCCAGTGACAGCTGTTAGTTCTGATATGAAACAGGTGGCTTGGGAGAGCGTCCCCATCTGCTTCCACAAAGCCCATCTCTGCCACACAGAGGACACTTGCCCCACTCTCACTCAGCGGATCCCACGTGATGGGAGCCGCTGGGTTCTCAGTGTACTTTGCTGCCTTTTTAGCTACTTCCACCTCAGCCAATTCACTGTAGTCTCCTGAGCTGGCAAGGGCTGATCAGGATGCAATCTCATAGCACACCAGCCATAGTGTCTTCATCCCAGACTCGGCCCCTCTGGAAGATGTTGGAGCTGGGACTTCATAGAAATGGTGGGTTTGTAACCAGACTGGCAGAAATGAAGATATTCTGAAGAGACTCTTGAAACAATGGTCTCATGGACATGAGAATTTCCCCAGGGAATATCATGCTGAAGAAGGAAAAGGTGCCAGCCAGAAGGGAACTTGTCTCTCAGAAATACATTTCACACAGGTCTAGCAGCTTGTCAGACCACCTCGCAGGCTGAGATTGAAGCCTACACAGTGGATCAATGGTGGGTGGGGCCAACCTTGACTGACACTTAGGTATGCATATCCTTGGCCCTCTATTTAAACCTTGATCTCACTTCAGAACTCCAAAGACAGACTTGGGTTTGCTGGATCTCTATTGTCTTCTCAATGAGGCCACACTGAATAATCTTTTTCTGCTTTCCATTATTAAGTTGGCTCATTCTTATTGGCTCATTGAGAATGGGTTGTCAGGGGCAGCTTTGCTTATACACTGAAGGTCTAAAATTAGCCATAGGCCTAAGTCAGCCTGCTAGCACAACGTCTTGGGTCTCTGTGGAAAAACACTGAAACAGATAGCTATAAGATATTGTAAACAGGCAGCTTTGGTGGAAGTTTACCAGCCTAGATAGGAACAAGTAGTCATAGGTCTTGTAGATAGTCGTAGACCTTGGGTAGCCTTGGTGGATAGTACCAAGTTAGATAAGGACAAGTGAATCATAGGCAGAGTCATAGTGATCTATCTCCCGAACCTTCACCCAGATGACACTGTTCTGGAAGATATCTGTATTCCCCCTGAACACCTACGCTCCTGTGTCATCCCCTTCCCCACATCCTGCCTTTTTGTGTATATAACCCCTGTGTGAAAAAGTAAAAATTGTGGTTTGATCAGCCTATAGACAAGCCATGGTTCTTTGCATTGGCCCGTTTTTTCCCCCCATTCTTGTGTGATCTCCCTGGACTCTGTTTAATGTCCTGTTGGACAGGACAATGGGTAACCAGACATGACTTGGGGCACAGGTCTAAGATTCCTAAGTGCAAAAAACAGGAGAGCCAGGATCTACCATGGTGTGCAGAAGTCCAACACTCCTGCTTGGTTGGCACCTATGACCATTGGCAGCTGGTTGTTTGTAGCTTTTGCTGTAGTTCAAAATGGCATCTTCCTCTATGTGAATTAAATGTTTACTCCATCCAGAGTTCAGAGTAGAGGTCACGTTGGCCTGGTTGTAGTCATAGTAACAGACTTGTTACCCTCACCTGGGCATCTAGCACTTACTCCATCCTGTCCCCCTCCAACTGCAAAAGTCCCTGAGAGACACCAGGAAGTGGAAGGCAAACTGAGAAGGAGGTTCTCTAATGCAGCTTCCATAAGGTTGTCATCCATGATGAGGAGGGGACACAGCATTTTGGGGTCACTTATGCTCCTGTAACCCCCTCATTTGCACTATGTAAGTCAGTCCAATAAATATGCTACTTGGGTCTGCCACCAACACCCTGTGTGGCATGCATAAAAATTAATTCATGTCTCTCCAGGGGTTGTTGATGGAAAGCTTTGCTGTGGGCCATAGTTACCTCCAGCTCTTACTGCAAACCTAGAGTCACCCTGGAGCAGAAAACCTCAGCCGAAGAACTTCCTCCAGCAGACTGGTCTATGGTTAGATCTATCTGTAAGACATTTTTTAAATTACTAATTAGCAAAACAGGGCTCATCACACTATGGGCAGAGCCATCCCCAGATAGGTGGGCTTAGGCTATATAAAAAGCAAGCTAAACACACTGGTATGCTTTCCTTCCCAATGTCGGTCTTAGGGTCCTGTCTTGAGTTCATGTCTTGAGTTCCTGCCTTGGCTTCCTTGAGGATGGCCCTGAATGTGTGAGATCTAATAAGTCCTTTCCTACCCAAGTTGCTTTTGGCTGTAGTGTTTATCAGAGCCACAGAGAACAAGCTAAAAACGGCGGCAGAAAGATTCTGTTGACTTGACACAGGCTGAGATCATCAAAAGGATCCCCAAATTGAGAAAATGCTTCCATTGGACTGGTTTGTGTTGGGCCTTGGATGAGGTAACTCCAGTTAACCTGCGACCTTCAGTCACGTAGCACACAGGTAGAGGGCATGATTAGCAAGTCTCCACCTCCAGAGATTAAAACATTAATGGATTATTAATTTAATAATTTTAATTAATTATTAATGAGTTATTAATTTAATTAACTGTTAAAGGCTGGGAGGCGTGGCTAATTAAGTTATTCCCACCCCTTTCCCCCGTCCCTATAAAAAGCCAGGCCCTCTGACTTTTGGGGGGGAGCACACACCATCTACACCCATTCACACCATGAACAATAAAAGCTCTGGAAAACTTGACTCCACGTGTCGCCTGGGCCTTCCTGCGCATGCCGCCAGATTCCCAGCCTTTGGAACCTTGAACCTTGCCTATGCCCTCTGGAGGCTGCACCAGCAGTGTGGGAAGCCTGCTGGGACCCCGCTGCCAGACTACTGTGGGACCCCCCACCGCTGGACTCTCTCCCCGCAATTTTTTTTTCCCCACAGGCTTGCAGGCATATTTATGGAGCATTCTCATGATTAATAATTGATGTGGGAAACCAACTGTGTGTGGTGTCACTCATGATGGGGTATTGGGTTAAAGAGTGTCCAACATCTGCCCCGCCACGGGGTTAGGGCCACTCAGGGAGACAGAGGTGCGGGAATTTTGACTGCACTCTCCCCACGCCGGCGGCGGCAATACCAGGTGGGTGTCAGGCTATGGGAAGCCTTGGGACCCCTCTCTGGAGGTGGGGAGTGCAGTCTAAGGTTCCTGGGGACTGCTGGAGTTGACTGGAGGGCAAGGGGTGGGCCAAAAGACAGCTGGGAACTGGCTGGTTCTTGGCTCTTGAGCCTCTCGGTGCCACTAGGAGCCGAGAACAAAGTGGGGGCTGGGTTGGCCCATGGCTGGAGGGGAGAGAAAGGGAAAGAAGCTCTGGCTGTGCCCTGCCTGTGGGGGTGAGAGTTCTTGGTTTGGTCATGGCTAGCTCAGTTGGCCTGGGTTGGTGGTCGCCATGGCTGGAAAGGCAGAGAGGTCTTCTGCAGGAGATTAGATGGTGGCTCTGTAGGCGAAGGCCTTCTCCATTGTTCCCCATGGCAGATCTCGATGAAAAGAAACAGTCCATGGTTTTAAGATGTTTACTGTCATGGTGAAAAGTAAATGAGAATTTGTACCCCAGTATCTCAGGGCAGGCCTGAGGTTAAATACTTTTTAGCAGGGAGGAGGGTCTGGGAAGGAATGCTTAATTGGCTACACTCTTCTTGCTTTTAGATACCTCATTAATATGGAGATCTGTCTTGAGGCTAAGTGACTGAAAGACACAAATCTATGGAGGGCTGCAGCCTTGTGTCATGAGCTGAGGGTCTGGGGGTGTGGTGAAATCCCTGCCATCCCTTAGGGTCACCTGGTCCCACTTGGGGACCCTCAGGATCACCTGGGGTCTCCAACGGTTTCTAGCCTGTGCTCTACCAGAAACCAGGCTGTCTTTCACAGTTCAACAATGAGGTGGTCCTAGGTTGTACAAGAAAGCCGGCTGAGTAAGCCATGGGGAGCAAGCCAGTAAGCAGCGTCCCTCTATGGCTTTAGCTTCAATTTGCTCTTCCTCTGCTTGAGTTCCTGTACAGTCTTCCCTGTATGATAGACTCTGAGCTGGAAAACTGAGCTTTCCTTCTCAAGCTGTTTTGGGTCATGGTGTTTATCACAGCAACAGGAAGCAAACTAGGACCGAAGTTCATCTAGCTCAGAGAGAGAATGCTTCCCTGAGAACTCTGTACCTGGAGGCTGTTTTTGTTTTTGTTTTTTGTTTTTTTTTATTTCAAAGCTGAGTGCATCCTTTTCCCAAGGCCACTTTTCAGACACCAGAGATAATACCAGCAGGAGAGCAGAGCAGCACAGTTATCCAGCTTCTGAAGAAGCTGTGTGAACAACACTCCCCCTTGCCGTAGCTTGTCTCCTAGCAATGGATAAGCTGATGCTTAAAGCCTAGGGCTCAAGAAAAGCTTTGCTGGACAAGGTCTCATGGATCCTCCCCACAGCTACTCATGAACTGAGCAGTAGTTTGCTGGACTTACTCATAACAATTTCTCTTGTGGTTAGTGTCATTGTCAGCTTGATGAGATCTAGAATAGCCTAGAAAACAGGTGTCCTAGAGCACCCTGGAGGGGTTTGCTCTTGGGGATCATATTGAGTCAGTTAACTTAGGTGAGTGGTGCCATTTCCTTGGCTGGAATCCTCAGCAGTATGACCAGGAGAAAGCAAGCTGGGCTCGGGCATATACCTTTCTCTCTCTGCTTCTAGGTCGTGGATATAACATGGCCAGTTATCACAAGATTCTGCCACCGTGGCATCCCCATCTTGAAGGACTGTAACCTTGAACTGTGAGCCAAGACAAGCTCCTTCTCCCTTAAGCTGCTTTTGGCAGAGTATTTCATCACAGCGACGGAAGTAACTAATATAAATTCCCCAGGCCATTAGTCTGAATTTAATTATTTTGTTACTCAGGAGAATATTTCCTGCTTTCTGGCTTTTCTCAGTGGAGCCTGAGTAATATCTTGTCTTTGTGGTCTGCTGGTCACTACTGGCTATAGAGCCCAGTGTGATAGTGCTGGGGCCAGCTGGGACAGTAAGACATGGAAAAGGGCACCCTGTCTCACTAGGAGTCAAGGTATCCCTTGGCATTGAGTCCAGTTTGCTGAGGCTGTGCATCCATGGGCTTAAGGGGATTGAAGGGGCAACCTTCCTTCCCAGCCCACTTCACGAAGCCACCAGGTGTCTCCTGCAGGGTTCCCTCATAGACCCAGGCTGTTCCCAAGCACTTGCAGATTTTTCCTTTGGTGCTCTGATAGAACAAGGGCTTGCAGCTTTAGGCCATATCCCATAACCCCAAGTGGCCGTATCCTCCTGAAACTCTTTCAGTGACAAAGTTAAGTAGCAGTCTGTGTTGTGACTGGACAGGACAGCTATGGATTCATAGATGCTTTCCTGAACCAATCACAAAATCAAAACTTTGTACTGCCATTCCTCTCCCCCCAAACTTGCAATCTTTGTTCTAGAGACTGACCCTGAGGACCCTTTTCAAGGCACTTTTCTTGGGAGGCTTCCTAGAAGGGAGCTCTCTGAAGACGCTCCTCTGGCTTCCTGTATCATCCCTCTTATGTTGGCAATCTCCCCCACACCCTTATATTCTCACTCTCAATAAAGTCATCCCCAGGTTTTAAGTGAAAGCTCCTCCTTCTGACCCCCATCATCTTTAGATTGCCACTTTAGACGCCCTGCTATCTTTAGATTTATTACATTGTTTCCATCTAATACCCTCCCACCCATCAAGGCCTCCAGGCCCTTTCTACTGATACATTGTATCTTCTGAAGGGACCTGCACTCAGCCTGCTCCTGGACCCACTGCTCTCCCTTAATTTTTAATACTCTGTGCCTCATTCCCCACACCTCCCTGCAACTTGATAACTATTTACACAGTTACCCCTTCCAAATGATCTGTCCTCCAGCATCCAAGAAGGCACTTGACCCAGAACAGGTCTCTGGTAAACAGAACCGAGTGGAGGAGCGGAGCCCAGTGCTGATGTGAGGCTGGTTCTACTCTGTTGGGAGCATTGGCATTGGCAGAAAGGTATCTAAACTGGAACACTGATGTAGACAGGGACATTGAAGATCTGAACTCATTCCCCTGGATCAGTAGTTCTCAACCTTCCTAAAGCTGTGATCCTTTAATAAAAGTTTCCCGTGTTGTGGTGACCCCCAACCATAAAATTATTATCGTTGCCACCTCATAACTGTCATTTTCCTACTGTTATGAATTGCAGTGTAAATATATAATATATAGGATATCTGACATCGATTCTAAGGGGTCGAGACCCCCAGGTTGAGAACCACTGCTCTAGCTGCAGAGCAGCTCAGGCTCACAACAGGCATGTTCTGCCAGAGATCTCCGAGACAGTCAGCAAGAAGCTCCTCTGTTGTGTGGTAGGTAAAGCATTAGTGAAGAGCCCTGTGGAGTATGGAGGTCAGGAAGATTCCCTCTGGGCTGGAGGGTTAGAGGCATACGGATCCATCTCACCAGTCCTCAGAGAGAGTTTGTAGCAGCTGAGGAAACACTGCCGTCCTCAAAGGAGAGAAATGACTGTGGAAGGGAAGGTTCTATGAAGTGACCTTTGGAATAGGAGTAAACTGCAACTTTTCAAGGTCAGCCCTGAAAGCCAAGAGTATATCTGTGTGCTGTGAGTGTGTGCCTGCGTGTGTGTGTGTGTGTGTGTGTGTGTGTGTGTGCGCGCGCGTGCAATAGCATCCATCTCTTCTGTGTGCTGTGATTATGTGCCTGTTTGTACAACAGTGTCCACCTCCTCTGTGTGCTTTGATTGTGTGCCTGTGTGTGTGTGCAACAGTGTCCCCTCTCCTCTGTGTGCTGTGACTGTGTGTGTGTGTGTGTGTGCAAGGTTCACTTCCTCTGTGTGCTGTGAGTGTGTGCCTGTGCCTGTGCCTGTGTGTGTGTGTGTGTGTGTGTGTGTGTGTGTGTGTGTGTATGTGTTCTCTCCTTCTCATTTCCTAACTTCATGATCTTGGGAAAATGAACTTTCCTGTATGGACCTCCATTTTTGTCATCTGTAAAAGAGAAATCATAAAACTACTTTAAAAAGTTAGTATTGTGTGTGAGGAGATGGTGGGGGAGTAAGAGTTTACTGCTAGCATGAGAACCTGAATTTCGATCTCAGTACCCATGAAAAACACTGGGCATGGCTGCACAGCTATAAGCCCAACCCTGGGACGAAAGGGTGGAGACAGGGTTATAGCTGCAACTTGCGGGTTGTTAGCCTTGATTCAGGTTTAGTGAGTCTGTCTCAAGAGAGTAAGGCAGAAGGTGATCTAACAGGGCACCAATGTCCTCTTTGGCCTCTGTGTGTGCACACACATGCACATGTACACACACATCACATACTATCTTCAGCACTCACCTAGACATCGTTACCAAGGTTTCTGATGTACAGTAAATTAGCTCAAAGCAAGGTTTGTGGCTGTCAAGACTGTGGATCACAATAGTTATGAAGAAGTCCTTGGTGCTGAGGGAGACCAAGCATCACAGTTTTTATCACCGACAGCTCGTTCTACTACAGAGCACCTATCTCTAGCCAGCAGTTTTGAAGTCAGGGCACCCAGGCCTACAGTCTTAAGCAGGCTAGAAGCTGCTTTTTTCAATTTTTTGCCCTTTGTAGGACTCGAGAGGTCAGCTGTCTTTTTTTGGGTAGCATCAGCATTGCAGACTCCACACATCCCATTGAAATTCGATCCACCCAGTGCTCTCTGGTTTTGCACTCACAGACAACACCTTCCACAGAGCATCAAGCCCACTTAAACCCACAGCTCTTATTTAGCAGTGACTTACACAATTGTTTATGCTAGGTAATCTGTAGAGCAGTAACATGAAGTATGAGTCCATTGTGTATTGAGAACATTTGCTTGAGGGGGGTGAGTACCTACAGTTCCTGCAAAATCAAGAGTGTGGCTCCTGTTTCACCCCATGCTATGGCTCAGTCCAGCCTGAGAACTGGTTATCCTTAGCACTCTAGATGGGATGAGGAACACAGCCAAGCTGTCCTCATCTGGTGACTGAGGTGGGATATTTTTGGCATTCACAGGCTAATGCCCCCATGAACATTCAGAGTCCTAATCTGGGGGACAGGAATTCCTTTTATATTGACAGAAGAGCAACAGGATTTGGAGAAGACTGAGACAGGAGATTGCAAGCTCTGAGTTTTTCTGAGCCACAGAATGAGTTCAAGGCCAGCCTGGGTAGCTTAGTGAGACCTTATCTCAATATGAAAAGTCAAAAGAGGGCTGGGGAGGTAGCTCAGTGGTAATGTTTACCCCATATGTGTAAGACGCTGGGTTTTACTCCCAGGGCCTCAGATCTGCCCAGGAAGTCAGAAACCCCTTTCTCTCTGTCTCTGCAAAGAACCTTGTGCATGGTCTGGATAACTGTTTCTCAGAGCTCCCCTCCCCCATGTCTGGTTTTCAGCATCAGGGCTGTGCATTAGAAATGACAGTAGACAATACATTACATGATTTAAACTGAAGATAGCCCCGGCTACTCAGGCCCAAGGAGGACAGTGCGCACCAGGACAATGGGGGCAAACAGGGCTTCCAGGGGCACAAAAGGTTGTAAACGATTCAAGTAGCCTAATTTTGCAATGAAGTATGCCCACACTTATTTGCTCCTCAGCTGGTTGCAGGAGGAACACCGGGTTCGAGGAGATCCCTGCGTACAAAGGGCCCTGCCCACCAAGGTACGTGGGTGAACATTTGGGGTCTGGGAGAGCAGCCTGGGAGGCAGATGGAATGTCCATCCCTGCTCTGTGCTGTGAGATGCATCCACACTTTGGAGTGGTAGAGGTCAAAAGCAAAGTGGGTGACTGTAGGAATAGGCTATGCTCTTCTAATAGGTGTGAGCTGGTACCATAGAGGCCTGGGGCTCACACAGCCCATCACCAGTTTGCAGATGTAAGCACAACTCTACTCCACTTCAGCTGGCAGCAGAAACTGCTCTCAGCCTGCTGGCTTGGAGGAACTTTTCCTGATGCTCTTCCTCAGAGCGTGGGAACAGTTGTCTGGGGAAACATGCACGTCTCTTCCTCTGATTCACAGTGACTGACAGGAGAATGTGCATCTGGGCAGGAGGGCATCAAAGGGGCACCCAATAGCTTTTGCTCTGCTAGGCAGCTTGTTCCACAGGGCTGTGAAGCAGATCCTACTCTGTGTGGACTTTGAGAATAATAAAACAACAGCAAGCATAAGCTGAGTTTCAGGGTTGCTGTCAAAGGTTGCTTTCCGCACCCGGCTGGGGCCAGAGCTCTGATGCATGGGGTTGAGCCAGGGGTTGGCTGGTTCTGCACAATGCACTGTAATCCTGAGACAAAGTCCACAGGCGTCTTCACACCCGAGGCTCCACAGGGCTGATTCATGGGATCTGACAACATAGGCTCTTTCCCAGCAAGTGGCACTATCTGTCTGAAGGTCACCCCTGGTGTCCTGAGTTATTTGCCACCTGGACTGCATCCCAGTTCAAGAGAAAAGCGGCTGACTTTGAATGTGCACATCCCATAATGCAGGTCTAGAGATGTGTCTTAAAGGGCCAGCAATTGTCCTAGGGCTTCTTAAAATTCATGTGGTGTGTGCATGTGTATGTGTGTGTGTGTGTGTGTGTGTGTGAGAGAGAGAGAGAGAGAGAGAGAGCACATTTGTGTGTGCATGAGCAAGTAAGTGTGTACATGTGTGTGTGTTGTGTGCACAAATGTGTATATATACACATGTATGCATGTGTGCATGTGTTTGTGCATGGGACTGGGTCTATGTGTATGTCTGAGTGTGTGCGTGCTCACACATGTGTGCATGACTGAGTGTGTGTGATCTGTTCACAAATGTGTGTGTGAGTGTGTGTGCTTGGTTTTGTGTGTGTGTGTGTGTGTGTGTGTGTGTGTATAGAGGCCAGAACTGATGCTGGCTGTCTTTCTTGCTCGGGTCTCCATCTTATCTTTGAGGCAGGGTCTCTCATTAAACTTGGAGCTAAGCAATCCACTAGGCTTGTTGGCCAGTGAAGGGCAGAGATCTGTATGTCTGTGCTTCTCCATCTCTGGGGTTACAGACTGAGCAGCTGGAAACTATACTCAGGTCCTTGTTCTTGTGTAGAAAGCACTTTACTGAGACATCTACCTAGCTCCCATTACTTTATGAACTTAATTTCAGCATCCCCTAAATCCCTGCCTTCCAGTGGAGCATCCCACTAGACACACGGGAGGAATATCCCAGTTGGCTTGGTCATTAAAAATCCTTGCTGAGCAAGTCTGATGATCGAAGTTCTATCCTGGGATCCCACTGTGGAGCCCAAAACCCAGCTCCTGAACGTTGTTTTCTGTCATCTACACATGTGCTATAGTGTGTGTTAAACATGCTCACACACACACACACACACAGACACACAAATAAATTAATTTTAAAATAGAATTAAGTGACAGGAATCGATTCTGGAGTTGTGCAAGAGCAGAGGCAACAGCTCACAATCAACAGATCAAAATGACTTCCCTGTGAATACCCTCCATCTGACCATCTTATTCCACATGTCCCTCAGAAAGCCACAGAGCTCAGTTAATACCTGTAGCCGCCAGCAGATCGCCATGGTAACCCTGCTGGTCTCTTTTCCTTGCTCTCCAATAGGCTGCCAAAGTCAGTTTCAGTTTAAGAGTTAATCTATTCAGGGAGGGATTCCCAGTAGAAAGGCTGAAACACCAGCTGCCCCAGTCGCTGTGGTCTCTTTGTTCTGTTAATGTGTTTCCTGACTTGGTGAAGACCTGTGAGCTGAGACCTTCTCCTGTGGCTGAACCCAGAGTCTGAGCCCCGAGTGGGCAGCAGGAGACTCCTTTAGTGACCAGTGAAGCTGATTTAGTGATGGAATGCTGGAGCCTAGACCTGCCTTGCTCCTCCCCTCAAAGATAGGTGCTCACAGGCATTCTGCTGGGATATTGCAAACAGGACTCTCACCTGAGAACTGAGTTAACATCAAAGGTTGTTGGTGTTAAGAAACTGCCCAATGCACATCCTGCTCCCCACAGGCTTCCTTGACTCCTGTTGAGCCTTCAAGAATGTTCTAGAAGCTTCTCGGGCGGCCTATCTGACTATAGCCATTGAATTCTCTCCACTCTAGGATACAGAAGTCCTTTGTGTTCTTTCTGCTTCCCTTCTTCAGTTAAAGGCTTCATTGGGAGCTGTCCTAGTTAGGGTTTTACTGCTGTGAAGAGACACCATGACCAAGGCAACGAACATTTAATTGGGGCTGGCTTACAGGTTCAGACATTCAGTCCATTATCACCAAGGTGGGAACATGGCAGCATCCAGGCAGGAGTGGTGCAGCAGGAGCTGAGAGTTCTACATCTTCATCTGAAGGCTGCTAGCAGAATACTGACTTCCAGGCAGCTAGGATGAGGGTCTTAAAGCCCACACCCACAGTGACACACCTACACCAACAAGGCCACACCCACTCCAACAGGGCTAAACCTAGTAGTGCCACTCCCTGGGCCAAGCATATACAAACCATCTCAGAGGTAAATCCACTGCTTTTCCCCCACTTTGTATTCTGGCAAGCACACACAACTCTAGAATATTCTATTAGAATGAGCAACCAATAGTTCTTAAATATGAACGGATTTTCTTCAGTCACCTCCTACCTGCTACCCCCCCACACACATTTAAAAAAATATATTCACACATTTAGGTATGGGGTGAATATGTGTGTGAAGGCCAGAAGGCAATGTTGGGTGCCTTCTTCAATCTCTTGTCTACCTTATTTTTGGGGGACAAGGTTCACTCTGAACTTCAAACTTAGTGGCTAGCGTAGATATTCCCAAGATTCAGGGCTGCACCTGGCTTTTTATGACGACTCTGGGAATTGAACTTGGGTCCTCACACTTGTTCATCAGGCACGTTGCCCACTGGGCTGTCTCCTAAGCTCCACAACTCCCCCGCGCCCCTCCCCCCCCACATTAATTAACGGCATGCATCACTGGGTTATTTAAAAGTCAAGGAATTGTCACCACTCACTGGAATACAGTATTGGGTTGATACAGGGACAATATTTTAGTGTGTGTGTGTGTGTGTGTGTGTGTGTGTGTGTGTGTGTGTGTGTG
>JANHMN010000018.1:49779394-49831676 GCA_030674055.1 Rhabdomys pumilio | reverse complement strand
GTGTGTGTGTGTGTGTGTGTGTGTGTGTGTGTGTGTGTGTGTGTGTGTAAGTTTTTAATGTGAGGGTTTGAAGGAGAATGTCACCTCCCCATTGGCCCACACATTTGCGTGGTTGGTTCCTCAGCTGAAGCACTGTTTGGAAGGTTTAGGAGGTGTGGCCTTGTTGGAGGATGTGTGTGACTGGGGATGGGCACTGAGGTTCCTGAGGCCCACACCAGACCCAGTCTCTCCCTGCCTGCTAACTTTGGATCAGGACATAAAGCTGTCAGCTACTGTGACATTGTGACAGTACCCTGCTTCATGCTTGCTCAAAATGATAACGGGCTAAACTTCTGAAACTGTAAGCAAGCCTCCAATTCAATGCTTTTTTTTTTTTTTTTTTTTTTTTAATGAGTTGCCTTGGTCATAAAGATAGATACTTACAGAAACCTGAGGCCTGCATCCTGGATGCATGAGACTTTCGGTTTAGTGCAGTTTTTTTTTTTTTTTATTGTTAAATATGACTATGGTCAGCATCACTTTCAACTTATATCACATTTTCTATTTCCATTACAGGTCCCCAAAGAGCTGAACAACAGAGCTTACTTTGGAAGCAAGAGGACCTCATTCAGTGTGAATCCCCAGGACCCCTGTCAATGCTGGTTGGTGGGTGTGGCCACTTCCCTGTAATTCTGGCCTCAGAAGGTAGATTCTCCAGAGCAAGCTGGCTGGATAGACTAGCATTGTTGGGGGAACTCTGAGTTTGAATGGAAGACCCTGCTTCAAAGAATAGAGTGGAGAAGGTGGTCAAGGAAGAATCCTGAAGTTAAGGTCAAGTTGAGGCCTCCACATACATGCACAACTGCTTACACGTGTGTCAGCACACATGGCAACATATAAACACACTCATGCACACCACAGACATACACAGGTAAGGAAGAAATTACCTCAACAATAGCAAACACCCAGGGAAACCCTTCCATTTATTTTGCAGAAGGAAGCAAGCTTGAGCCACAGAAGGTCAGGTATTCACTAATGGTTCAGGACAGAATCCTCTGACGGGTGACATTGTATTAGCATTCTCCTCAGGATCTCAGAAATAAATACTTTAGAGACATTCTATCTGAAAATAATAAGGGCTCATGGGTCTGTAGCCATGCTGACGTTCTGACAGCCTCTCCTTTTGCTTCCTGCATCTGACAAGACCCTCTTCCTCACAACAGACATGGCCTCCACAGAGTCATCCACAGGAGGGGCCACTGGCTATACTAAGGGGACTCTGTTCTTCCCGCACCTTGAAATTTACAGCTGGCCGCCAGCAACTATTTTAGAAAGTCTATAATTTGAACTCTATCCAATTTTTAATTCTGCAACAAAATTCCAAGGCATGCTCAATTCTGCAACAAAATTCCAAGGCGTGCTCGCTCAGGCTGTTGCCACAGGAACTCTTGTGCTCAGGCACTATGTGGCTGAGGTATCTTTTCTTCCTGTGGAAGAAGCCACGTTCTACAGGGATCTGGCCCTAGTCAACTGAGTTCTGTTTTTGGTCAGTTTTCCTGTTTTCCTGGGCTGTGTGACACCTGCCTCTCACCTCAAAAGTCCCAGCAGGCAATCGTCATCTCTGCTTGAACTTGAGAGGTACCACATGGATTGTTTTCCGAGGGTGAGACAGAGGGTTAGTTCTCTTTTTCTCTCCTTCAGAAATCATTCTACCTTTGCTTAGAATCTAGATGGCCGGGGTTGGCCAGCATGGGGGTCCTGAGTGGACCACTGGCTACACGGGCAAGCAATGGCTTCTGCAAGTATCTGGAAGAGAGGATAAAGGGGACATTGAATGGCAGCCATTTTATCTAGAGAGTATCGTGCTGCCACACAGAAGCCCAGTGGAGCAGACCAGTCAGTCACCACACACTATTCATTTCTTTGCTCCACCGTACCCATAACTTGTAGTATACCTACCTTGCAAATGGCTTGATGGATTGTAGCTTTTAGCCCAGAGAGACTCCAATCCTATAAAATTTACAGTCTGTGCAAATCCTTACTTCACTTTTGAAAATAGCATGTGACAATTAAAATAAGACCATTTAAGTGTCTGTGTCTAACAGATAGATTTAATAGAACGCGTTGTCATTTGTTATAGCTCCATTAGGCTTCTGTCTGACTTTGTGACTTTAATATGCTCTGCTGGTCCTTCTGTCTCTGTTTCTACACTTTTAGGGACTGTCTGGCTTCCTTTATGCATTTATATATAATTTTTAAAGCAGCTATCTTTAACATTTAAGGGCACATTTTTTCCTTATATTTTTTAAGCTTAAAGTTGACTGGTACTGTTTACTTATACTCTATATCTTTAAAACAATTTTTTTATTTCTAATTATGAGGATGTGTGCATATATGCCTATATGAGTGCAATGTCTGCAGAGGCCAGAAGAGGGCGACCTGGAGTTGGAGTTGGTTGTGAGCTGCCCAGTGCTGGGAAGTTAACTCAGGTTCTCAGTAGTACACGCTCTTAAACACTAAGCATTTCTCCAGATTCTGCGACTTTAGAACAGCAAAACAAAAACAGAGCATTTAATTTTCTCTTGAAATCTCAACTTTGGCTTTCTATGAACTCGTCACATTGCTTCCACCGTATTTCCCACCCCTGTGGTGGTTTGAATGAGAATGGCCCTTACAGGTTCATCTATTTGAATTTTTGGTTCCCAGTTAGTGGAACTGCTTAGAAAGCATTAGGTGGTGGTCACCCTGTTAGATTGCTGCCTTTTTGGAAGAGGTTGTGACCTAGTTGGAGGAGGTGTGGCCTTGTTAGAGAAGGTGTGTCGCTGGGGGTAGGCTTTGAGGTTTCAAAAGCCCTTGCCACCCTGAGCCTCCACCCGTCTCCGCTTACAACTTATTGATCAGAAGTGAGTTCTTAGCTACCACTCTAGGCCCTGTCTGCCTGCCTGCCTGCCTGCCTGTCTCCACATTCTCTGTCATGGTGGCTATGGAGTAACACTCTGAAACTGTAAGCAAGACTCTGATTAAATGTTTTCTTTTAAATGTTGCATTAGTCATGCTGTCTCCTTACAGTAATCGAACAGGAACTGAGACAACCATCCACTATTCATTTTTATATACACACATGTACCCCTGTGTAGGTATGCACAACAAGGTCAGAGGACATCTCAGGGTCTTGATTCTCTGCCTTCTACACTGTTGATCCTAGGGACTGAACCCAGGTTGTCAGGCTTGGTGGCAAGCGTCTTTATCTGCTGAGCCAGATCTGACTCTCCTGTTCATTCTTCAATAAAGGATCTTGTCCAATTTGTTTACTCAATGTGTCTTCTTTCGTTCTGGCTTTCTGAGCTGCATTTCAGTAAATATTTCAGCGTCCTCTGGAATTTATGAACTTTCTTTCCAGGCAAGTACAATCTATATTTTTTACTAAATTTAAATATGAATGTGTTCAGTGAATCTTAGGTGTCAATCATCGTGATTTCCATTTATAGGTTTTGTTTGGTACCGTTCCAAGTCTGTCTCTTTAGAATATCTTGTTAGTTGTCTGTTGCTGCCATTATATCTGAGCATCAATACTGCCTGGGAATTGGCACATATTTCTTCTTTGGTTCTGTGGCTGGTTCTGGAGTCCCACACAGATCTTTCTGCACTGTAATCAGGATGTGGACAGGCTCCGCCCATTTGGAGATGCTCTGAGGAACAATGTATTTTCCACTAGTTCATGCCCTTGGCAGAATCCAAATCCTTGGTGTTTGTAGGACTGAGGTCCCCATATTTTTGCTGGGTCTGGTCTCAGCTGCCAGAGACTGCCTACACCCTTGGGCGTGTTCCCTTCTCCATCCCCTCAGCCTTACAGACACCTGGGAAAGTCAAGTGACTTTCTCGAAGGTGGTCTCTCCCACGCTTCTCTGTTCTTTCCTTTCCTGGATCCTTCCTTGACTACCTCCTTCTACCTTAAAGATAATTAAGCTGGATCCACCTGGATTCTCCAGTCTTGCTCACCTCACCTCAAGTTACCAAATGTTAGGGACAGATGCCAAGTCTCCTCAGTGTGGATCCAGTCCCATGCACTGTGAAGCGTGAAGCGCTTCCTATGGGGGAAGAAGCCACAGCTCCATCCACCTCACTGTTACTCTGAGCCCCAAATCCTGCCTTATCTTAGATCTCCTGCAGCATGGAACTGCTTGATGTTGAGGTCACTCTGTACTAGGCAACAATCTAAAAAAAAAAAAAAAACAACTTTAAAAGTTTATTAGACATTTCTCTCCTTTAGAGTTATTTCAATTCTCTTTGAATTTTTTTTCTTTTTCAAATGTGAGTATGCGTGTGTGTGTGTGTGTGTGTGTGTGTGTGTGTGTGTGTGTGTGTATGTGTGTGTGTGAGAGAGAGAGAGAGAGTCACAGGCCCATTTTTATAAAGGCCAAAGGTCAACTTCAGGTGTCCTGCCTCAGTCTTTACCACCTCGTCTTCTGAGACAGAGACTCTCACTGGCCTAGAACACACTCAGCTCTTCCTGTCTCCCATTACCAGCTGGAATTATAAGCATTTTCTACCATGCTGAACTTTTTAATGTGGACTCTGGGGGACTTCCGTGAAGTCCTCGTGCTTGCTCAGAAAACATTTACACTTCACAGGCCGAGTTCTCTGTCCAGTCTGAAATTCTGCTCTTTTTACATTCCCCACCTTCAGTAAAACATTAATTTGTTGAACACCTAGACCCAAGCTCCTGCTCCTGCCTTGATTAAATTTATGTCTCCCTTGCCTTCATCAGAGACTGTTAGAAAGCACCCAGGAGCCTCAGGGGCCATTGATTTTCTGTTTAGAGGCCATACATAATTTTCCTTTGGACAGAAATCATTGTGTGTGTGTGTGTGTGTGTGTGTGTGTGTACGTGTGTGTGGGTATGCATGCATGTGTGCTACTCAAATGCAAAGCTTCATGATTTCCTCCTGTGCATGCTCTGCATACAGCGTAGCTCAGCACTGTGGCAACCTAGGCTAGTTCAGAGAAAGTTCTTGCCTCAAGACAAAAGTTATTAGGAAAAGGGTTGTTTGCTCACTACAAACCCAGCTGCCTGTTAGAAGACACTGTTCCTGGCTCCTTACTTCAGAGGGAGTTCCAATGTCCCCACCTCAAGGCCGGGGAAGGGGGGAGATGAAGAACTTGAGGAGAAGGGACCAGTAGCTTAGCAGTGCAGACAGATGTCCAGAGGTCACAATGGAAATGACTTCTGGAGGCCACACTGAAAGCTGTGGCTGGGACCGATGAGTGAGGCACAGAGAGACCTCACTGCACATTTAGGTGTGACTTACATCAAAATCAAAGGCGGAGGCCCTCCCAAGGGTGAAGAAGCAGAATAATGACAGCCCATCCAGAAGGAGATGGAGCTATTTCTTTTCTTTCTAGAAGGACTAAGCCCTGTCAGAGGATCCAGTACAACCAACTCTTCCAGGACAGCCATCCCATGTGCCAACATGTGCCCCAAACCGGCTGGAGCTTTTATGCTTTCTCTTTATGTATGCATTTATTCCCAATGTTTCTTATACTCATATCAAACAAACCTGCAAGGGCAGTTTGTTACTGGGTGAGAAAACCAGAGCCCAGATGACTTAACACTTTGCCCAGATGTAGAGCCAGCAAGTCAGCATCTCAGAGCCTATCCCACAATAGTTAGTATTCTGTCTAAACTCCACCTCCACAGTTACCTGGCAATAGCCAGGTAGGCCTGGCCCACCATAAAAGGAGCTGCTTGCCCCCTCCTTTCTCTTGATTTCTTCATCTCTTGTTTCTCCCTGTCCCCTCGCCCCTTCCCCCTTCCCTTCCCCCTCTCTCCACGTGGTCATGGCCGGTCTCTACTTTTTCTCTCTCTCTTTCTCTCTCTTCCTCTCTCCCTCTCTCCCCCTCTCTCTCCCTCCTCTCTCTCTCTCTCTCTCTTTCTCTCTCTCTCTTTCTGTCTCTACTACCCTCTTAACTCCCCTCCCCATGCCCTGAATAAACTCTATTCTATACTATACCGGTGTGTGACTGGTCCCTCAGGGGGGAGAGATGCGTCTGCGAATAGGCGCTCTGAGACATCCCCTTCCCATACCTCTCCACACATCCACAGAACATACTCTCATTATCTCTTTATCCTTTTATAAACACATCAACAATCACACCTCTTGTGATAATTAGTGATGTATTTCCATCGTCCCCCCCCCTCCTCGTTTCTAAACAACTCTCACCTGTTCTAGGCCATGACCGAATGAATGCCTTGGAAATAGACACTATGCATTTCCACCATTTATCAAGGAGTTTGACATACAGGAAGTGCAGAGTCAATATTGATCGAAGCAAACACCAAAAGCCTTCTCTTTACCCAGCTGGATAACAGTCTTGGTCAGAACCACAGAGGCTACAAAGATGCCAGCCTCGAGCAGATAGATGGACGGGAAGAGGTTTTCTTGTCTGAAACACAGGCTTACATTCTTGCCCATGGCCACCTGACGCTGGATAAGTCCCTCAGTTCTTTCCAGTGTCCTTATCATGCAGGGATGTGAGGGTACCTCAAACATCCCATCCTCCTAGGATGTTGGGAAAATTAAATGCCCACGTACATGAGAATGAAGCCGCTAGCCAAACTCCTGTTGCTAGCTGCTAGGCAAGGCAAGGCAGGATCACTACTAGAATGCCAAGACTGGCTATGTCTCTTTTTCTGGCTCAGAAGAGCACCGAGAAAATGGTACTTGGTGTCCTGGTTAGCTCTGTTAGCTCGCAATGGGCTAGAGTCACCGGAGAAGGAGATCTCAGTTTATCCCAGATCAGGGAGGCCTATGGGCCTGTTGTCTTGATTTTTAATTGAGGTAGGAGCATCCAGTTCACTGTGCGTGGTAACATTTCCTGGGAGGGTGGTTGTGGGCTATAGAAGAAAGCTAGCTGAACGTTAGGAGTGAGCCATCCAGTAACTTTCCTCCTGGTCTGTCCTTGGCTATGAGGGATTCTCAAGGTTAAAGGTAATGCTGCCTTGAAGTTCCTGCCCTGATTTCCCTCAACAGTGCATGGTGACCTGTAAGTTTAAGGCCAATAAGTTCTTTTGTCACCTAAGCTGGCTTTTGTCACCTAAGCTGGCTTTTGTCAGGGTATCTTACAGGAGGGACCCTAGAGCTCCCATACTAATGTTCTGTTTTCAACCATTCCTCTCAAACATGCATCTTGTGTGGATCTGAAGGATAGGAATGAGGAAAGCCAGAATGGAAAGATTGTCCCAGAGGCACTGGGGACTCACGTCTGGCTTCCCCAGTGAGCTATGTGCTCATTCACAAAATGGCTAGTCTAGTTTCTATACTGCTTATTTGTAAATCTTCACAGAACTGGGGGCGGGGGTCTTTTAATATGCATATGGAACCACAGCAAATGCTCAGTCAGTAGCAAAGCAACCTTGAGCATAAGAGCCAAGCTGGAGGCACTGAATTACTTGAGTTTGCAATCACTCTAAATCGCTATAGCAGCTAAAACCATTTCTGGTTTAAAAACAGACATGCAAGCCAACAGAGCAGAGGGATTGGAAAGAACCACACACATTTATAGCTAATTGAAGGTTTTATAAAAATCAAAAAACAAAACCCCCAAACAAAAACAAACAAACAAACAAACAAAAAACCCCAAAGGGTCCAAGAATACACGATGGAGAAAGGACAACCTCTTCAACAAACGATACAGGGAAACCAGATATCCACCTGCTGGAGAATGAAAATAGACTCTGGTAGCTAGTGCTGAGCATAGGAGCAAACTCCCATATCGATCTACCTTCCAACTTTCCTCTTCTGCTTTTATCTGAAAGTTTCTGGAGAAAACTAAGCAGACCAAGGTGTGCTCTTATCCACTGATGGAAGCCGAGTAAGGCCAAAGGGAGACCTGTCAGCCATCTTTATGATGGAAGCTGAGTAAGGCCAGAGGGAGACCTGTCAGCCATCTTTATGATGGAAGCTGAGCAGACGCCACAGTATTCTTGACCGCCATTTTGTTTTCTTGAGACAGGGCTTTTCACTGGTCTCTAGCCCTCAGACTTGGTGAGGCTCTCTGTCTAGCAAACCTGTCTCCACCCCAGCACTGGGCTTATATGTGTATATCATCATGCCTGGCTTTTTAATGACGTAAAACCATAAAAATAGGGATTGTGTTAGCATTCTGTCTAAGCTCCGCCCCACAGTTACCTGGCAACAGCCGGGTGTGCCTGACTATCAAAGGGGCTGCTTGCCCCTCCTCTCTCTCTTGTTCTCTGCTCTTGCCTTCCTGTTCCTGCTCTGTCCTCTTGTCTTTTCCACCCTCTCTCTCCACATGCTTTACTCCTTCACTCACTTTCTCTCTCTCTCTCTCTCTCTCTCTCTCTCTCTCTCTCTCTCTCTTTCTCTCTCTCTCTCTCTCTCTCTGCCTTTCTCTGCCTCTACTACCCTCTTGACTCCCCTCCCCATACCCTGAATAAACTCGATTCTATACTATACCATCATGTGGCTGGTCCCTCAGGGGGAAGGGATGCCACAGCATGGGCCAGCCGAGGCACCTCCTTCCCCCATACCTGACTACACCTCCATAAAACATATCACTTCCTCTCTTTATCTTTTTAAGGGGCAGTCCTCAAGCATATACAACAAGCGTTTTTATCAACTGAGCTATGCCCCCTTCCTGTGGCTTAAAAATATTTTTTTAAGAAGACTTCTATCAGAGAGTGAAAAGGATGAAGCACTAAAAATTCAAGCGAATTGCTCTCCTGTTCTCAGCTATTTGAATTCTGCCTCCCACACTTGGACACCTTATCCCTCAGCTAGAGTTTAATCTATTCTTCCAAAACTCAATAAAAGGGGTATGCTGGTACTCTAGTCTAATGTCTGCTGCTGTGGCAAAGCTCTTTAATCAAAGTCAATTAAACCAAAGGAAACACTATTCACTTGTACAGGTCACAGTCTACCTCAAGGTGTATAAACTGGAGACATGTCTGCTCCATGGTCTGGTTAAGGGAAAGGGTTTTTATTGTATATATGAGAGAGAGAACGGCCAGAGGCATCTGGAAGAGTGCAAAGCAGAGAAGGACGCAGAGAAGACTGGGCCTGGACAGGAGACAACCAAGAGCAGAGTAGAAAGAAAGAGGGGAAAAAGGGCTGGGGGAGGGGTGAGAGATAAAGACAAAGAGAATGTGGGCAAATGAGAAGACCCAGAGAGAGCAAAAAGGAGGACTAAGATAAAACATAGCTGGAATGGCAGAGTTATAAGGAGGTCATGAAGCTAGGGAAGGAGGCTCCTGAGCTGGAGGGAGAGCCAGGATGTCAGCATAGGCTCTGAAATGTGCGACAGGTACTTGTGATGCTGAGGAGCCAGCACGTTCTCCGATATGCTAGCAGGCACCACAAATCGCCATGTGTCCCTTCTGCCTGTGATAAAGGGCATGGCTCCTTTTAAAGAAGGGAACCAACATCACAGGTTCCTGAGGAATGCTGGCTTTTGCCTGATTGCCATGGTTTGAGGATATGTATTTTCCTTTGGATCTGGCAGAGGGGAGTCAGGCAGAAACTCAATTAGGAATTGGAAGCAAAACAGCTTCATATCCCTCTAACGAAGGAACTCACAGCTGAGGAAGTACAGCCAGAACTATGAGAAAGTGGCTTGATCGCTCGCTTGCTCAGAGGCCATAAGGTCAACTAGCTTTCTCATGCATTCCTGTATTACCTGTAGAGGGAATTGTGCTTCCCTTAGTGGACAGTGACCTTGTACATGAATTCACAAAGACAGGCAAACCTGATCTAAGTAATTCCTCAATTGACTTCTCTTCAAAGACTACTTTGTTAAAATGACAGCAACGCTGAGCAGAACAAGAGAGGGTCTAACCTCTTCCCAGAAGGATCTGGAATCCTCATCTAGGGTAAGCCACAATTGCTCTGAGTGACTCTGGACTGCAACCAAATTCTTTCTTGCTCTTCAATGTAAAATACTACCCCTTTAGTCCACACTCTTTATTTTTCCTCAGTGAGATGTAATGGGTTCTTTTTCTGAGTCCACTGCAGTATTTCACAGAGTAGGGATGCCCATGGGGCAGGAAATCCACGTGTAGAGCCCCAGGCTACCCCAGGGCAGAAGGAATCAGCTTTTAGCCAAGTCCTTAGAGGAGTCACCCCACATTCAACTCTAAGAACCATTCTGATCCCCAGAACCTGTGCTAAGGACCCCAGTGGTTGTTAGAAAACAATGTTCTATTAAAATGCCAACTAATTTCTGTTGGGTGAATGCTTCCAAATGATTTGAACATTTTTTTTTAATAGAAGTTAAACACCCACTACAAACCTTTCTCACACTATCCTTTTCTTTAGTCAATGTTTTCTCTAGAAGTAGCTCAGGAAACTGCAAATCAATGTCAAAAATCAACCCTCAACACAAGAAACCTGAATAAAGCTGATGCTGCCTTATCAGAGCTGTGACTCAGTATCCAAACAAAGAGATCCATGACTATAACATTGTAACAGGGGTGCGTTCCCAGCCTGTCCTAGACAATGGTATCCCAGCTACTTCACTGTGTAGCTCCCAGAGCCCAGCTCAGCCAGCCCACACCTGCAGTCATTTTCTGGATTGCTCTGTATGTAGCTCAGTTACTATGTTGCAGATTGGATTGCATAAAAGCCAGTTTCACTCTTACTTCTTATTCTGGGTTTCAATTAACTAATGGGATGTGGGAAGCCATTACACAGTTGCTGAATGTCAGCAATAGGCTTTGTTGAAGTCTCAGGAGGTATCTATCAGGCAGGGTAGAAGCAGAACGCTCTGTCTCCAATGCCTTTTGAAGTGGAGATTTAACAGAACAGGAAATGAAGTCTTCAGGGGAAGGGCACTCAGAAGGTCATCTTGTCTAGGAGGGAAAATTAGAATTTCCCTTTTGGAGTTGAAGGCTTGAAAAATGACTGTCAGGCTTGCCAGGTTAATTTTAATTGTCAATATAGTGGATTAAAAAACATCTGGGAAAGCCAGGCAGTGGTGGCGCACGCCTTTAATCCCAGCACTTGGGAGGCAGAGGCAGGCGGATTTCGGAGTTCAAGACCAGCCTGGTCTACAGAGAGTGAGTTCCAGGACAGTCAGGGCTACACAGAGAAACTCTGTCTCAAAAAACAAAAAAACAACCAACCACCACCAACAACAACAACAAAGAAAAATCTGGGCTATTAAGAAACCATAGCTTTTGGGTAAAGGGTTGAGGGCATTTTCAGAGGGGATTCAATGAGGGGGGAGACCTTCCTGAATGTGGGAGAGGGTCTTGCTCTAAAAAGAGAAAGGTGAGTACCAGCATCCCAAGTTCTTTGCTTCCTGTTCTGAGATGTGAGAAAACACCCTTCTGCAACCATCCCCCTGAACTTGATGCATCCTCTGAATTTGAGCAGAAATAAGTCCCTCCTCCCTTGGTTGTTCCTTGTCAGAGGTTTAGTCAGTGACAGGAAAAGCAGCCAATATGAGTTCCTCTAGAGTCTTCTTTGCTTTGGGTAAGACGAGGTCTCATGTAGTCTGGGCTGGCTTTGAACTTACTATGTAGGCAAGGACAACTTTGAATTGACCCTCCTCTTGTCTATATACCTCACTGGTGTTTAATTACAGGTGTGAGACACCATATCTCAAGGCTCAGTTCCTGGGGACTGAACCCAGACTCTCCTGTGTGCTAGGCAGTCAAGCTTACAACTGAGTCACGTCATCCACTCTTCTGGGGTCTTGCTTCCTCCATCACTCACAGCTGCAAGGCTCTACACCATTGTCCCTACATAGTAGGTTTGACTCTCTGTCTCCCCCACTGTCCCACACCCCTTCCTCTGGACACATGGTTAACACCATGAGAGTTCTGACAGGACCTGTTATTCCACACAATCTAGCAAGGTGGAACAGGTTACCCGGCTTCACCAGTCAGAAAGGGTGTCCTTTAATTAATCTAGTCAATAGTGACATCCATGTCTTAGCTGGTGGATAATTTGGCTCCCTCATCTTGATCCAGACAAGTACTAAGTCCTGGGCTTCTCTCAGCCCCAAGGATGAGCCAGAGGCTAAGCTGCCCTGAACATCTGTGATTGACACTGTAAACTTGAGCAGACAGCACATATGCCAGTTCTATCCAATGGCCTGTGAAGGAAAGGCTTGTAAACCTACCTCCCCTAATTCAGGCCTTTGGAAGAAAGCCTTTTAAAATCCTGTCAGTACCTGTTGGCTTCCTCTACGATTTACATTTAGTTATGTGTTGCTTTATGTGTACATGTTACAGCTCACATATGGAGGACAAGAGTTCAACTCATGGGAGACGGTTCTCTCCTTCCACCTTGTGGATTATGGGAATCGAACCCAGGTTGCAAGTCTTGGCAGCAAGCACCTTTATCTGCTGAGCTACCTCACTATCAGCCTAACAGCTTTTACCTTTAAAATGCATCCTTGGTGGTTAGAGAGATGGCTCAGTGGTTAGGGAGATGGCTCAGTGGTTAAGAGAGCTTACTACTCTTAACAGAAGATAGGTCAGTTTCAAGCACCCACACAGGGCAGCTTATAACCTCTTACAACCACATCTCCAGAGGATCTCTTGCCCCCTTCTGGACACTGTGGTTACTGCACTCACATTCACATATTCTGCCCCCCCCTCCACACACACACATTGAAGAGAAGGCTTTGGATGTTAAAGAAACACTTGGCTAATTTTGGTTGTCAACATGACTAATTCGTAATTAACTAAAACCCAAGTAGCTGGGCAAATCCATGAGGGATTATCTTAACTGGATTATTTGAGATGGGAAATACCAACCCTAAAGCTAGGTCCTAACTTCTTATGGCAGCCCAAATAAAGGGACATGGGAAAACAAAACCTGTGCTTCCTGCCAGCTCACCCCCACTCTCACTTGCAAGCTCATCTATCCTGATAAACTCCTTCACTGGTATAAGAACCTACTTCTTCATGACTCCAATGTACACTGACAACTCACAGCTCTCTAAGACATCTCTGGGACTACAGGAGCCAGACTGGGGCTGCTGGGATGTCCACTCTGCAGACTGAGAGACTATTAGATCCTTGTCCTTTCCTTAGGGAGACAGCCAAAGGACTGTCTTCTTGGACCAGAACCTGTGAGCCACTGTAAAGTCACCATGTACATATAAGTAAGTTCTGTTCCTTTGGAGAATCTTGACTGTAGTTTTTCTTTATGATCATGAAGTAGATATTAAATTTGGAGTGAAAGATAACGAAGTGTGGAAAGCATACTCTTGGTATAAATATGACACCATCCCGTTTACAAGCAACGAAACACACTGTTTTCTCATGGTCACGGTGAGGTGGCAGTGTCTCCCCCATTACCCTCCCCTCATGACTTCATGGCTATGGTTAGGTGACAGTGTTCTCCCATTGTCTCCCATGACCTTGTGGTCACTGTTAGATGACAGTGTCCTCCTATTACACCTCCATGACCTTGTGACCATGGTTAGGTGATAGTGTCCCTCCACTGCCCTCCCAAGGTTGCTTGCTTTACCCTTTGCTTATTCTGAGGATCCAACAACACATTCGGCAAATACTTTTTAAAGATATTCTTAAGTTTTTAAAATTTATGTATCTATGTGAGCAAATGCTCACAGTGTATGCAGGAGCCTGCGTAGACCAGAAAGGGGCATCAGATCCCCTAGAACTAGAGTTACAGACATAAATGGTTATGAGCTGCCATGAGGGTGCTGAGAACTGAACCCGGGATCTCTGCCAGAGCAGCAAGTGCTTGTAACCACTGGGCAGTCTTTCTATCACCCCTAGCAAAATGCTTTAAAAGGTTTATTTGTATTTTTTTTATGCATACGTGTGTGTATCCATGTGTGGGTACATGCATGTGAGTGAAGGTGCCCTGGGAGGCCAGAAGAGGGCGCCAAGAACCTTGGAGCTAGAGTTACTGGTCACTGTAAGCTGGCTGATATGGGTGCTGGGAAGTGAGCTAGGGTCCTCTGCATTTAGCGTGTGGATGGGAGTGCTTGTGTGCCTTTCTTCCATTGATGTCTATACTCTGTCTTCCATGGCGTAGGAGACACCGACTGAGCGTCTGTGCCTTGACTTTTTGTCCTTGTGAGATGTAGATGCTGTCTCTTGCCCTTTAATTTCCCTGACGCAGCTGGGTGGTATGTATCTTCTCAGTAGCCATGTCACCTCTAACGGGGAGGTCACTTTTCAGATCCCCAAACCCTCCATACATCAGGATTGCTTCAACTTGTCCTTTACCTGTTCTTTGTGCATTCTGACGTCAGACATCTATCCTATTTTCTCCGAGGATGAGGTTGGTTTTCATTCTCTTCCCAAGGTCTCCCATGGAGCAGACGTTTTTAAATTAGTAATGACGTTCTAGGATGCACTGTCTGTACATCTCAGTTACTCATGGAAGGGGACAGGGCAGAGTTGAAGGACAAGCTCAGTAGTAAAGCATAGATGCTTCCCTCCATGTCGGAGCCTTCGCTGACACAGTACCTTGTCACAATGAGCTTTTCACCGACACCTCTCCTATTAAGTTCTTGTCAGTGGGTTAATGAGTCAGTCTCCAGTTTAGCAGTGAGTCAATGCTACGCCTGTTGATTGAGAGTCTGTTTTCCAAGCCTTTACAATACCAGGAAATGATCTAAAACACTTCCACCCTTGTCCCCACAGCATCTCTCACAATTTGCAAGCTCTGTTATCACTGTGGAGCCGAATGAACTTAGACCCGAAACCCTGAAGGTCAAGAGAACCCGAACTCCAAGGTCCCCTTTGGCTACATAGTGAGTTGGAGATCAGCTGGGACAACATGAGTGCCCATCTCAAAACAATATATAACACCAGACAACAGCGAGAAGAAGATTCCTTCTGTGTAGATGAACCTTGAATGTGGACTGGACAGGATTTAGAATCACCATGTAAACAATCTCTAGGCTTGTCTGGGAGAAAGTGTCTAGATTAGGCCTCTTGAGATAGGCAAACCTGCTCTAAATGGTGATGGTGATATCCCACAGATGAGTCCTAGACTGAATCAGAAGGGAGAACTGACATGACTACCAATATTCCTCTCTCTCTCTCTCTCTCTCTCTCTCTCTCTCTCTCTCTCTCTCTCCCCTTTGTGGCTCCAGATGCTATGTGACCAGTTACCTCAGGATCCTGGAGCCATGCCTTCCCCATGGTGGACTGTATCTCAAACTGTGAGCTTATAATAAAAAAAAATCCCTTTCCTCAGGTGGCTTCTGTCAGGTGTTTTGTTGCACCATGAAGACAAAATCTGGCATGGCTTCCTAGTGAGGCTCAAATCTCTTCCCTCTCTGCACTGAAGAACACTCTTTGTGAAGAAAGAGATGAAGGCATGCCTCCTCCCCTGAGGTTTGAGTGACAGAATAAAACTCTCATCTGTATCTCTGGAAATTAGAGGCAGACTCATGGCTTGACACCTAGTGTGATGGGCCAGAATGAGGGAAATGGGTTTAGAGGTATGACCCCTGGTAAACACACAGCGAATTCCAGCATTCAGAGGTTCTGTGGGTGGAGAAGGCACCAAGAACAAGCCAGTTCACTGGCAACGTGGACAAGCTGAAAAGAGAACTCATGCCTGAGTGTATGTGTCTATGCAAGTGTATATATCTATGTGTCTATGTGTGTGTGTGTGTATTTCTATGTGTGTTTATGTGAGTATGTGTCTATGTGTGTATCTGTGAGTGTATCAGTGTGAGTGTGTGCCTATGTGAGTGTGTGCCTATGTGAGTGTGTCTGTGTATATCTATGCGAGTTTGGGCACATGCGTACTATATCATGTCTGTGGAGGAGGTCAGAAAACTTTTGGGAGGTGGTTCTCCTCTCAAGCACTGTACCCAGTGAGACTTGACAGAGACTCTAATTCAGGTCTAATCTTTTCTTTGAGGGCGTCTAGGTTTGCTCCACATAAGAAGCTAATGATATAATCACTCCCATATTTTTCTCTAGTATTCAGAAGATTTCAGGTATAACATTTACATTCTACTTGGAATTTTTTTAGGCTTCCCTAGGCAAGAGGTATGGCTAACATTCATTTTTTCCCTCTGATATTTTCCCATCACGGTCTGTGTCTTAAAACAAACCTTTTGGTATTTTAATTGGGACAGAGTTACATTTATAAGTGACCCCAGGGAGGAGTCACGCTTTTACACTGCTGAATCTTAGGAGCTTTAAAGCTTTCTTTCTGACAGTTCTATAAACTTGGACCATGCTTGCACTGGGATTTAAAGTGTTTCCTTGAGCTTATAAATGAATTCCTTCATTCACACATATTTCCCACCTGCCTGGGGCTCCACTCATTGCCTACAGATGCCAGAGGGTCCTGGTCAGGATCTGACTGACATGCCTCTATTGGCTTACATGCTGGAACGTCGTGTCCTGGCTAGTGGTAAATCTAGGGAGGATGTATAAATTCTGGGAGGTGGCTTCTAGTTGAAGGAAGTGGGTCTCTGGCTGGGGCTCAGGAGGTTTGAAGGCAATAAGCCAGTCTGGCTTCCTCTCTAGTCTCTGCTTTTCTGAATAATCCAAATGTGAGTGAACCTTCCATGCAATGGTGGACAGGGTTTTCTGAGACCACAAGTCAAATAAGTAATGAACACAGTGCCTCAAAGTCTTCCAAATCCACTGACCATGCTCTTCCTGCCACATGCTGCTGGGCTTCACATTTGTCACTTTCGACTCAGTCACAGTCTTCTCGTCCAAACAATATCACGTCTCATTGTTCCATTCATCCGAGAACAGTGAAATCATCCTCAAGTAGGTCAGAGATTTCTCACAGAGCCAAAGCTTAGCGAGGCTGAGGCATCCAGCAATCGGCCAGACGGTTGCAGCTCCCTCCAGCACTGTAGGCTCACACTCACTCACACTGGGTCTCTACAGAAGTGAGGGGTGAAGGAACTTCCACTTCCCATTTGAAAGGATGAAGAATGGGAGACTCTCAAGATGGAAGAAAAGAACCAAGAAAAAAGGTAGGTGCATCCGGAGGAAAGACATGTGTCACCAGGAGGTAGCGATGGGTCCAAGACAGTTGGAGCAAGGTAAAGTGAAACTTTCTGAAGAGAAATGGAAGTGGGTGGAGAAAACCCGGTACCCATTCACCTGTTTTCATCCTTGACACTCCCAGAAGGGCCATGGCTTTCTGGTGGTCAGTGACTGTCAGCAGAACAGGAAGGTATGACATCCCACAGATGGGCGTGTGCTTCCTGGCGCTGGTGCCTGCAGCTCACTGGAAGGACCTCCTACCCGTCCTCATCAGCAGCTCAGTGGTGTGAACAACAGATTGCTGTAGAATGATCTGGGTAGTGTCCCCCTGCATATGGTGGTGCACACCTGCAGTTCAGGCTGTGGCTGTTTGGAATGCTTACCCTGGCCGTCACTCTGTCCTCCCAGGCTGGAATGGTTGGAGTGTGGGAAGGCTTGTTGCTTGTTTAAACAGTAAAAGGAACCACTTTTGGTTTCTGGGCTTTTTGGTTTTTGGAGTACTTCTGGTAGGAAGAGATTTGTGTACTGGCCATAGCCTCTGACCAAGATGGCCTGATCATGCTTGGGAGAAAGAGAAAACCTGTAGAAGATAGTCTGAGGAGGTTTGTCTCTCTCTCTCTCTCTCTCTCTCTCTCCCTTTTCCCTTTTTTCTTTTTTCCTCACCTCACCTCTCCTTTTCTTTCTTTGTTTTTCTCTCCTTTCTTGAGATAGGATCATATCTACCTTAAGCTGGTCTCAAACATGCTACAAAGCTAACTAAGGAATACATTTGACAAATGACTACCACCCACCCTCCCGCCACACACACAAGTCTTCCTCTCTTTTATCTCTCCACCCTTTTCTTCCCCTCTCCTTTCCAATTTCCCTTTTGTTCTTTCTTTCCTGTTCTGTTTTATGCCTTTAGTACACGGCCTATCCATTCCTCTTCCCCTGGACCTTTAAAGAAGCTGTCGCCAGTGTCCCTGTTGCTACACACCTAGATTTCCAGTCCTGAGGACCTCAGTAGGTCAGAGCCTGGCTGTATTTTAGCTGCTATGAAGGCTGTGGTCTTCTTTGTGACCTATGCTGGAGCTGCATAGCTTCTTGTGGCTCTGAACCTTCTTGTGGCTCTGAAGCTCCAGACAGAGGCCCTCGAGTCACCCACTGAGCCCCAGAGCACTGTGCTGTGCTCTAGGATTCTTGCCACCTATAGTGACTTCCTGTTCATGCTGACACTCATCTGCTGGCTGCTGTGTCTTCCGTGAACATTTTATCAATGCCTGGTGGCCTGGTAGCTCAGTGTATTTGGCCTGATTCAGGTCATAACTTGCTGCATCTCAGTGGCCTATAATCCTGTGGTTCTCACGCACTGCACACATAGGGAGTCACCTGGAAGCGGGGCAAGTCAGTCTCTCCTGTCTGTCATCCTCCAGTTGTAACGTGTCTCCATTCTCTGAATAATAATTTATCGACCCTTCTTTCTGCTGGCCTCCATGCAAAGTGGTGTGTGTGTGTGTGTGTGTGTGTGTGTGTGTGTGTGTGTGTGTGCATGCGCGCGTGTGCATGTGAATGCATGCACATGCATGAGTATGTGTGTGTGTCTATCGTGTGTCTATCTCCAAGCTGGTCAGGTTCTAAGAAGATTCCCCTGGGGAACCATGCTTCCCCAGTAGAGTCTACCTTGCAGCAATTCTGACAGAGGTGGCCCACCCTGCCCACATCCAGGAATGCTCTAGATGTGATGGCAGTTGGTGTTTTCGTTAGGGTTTTACTGCTGTTGAGCAGATGCCATGACCAAGGCAACTCTTAAAAGGACAACATTTAATTGGTGCTGGCTTACAGGTTCAGAGGTTCAGTCCATTATCATCAAGGTGGGAACATGGCAGCATCCAGGCAGGCATCAAGTGGGGGGAGCTGAGAGTTCTATATTTTGTTCTGAAGGCAAACAGGAGAAGACTGTCCTCCCACAGTGAAATGCTTCCCCCAACAAGGCCACACCTACTCTAACAAGGACATATCTCCTAATAGTGCCACTCCCTATGCCAAACATATGCAAACCACAATAGGAGGCTTGTTCCAAGATGGCAGCAACAATGTTCTTGCTTCATAACTCCACATGCTATCCTTCCAGGGATAGGTGAGATTCATGTCTTCCTTTTCAATCCAGGCAAACTGCTGGCTGTCTTGACATAAAGCAGGGGAGAAATGACCAAAAGCAGGTAACAGAGCCTTTGCTGACCCCACTGGGACACGTGCCTTTTGTGGACCATGATCGTGGTCTGACTGGCTGGGCCACCATACAGAGCAGAAGAATGCCTCTAGGCAGGCCACATGCAAGTATTCGGTGGACAGTTTCAGCAGAGAGGGAGAGGGTGGCAGACACTGAAGGAGCATCTCCTGTCAACGGACTCTACTCCCTGGCTGGCTGTCACCCTACCCAGCAAGTTTGGGCACAGACTGGAGGCATCACCCACTTTCCTTACAGCTGAAAGAGCTGTGTACACTGCAGAGTTCTGGGTAGTTTGTTAAACAACAATAGTGACGCAAGCCAGTGTTCATCTCAGACCTCACGGCAGGTGGAAATTTGAGCAGGATTTTAAGACCACAAATGGACAAAACCTCAGCGTTTCCCCCACACTGGTCTTTGTGTAGAGGTAGTTTGAGAAACCATGAAAATCTAGCCACTGTATATGTAAAGTTGGAACTTTCTTTTTTTTTTTAGATTTATTTCATTAACATATGCTAATTATTCATAATAATAGGTTTGATTGTGGCATTTTGTATTTACGTACATTTTTATCTCATTTACCCAATCACCCTGTCCTGCACCTGATGACCTCCTCTTGCTTAGCCTCTTTCCCTCCCTCTCTCCCTCCCTCTCTGTCTCTGTCTCTCTGTTTCTGTTTATATCTCTCTCTTTCTCTCACATTATGGTTACTTGTAGAAGCATGGGCTTCTTACTCATAGCTACAATCAATGGGGAGTAAAAGTCTCTCCTCAGCAACCCTAATTGCCTACAAATGCATAGGAAGGGTTGCAGCCTTGTGAGCCCTTCTCCCCATCATTTACCTATAGGTCTCTCCTCCTGACAGGATGCTGATAAGTTTGATCGTGCACATGATGCCATGTGATCAATATTTGCAGTGGTCATGTCTGAATACTATGTTATGGAAATGAGACTTACAAATGACTGATCTAGTTTTCACAGAGTACAGAGGGACGTTTCTGTTCTGGACTCTACTAATTTCAGACCGCACAAATCCCTAAAATGTATGTAGCAATCAAAAGCATCTAAACCTCTTAATTTCTGCGGAGCTGTAGGCATTGTCTCAGTGGACCGAACTGGACCCTGCTGGACCGCAGAGGAGGAGCTCACTGTACACTGCCCTGGAGGGCATCATCAGCACATTTCTCAGTGTGTCCTCTTCGACTGTGGTGTGATGACTGCAAAACTGTCCAGCCCACAGGCTGAGCACGGTGCTAGATCCAAGGAAGGGTAAGATAGGCCATGTCCCTAGCTTCATGATGCTTAAAGGTAGCTAGCTATTTTCTGTCTAGATACTCTTTTAACATATTGTATGTATTCAGAATAAGGCCTTAACGGCAGATGTAGCACAGCGTGTGTGTGTATGTGTATATGTGTGTATGTGTGTATCTGTGTGCATGTGTATGTGTGTATCTGTGTGCATGTGTATGTGTGTATATGTATGCATGTGTGTTTATGCGTGTGTATGTATGTGTGTGAATGTGTGTATGTGTATGTATGTGTATATGTCCGTGTGTGTGTGTGTGTGTGTGTGTGTGTGTGTGTGTGTGTATACAAACAGTGCATATGGAGGCTAGAGGTAGCATTCTTCCATTTTTTGTTTGAGATGAAGTCAGTCTTATTGTCCTGTAATGTTACCAAGGAGGCCAGGTAAGCAGCTTCCAAGATCACGTGTCTCTACTTTCCACCTCACATGGCTGGGATCACAGGTCCTCATGCTTACAAGGTAAACCATTTTACAGACTCAGCCTTATTCCCATTCAGGATCTCCAGGATGAGAATGTCTCACTGCATACTTGAGGGTGTGGGTTTCCAGGCTGACTTCAGTTCCAGGCACAGAGATCATGTTCCCGAGTGTGATGCTGGCCGCCTGTCAGATTCCCTCATTCAGAACTTTACTTCTGACTCAGGCTGTTGATTGACAGATACATTGTAACTCAAGCCGATTCTTCCATCACCACCCCTGGAAGCCCGGGGATCCCGAGTGTGCAGCTGGTGCAGTAGGGTGGGTTTGGAAAATGCCTAGCTACTTCTTACCTATCCTGCTGGGACAATCTGCTATTTTCTCATTACTGACAAAAGCAATTTAACAGAGGAAAGAGGATTGGGTAGTGGCTTCAGAAGGGCTTTTGTTCTGTCAGGGAGAAGTTCATGGCAGAAGTCACATATCTTTGGGGTTCAGGGAGCACAGTACTCAGATCAGAACCAGAAACTGGTATAATCTTCAAGCCCATGTCCTAAGCGACCCCTTCCTCCAGCCAGGCCCCACTTTCCCAAAGGTGCCACAGACTTCAAGAACAGCACCATCACTCGGAGACCAAGTGTCTAAAACAAGAGCTGATGTTAAATACATTCAAACTGTGGCCTTCTACACAAGTAGCAATTCTGGAGAGAATTGCTTGGCCCAAGTTAGATTCATAGGAAGGATGAGGTTCCAGGGCATGCAGTCCCTCCCTGGAGCAAGCTCCTGGGATAGCTGGGGCTCAGGGATCTGGGCAGCTGACTCTCCTAATCCACTCCACTCACCAAACTCAGGAGGACTTCTTTCAAATGGAACAAATAGCTTGCTTAGGACTCCCAGGGTCTGACCAGTAAACCTAGATAGGGCCAGCCCTTTCTCCTCATCAGGGAAGGTAATATTATTATGCTCTGCGCATCTCCAAAAAGGAGTGTTCACAATGCATGGCACAATGTATGGCTTCCTCAGTTTACCTCAACAATTCCCTTTGCTCAAGACATGCCAGGAAGCACATTTACCACGACACACAGCCTGAAAGTGGAGTTAAATATTCCAGGTTCCAGGAAACACATTCACCACAACACAGTCCCACAGTGGAGTTAAACATTCCAGGTTCCATTCAACTTTAATATAACCAAAATGCCTAGACAAAGTCTGGTCAGAGGCTGGGGAGATGGCTTAGTAGGTAAAGTGCTGGCATCCCAGGCATGAAGACTTGGTTTCAAATTCCAGACAGAAAAAGTCAGGCATGGCTATATGTGTCTGTAATCCTGCACATGAGGGTCTCTAAAGCTCAAGAGTTAGTTCAGCTTACACTGTGAGCTCTGGGTTTATTGAGAAACCCTGTCTCAGTAAGTAATATGAAAAGCAACTCAAAAAGACATTCAGTGTCAACCTCTGGCAGACTGAGACATGAGTATATGTATACCCACACACACATGAACATATATACACACTGATCACATACAACAGTTGGCCAGCATTTGGCAGACCCTCCGACCCCCGACACACACACACCACTGTGCTCATTCAGAATTTCCATTTTGTTGATGAAGTGCTTAAAGCACTTTTTTAAAAAAGCCTCTACTTCTGTCCTCTCCTGGAGAAGGTGTGGTGAAAGGCTGGTGCATAAAGGGTCTAACGATTTGTTCCTGAAACAAGGGACCTTTCATTTTTCTAGTCCTTTTAATTTCCTTTATGTTATAAATTAATAATGTATGCATGATCTAGAGTAACTCATTAAATATAAGCGTCATAAAATCAGATCCTTAGGAAAGAATTGCAGGAAAGGAACAAACCCAGGTCCACAACGTTGCATTAAGTACATAAGCTGTCTTTGTTTTCTCTGGGTGCAGTAGGAAGCAGCTGAGGAGGTAAATGTAATTACTGAAAGTCTATTTTAAAAGGTCCAGGAAGCCCAAGAATAGATTGTACACAGGCATTAGCAAAGGCAGCCTCTTCTGGCCAGTCACACTGCTTGCCTTTCATGACAATTCAACTAGACAGTGCGGGGGCAGGGCCACAAAGACAACGTGCACCAGAAGAGTGCATGGCTCTGACTGGGGGAACTGTTCAGAAAGTGTTCAGAAAGGGTCTCTTTAGAACACAGTGGGAAATGTTTTATGGTAAGAAAGATGGGGAGCAGGAGGCTCATCCCCCTTCTTTTAGGACTAGTTCCGGGTGTGGTTGGAAAGAGGGCTATTTCAAGAGAGCTGGGCAAGTGCCTCACCTGCTCTGGCTCATGCTTGAGAAAGATGCAATGTGTTTTGGTCAAGAGGTCAGTTACTGAGTACCTAGCCAAGCCACAAGCACCTCACCAGCTCTGGGTCATCCTCCAGGAAGATACAATGTGTTTACAATGTGTTTTGGTCGAGACTCAGTTACTGAGTACCTAGCCAAAGCACGGGCTACATGGCAGGAAGTGCTTTGATTTTGCTTGGAAGGTCAGGCAGAGTAATCTGTAGTAATTCAATGAGTCTTTTCCATAGGCTCCCAGTTTCTTTGCTGAGAAAAGCTATGTGGAAAGCTATATAATAAAGCAGCCAGCAAGAAGAGACAAGTGCTCTTGCCCTGCGGCTTAATAACCCAAATAAATATACCATGTGGGCAGAGGGAGATGGCTCACACAGTAAAGCTCGCAAGCATGGGAACCTTAGTTAGATTCTGCAAACCCATGCCAATGAAACAAAACCTAGGCATGTGACATAAGCTACAACCCCAGAGCTGGGGAGGCACAGAGAGGCGAATCCCTGGGGTTAAGGGGCCACTCAGCCTGTTCAGTGAGCACGTGAGCACTACAGCAGTGAGAGACTCTGACTCAAAACATAATGTGGAGAGCAACTGAAGAGATACCTGATGTTAATCTCTAGCCTCCAACACACACACACACACACACACACATGCACACACGCACATGCATGTTCACACAAGCATACATGTGCACGCATACTCACACATGCATACACATGCACATGCATACATACAAGCACAGTCACTCATTCAGGCACGTGCACACACATACACATACACATACATATGCTCACACACATGCACAAGCACACACATGCATACACACTCAGTTAAGCATGTGCACACACATGTGAATGCATGCACAGATGCAAGCACATACACACATTCACACGTTTTCAAGCATGTACACGCACACATACACACACACACACACACACACACACACACGCATGGATGCAAACACTCATACATGTGCACACCCATACACACACATGGGTATGCATGCACACATGTGAGCACACACACACGTGCAAACACATGTATGCACATACATACACACACATATGCACAGAACTTAACATGGAATACTGGCACCGATTATATCCCCCACCGAAGAACCTTCTGTCCAGCAACAGTTGCCACCACAGAAGCTCAGGCTTAAGGGAGGTGATCTGCACCCTAAACCAGGAATCTGCATTCATGCCATTTTCAGTATGTACACATTCAGCTTCAGGAAAGCTCACAGCCATCCTACACACACAATACATAAGCTGCAAGCTGAGAACAGGAACCGGCCTCAAGCCACACTTGAGGTCACTTGTTTCCAAGCAAGACTTCCATGGCCTTCTGTATCCAAGGGGCAGGTGAGTCACAGGTAATGCTCAAATGCTGAGTGAGGTAGCAAGAGGGACACCCCGTGTGAGACCCCTGTAGTGCCATTCTGTCACCGTGAGCGGCAACAGCCTGTTTCACCTTGACCACTTCAGCCACGTCAAGAGCTTGATAAGGACATTGTTTTCTAGACAAATGAATCACTCACACAATCACAGATGTTGACAGGGGATGGGCACAATGGTTCTTCCACATCAGTGTTTGTCCCAGAGCTCATTTCTGTTATGGAATGCTTTCCCATGACAGAAGCATAAAATGATATCATACAATATGGGCCTCCCTGCTGTGTGCCCCACACCAGCAGCATGGCTTTTCTGAACTGAATGACTCAGTCAGTTTCACATAAACATCAACACTACAACCATCATCATCTCTACCATCATCATCACCATCATCACCACCACCCCCACCATCATCCTTTTACTACCTGGAAAGAACAAGGATTAGTTTGCTAGACTTCTGGGATCTATATTTCATGTCGCAGAGATGAGTAGGAAACCTCTATATCAAGCACAGTTTAGACTTTACACACTTATTCTATTCAGTTCGAGTGTGATGTACAAGAATTGTGGTACCCAGGGAGCAGGGAATCCCAACAGCAACCCATCCTAGTGGGCAGTAAGAGGCTCTGTCTTTCAGGAAAGAGTTGAGGTGTGTGGTGTAGAGAGACTCTTGTGCACTGTGTAAAAGGCATTCATCTGTCAATAAAACAGCCTATGGCCAAAGAGCTGAGGCGGGAAGCAGGAGCAGAAGTTCCCAAAGGGGGAGGGGGAAGTGAGGAATTCTGGGAAAGAGTCAGGCACATAGGAGATTTGTCCTGAATGCTGGAGGAGACAGAGCCATGAAACTGATAAGAAGGTAACCAGCCATGATCAGCCATGTGGAACTCAGAATAAATGAGACTAGCCTGAACTCTGGAGTAGACAGTCATATAAAGCTGAGGAAAGGTAACCAACCATGTGCCAGAACACTGAGTAAAATAAATGGATAATTACGTTATGAGCTGGTCAGGGAACAAGCTGAAGCTATTGACCTAAGCATTTGTTCATATAGAAGTCTCAGAGTTGACTTGACTGTTGTCTTAGGTATAAGACTGTTGTCTTTTACTTCTGTGTACAGATACCATGACCAAGGCAAGTCCTGTAAGGACAACATTCAATTGAGGCTGGCTTATAGGTTCAGAGATTCAGTCCATTATCATCAATCAGGGTGGGAACATGGCAGCAGCCAAGCATGGAGGAGCTGAGAGTTCTTGTTCCAAAGGCAGACAGGAGACAAGACTGACTTCCAGGCAACTAGGATGAGGGTATTAAAGCCCACACCCACAGTGCCACACTTACTCCAACAAGGTCACACCCACTCCAACAAGGCCACACCCACTCCATCAAGGCCACATCTCCTAATAGTGCCACTCCCTGGGCCAAGCACATACAAACCATCACACCTGTGCTTCCATAGCAAATGAGGGCAGCTGGTTTCTATTCTGATCTGGCATATGGCAAGCCTGTGCTCCTTAAAACACTGTCCAGAACATGCCCTGTGGGTGTTGTTCCACCCTGACCAAGCACTGCCCCTAGGTTCCTTCCTATGAGGGAAGACCACTTTGCCTCTTTCTTAGATGTATTTATGGAGAGGACTAGGGCTGTTGGGGAACAAGAGGCTCCAACATTTTATCTTTGAACACATTGACAATATTTTTGATAACAGGAACAAACTGGATCAGAGGTTTCTGTAAGTCTCTTTCTGATTGTTCTAAGTCTCCTTATGCTAAATGTGAGACTTCAGTTTGCCTATCAGTTGGTTCACCATCTTGACTAAACATAACAGAGAAGGTGAAAAATCCTTCAACATTAGCAGGTAATGTTGGGCGTAGCCTCGGCCTCTTGGTTATGGACTGTGAGCCAGGACACACATGCCAAGTCTGTATCTTTTCTATGCCATACCCAGGAGTCTTCTTCATTATTTGGTGTATGGTGCTGATAGCTCATCAAAACCCATGGGAGTAAAGTGTTCCCTCCTCTTGGGACCTAGCCGTGTGTGCGTGTGTGTGTATGTGTGTGTGTGTGTATGTGTGTGGTGTGTTATGTGTGTGTATATATATGTTATATATATATGTGTGTGTGTGTTTGTGTGTGTGTGTATGATGTATGTATGTGTGTTTGTGGTGTACATATGTCTATGTGTGCGTGTGCATGTATGTGTGTGGTATGTATGTATGTGGTATATACGTGTGTGTGTGTGGTATATGTGTGTTTGTGCTGTATATATGTGTGTGGAGTGCTATGTGTGTGTATGTATGTTTGTGGTATATATGTGTGTGTGTATGGCATGTGTATGTGATATATATATATATATATATATATATATATATATATACACACATGTGTGTGTGTGTGTGTGTGTGTGTGTATGTGTATGTGTGTGTGTGTGCATGTGGTGTGTTTTCTTCTGAGTCAGATTTCCTCACTGACCTGGAACCAACTCAACAGGAAAGTTAGGCTGGTTGGTCAGCCCCGCAGGTACCTGCTGCCTGCCTCTGCCTCCCCAGCACTGGGATTGAAAGTGCCCACTACACTCAGCTTTCTATATGGGTGCTGGGGCTTTTATTCCCACCCCCCCCAAAGCTAGCTTTCCTTTTCTTAAACTTGCTAACTTAAACTTTCTTAAACATTTGACCTTGAAAATGTTCAGAGATCTTGGTACTTCTGTTAAAACATTAACAACTCTCTACGTTAGCCAGGGATATCTTGACACAGTCCCTGCCCCCAGACATAAGTCCTCTGGTGTGGCTTGGCAGTCACATTCTTCCAAGCACACACCTTCACACAGACAGAGGCCCTGGGATTGACCTTTTGACAAACTCAAGCAACCAAGGCAACATCTCAGTGGCCAATGCACATAGGATCTGAAAGCACAATGTTAAAAACTGCTTAACTCTAAGCCAATCCCTGTTATGTGTTAACTGAGGCCCTAGATAACACAGCATCTGGCTTAGGGAGAGCAGGAGAGACCAGGAGCTGGTGCCTCAGCTCTGACTTGTCCCAGTGCAGCTAAGAAGTGCTTCAGGAACTCACAGCCCAGAACTGTCTGGAGTATTCTGCTATGACGTATTGAAGTGTGAACTCAGAGCTGTTTACAGAGAGGTGTGTATGGGTGTATGGGGGCAGATGCTAGAAGTTACTCAGTGTGCTAAGCCAGCAGTGTGATGCTGTATCTGCCTAGGGGTGACAGGTCATGTGGACCATGCCTCACCTTTTGTTCTGAAGGTTTACTATGTGTGTGAGTGTCCTGCTTATATTTATGTCTGTATACTAAGTGTGTGGAGTGCCAATAGAGGCCAGAAGAGAACACTGGATTCTTTGAAACAAGAGTTACAGATAGTTGTTAGGTGCCATGAGGGTTCTGGGAACTGGACCCAGGTCTTCTGGAAAATCAGTGTTCTTAACCTCTGAGCCATCTCTCCATCCCCTCTGTTTTGTTTTTATGAAATAAATCTTCAAATAGTTTAAGCACCACCCTAAAGCAGACACCCTGGGTTGCTTCCTTCTTTGCTGACACAGGGGACCTGCTACAGCTTCACATATAGATACAGAGTCACTGCTCCTCAGTTGGCTATGTGCACATGTGTGCACGTTAATAGGAGTGGCATTTTTCTTTGGTCAAAGTGGCCTCTGGGTTTGAGGACGCTCCTTTGTAATTTTCATTGTCAACCACCAGGCTACAGACAGGAGCCCATCACAAATTGCAGTCCCTGAATCATGTCCAAACCAGTTATACAAACAAGCAACACTGACACACTGAAGTTTGTGACTTGATTCATCAACCCTTGAAGAGTTCATTTTGTCTTCACTCAGAGACTAGGGCATGGACCATTTGCTATCTATCCTGGGTGTAAGGTATCTATCCTGATCTGCCTGTCTGAGTTGCTCTGGGGCTGGAAGCTTCAGTCTCTGGTTTAGCACCTTGTGGTGAGAACAGCTGGAGGCTAAGTGAAGAAGTCTTTTGTTCTGTCTCTGCAGAAGTTGTATGGCTCTGGGTTAAAGTCTTGGGAAGGAAAAGGGGGTGGAGTGGGAGGGAGGAAGGCCTGCCTTTGCCCTTTATTCTCAGCACTTTCAGAGTGTGTGTTCACATGGTAGAAAGATCACTGTGAGTTTGCACATAAATTCAGGTCCTAAATGAAATAAGAGTTTTATAAAAGAGAATGTCTACATGTGTATTCACTAGGAGCAATTATCTGGCTAAATGTTCATCATTTGTTACTAGCTTACAGGTTCATGTAAATTTAAAGATCATAATTAAGCTGTCCTTGAAGTTTTGTATAGATAAACCCAGTCAATATCTTATCTCCTGTTCTTGCATCTGTGGTTATAACCTTTGGTTAATGGTTTTTGTAACCCCTTGGAATGTGCCCTAAGTTTTAGAAGTCTTTAGCTATCTCAGAAGCAATTAAGGAGTTCTGTTATAAGAGAGACTTGGATGTCTTTGTCTCCATTGCCATTCTGAATGATGGTTACCCTAGCATGCTAGATGTTTCTGCAGAATAAACACTCTTTGTTTTTGCATAATATCTGAGTGTGGGGCCTTCCTTCAGCAATTTTCAAACTCTCATACCCCCAGGGAGTTTGCCTTCTTGAAGGAAATAAATGAGCATTGAGGTTTGGTCTACTGCTATCTATTGTAATGCTAAGTGTGACCCCCAAGAACTGGTTGTTCCAGAGAGAAAGAGAGAGAGAGAGAGAGAGAGAAAGAGAGAGAGAGAAAGAGAGAGAGACAGAGACAGAGACAGAGAGGGAGAGAGAGAACATATAACATGCTAAGTGACCCTGCCCCCAAGTTATTTCTGATTGGTAAATAAAGATGCCAACAGCTAATAGCTGGGCAGAAGAGACAAAAGTGGCTAATAGCTGGGCAGAAGAGACAAAAGTGGGGTTTAGGTTTTCTGGCTAGGGGCCAGAGAGGAACCACAAGGAAGAAGAAGGTGAGGAGAGGAGGAAGGAGAAACTGCCATGGGTTAGGAGTCAAGAGAACATGTTCCCAATTGGAGTTAAGAGCAGCTCAGATGAAACATAGTAATAATTTGGGGTTGTGGATAAAAAAGTAGATTCTAACAACCTAGAGGGTAGGCAGCAGACCAGCTTCTGTGCTGTTTAAGGCTTATTGTAAATACAAAGGTTGTGTGTGTCTTTTATCTGAAAACTTAAATAGCTAAGGTGGGTTAGAAACCTCGGGACTGGATTTAAATAATTTCTACAACAAATGAATAAAGAAAGCACTCCCTCACTTGTTACCTAGTGCTACAGAGAAAGATGGAGCCAAGAGGATATGGGTGCTCCCATCAGGTAGATGCTCCCCTTATGTTGGTGCTCCCCTTAGGTGAGTGTTCCCCTGAGGCTGGGAGCTTGCAGATCCTTCTGGTATGAAGGGCCCTGCTCCTCTGTTTCTATGAGCAGCTGATAATGAACAGCTTTTGGGAAGGATGGACTGAGTGGGCTGGGGCTCAGAGTAAGCAAGGGGAGGGGAAGGAAGTCATTGCACAGCATGGCACAGCAGGTGAGGAGACAGGAGGTGAAGGGCAGTGCTGACTCCTGCTGTCCTGTTAGTATTCACCACAGTGCCTGGAAAAACTGCTCTGAGCCTGCCTGGGAAGAAGACTTATCTTCACCATGCTCCAACTCAGCAAACATGGAAGTGGAAATGATTTTCACAAACACAAGGGTAGTTTTTGGAGTCTGAAAAAGAAGCTGAGCATTCTAAGCGGGAGCTCTGGCTCTAGATTTACATTCCTCTTCCTTGCTGTTGTACAGAAATTGAGCACAGACCCCTCTCCCACCAGAGAGACACCCAACACTCATCCCACCTCTGACATAAGATGCAAGCACATGGTGCTAATGGCTACCTAAGTGGCTCCAGGAATCCTCTTTCCAACAATGGCTCTGATGCTATCAGCCTTCTGCTCAAAACCTTAAAGTTCCTGTTTCTAGAAACTAAAGCCTGGGGTAGGGCAGGGGGACCCTGGAAAGATGGTTCAGACAATAAGTGCTTAAGCACGAGGACCCAAGTTTGACCCCCAGGACCCACAAGAAAAGCCAGGTGTGATAATAGAGACAGACAGATTTCCTGATGCTTCTGGACAATAGCCTAACCTAATCAATGAGTCCCAGGCCCATGAGAAACTCTGTCCTAAAGTGAATAAGCAAGGTTGATGCATCTGAGGCATGATGCCTGAGGTTGATCTCTAGCCTCCACACGCATGTCCACATGCACCTTCACACATAGACATACTCATGCATGCACACAAAGAACAGAGCCCCAGTCCTTCCCTGCTCTATGATCCACTCTGCCCTGTCCTAGCAGCCACAATTCTGTCAAGCCTTGTCTGCCTTAAGTGTCACCCACCTCCTCCTCATGCTCCACTCTGGTTCTCTGTGGGCTTCATCCCCACTCTGTGAGGTCTTTAGAGATAGGACAACATCTGTCTCATCCATACCTACCCACATGTCCCGGAGAGGCAGACATTAAGGAGGTGTTTGGTGAGCTAACCTGGCCTGCAGCCCAGCTCCATCACACTCTCCACGAGTGGTTTCAAAACCTGCAACCTGGTTGTCACTGCGGTAGCTCTGGGAGCCATGCCAGCTCTGAACCTCTTCTGCATGGAGCAGGGGCTCCCTGAGATCTGCTCTCACCCACACACCTCCTAGGATCCAGGCTCTCTCCATCTGCTTACAATGTTCCGTACCTCCTCAGCATCCAGAAACCATCTGTTTGTCCAACCTCACTTCCTCTTGGCTTCTTTCCTGTGCCCCAGGCCATGCACCCCTGGGCCTCTTCTTCCAGGCCCTCTTCATGCAACCCCCTCTTGTTCCCTCCTCAGCCTTTGCTAAGAAGAAAAGGCTCTCTGATTACTGCTTCCCAGTGTCTTTCCTTGACACACAAGAACCATTTCCAGACTGGACCAATTAATATCTAGTTCCAAACACTGAAATTTGCCTCTGCAAGGTTGATACAGTTCCTGCGGCTATCTGTGCAGGTAGGCACATACACACTCATCCCTTGTACACAGAAGACAGAATCTGGGATGGCTCTTGTCTCTGAGTGCTGTTCTATGCCTGAGGAAGACCGACAGTCAGCTTTTGGAAGCCTAGGACTACAAAAGCTGAGGACAGCTACCACCACCTCTCTGTCCCTTTCTCTTTCCCCATCTTCCTATTTGGTGGTTGTATGTAGAAAGTCCTGGCTGTGTTTGCTTTTGGAAGCAGGCCACTATGGCTAGGAGTTTCTAGAAAATGCACTAACAAGACTGCAAAGGCTTTATCTGTTCCATTTTGGATTCTGCTGACCCTGGTACGCCTGGGTCTGAGATAACATCTTCCTGTTCTAGGGTCAGTGGGGCTGGGAGGGCATTCCCTCACACCTCCCTCAGCAAACGTCTCACCCTTCCGTTCCACAGTGGCCCCTCCCCAGTACACAGCTGTCTGAGATCATGGTGATCAGCACCTTTCAGTTACCCATTGGCTAAAGTCTTTTGTGGTCTAATGCTACTTGTATTATGTCAATTTGGGTCCCCAATATTGTTTGCATGAGAATCTGCACGTTTGCACATTGCACGTAAAACACTGAGGGACCCTGTCCCCAGTTGGTTCTGATTGGTAAATAAAGATGCCGACAGCCAATGGCTGGGTGGGACAGACAGAGGTGGGACTTTTTGTATTCCCCAGGGCGGGGACAGAGAGAAAGGAGAGGAAGAAGATCTGTAGGGAGAAGGAGAAGAAAGCCATCATGCCCAAGAAGGTGTGGGGTGAAGAGCACAGCTGCCATGTAGGAGCTGGTGGAGAGCGGCCCCAGGAGGGTTGCCTGACCAGTCCAGGGCAGCAAAGATGAAATATAGAATTTAGTAAGAAATAACTTGGGAATATTGGAGGGAGGTGGATTAGCCGGGTGGAGGTTAGGAAGTGGCCCAGCCATTGAACTATTTTAGGCATATCAAAATGTAAAGGCTGTTGCTCTCTCTCTCTCTCTCCCTCCCTCCCCCTCCCTTCTTCTCTCTCTCTCTCTCTCTCTCTCTCTCTCTCTCTCCCCCTCTCCCTCCCCCTCCCCCTCCCCCCCCCCCCCCCCCCCCCCCCCCCCCCCCCCCCCGTGTGTGTGTGTCTCATTTGGGAACTCAGAACATTGGGGCTGGTATCAAGAAACACTGCAGGCACCAGGATCAATTTGAGTATTTAATTGGGTACTGCTACAAAGTCTAGTCTTCCCTGAGTTCTAGCCATGCTGGTTCCTCCATGCAGCCTGTGCCTATCTGCTGGGACATTCAAGGTGTCAGTGGTAAGCGGAGAACCCTCAGTGGAGTTTCCTTCCTCAAGTTGATGCACTGAGCTGCAGACACCAGGGCACTGGCATATGTAAGCATCCGCTTATTAACAACTCAGCTCTGAGAGTGTAACACACACGCACAGAGCCTTCCCTTGTCAGTGGAGTAGAATTAGAGACTCAGATATTGAAATACTCATCTATTCTAGGTGGCTGAGTGACCCCTGGACCCTCTATAGTCAGGCCCAGTAGCATTTACGTGAGGGTGCACATGTGTCTAAGTGTGTATATGGAGACCAGAGGTGGACACGGGGGTGTCTTCCTCAGCTTTATCACCTCATGTATTCAGACACGGTCTCTCACTGAGTCCTGTGCTTGCTGTCTTGCTCTAGGGATCCACCATTTCTGCCTCTGGAATACTGGGGTTACATGTGGATTTCCATGTCTGCCTTGTTTTTACATGGATGTTATAGACACAAACTCCAGTTATTGGCTGAGCCGTCTCCCAGCCCTGGGTCAGGAGCATTTTTGAAAGTTGACAGCTGAGAATAGGCAACCCCAGGGCTTCGACAGTCACCATTGCAGCCACAGGCTAGCAGTACATGGTCTCCTGAACATGGCTTAGGACAGCAACACTCAGTCCACCCAGACTCATTGTCACAAGGCCCCAGTGACTTAGCTCTCTGCTCAATACTGGGTGCTATGTACCTGCTTCTCTTTGGTCCCCTCGCCTCTCCAGCCTTCACTCAGGAGTGAGAAGATTTATGTTTCCTGAAATCCCCAGAGAAGCTGCTTCACTATTCAGCCTCTTTCTCGAGGCCACAGGTCTCTACTTGGCTCCCATTCCCTTAGTTCACTGCTAATGCTCTCTGCCAACAGACCCATCTCTGTACCAGCGAAGCTTCCTCCAGCATCAATTTTGATTAAAGCACAAAGATGAAAGATGTGAGTTTAGTGTTTTTCCACTCGGCACATCCCAGACTGTTTAAAACCCTCCCCCATCTGCGCCTGGACAGCGGTGACTTCCTCAGACTCTTCTGGCTATGGAGGGAGAGCCCCTCCCCTTCAACCCTGTGGTGTGTTCATGTTTCCCTGGATACCATGAGCATCCTCATCTAGCCACAGAACTTCTACAACCCATGCTTAGAAAAGACCACATTTAAAGTAGGGACAATCTTTGAGATAGAAATTGGGCAAGGTGTAAATTGTAAATTGGCTTTGTCTTCCAGTCTCTCCCTCCTTCCCATTATTCTCAGACAATTCAGTGAGCTGATTTCTTTTTTATGATTCTTTTAAATGTTTTTATTATTACTTTTATTTATATTGTATATGTTTGTATCTGTGTGTGTGCGTGTGCGTGTGCGTGTGCGTGTGTGTGTGTGCACATGTGTGTGCTGGTACCCACAGAGGCCAGAAGAGGGCATTGGATTCACTGGAATCAAAGTTATAGGCAGTTTGTGAATTGCCCAGAGCAGCAAACTCCAGTTCATTGCAAGAGCAGCAAGCACCTTTAGCCACTAACCCATTGTGATGGTTTGTATATGCTTGGCCCAGGGAGTGGCACTATTTGGAGTTGTGGTCTTGCTGGAGTGGGTGTGGCCTTATTGGAATGGGTGTAGCCTTGTTGGAGTAGGTGTGGCTTTGTTGGAGTAGGTGTGACCTTGTTGGAGTAGGTGTGTCACTGTGGGTGTGGGCTTTAAGACCTTACTCCTAGCTGCCTGGAAGTCAGTGTTCTGCTAGCAGCCTTCAGATGAAGATGTAGAACTCTCAGCTCCTTCTGAACCATGCCTGCCTGGATGCTGCCATGTTCCTACCTTGATGATACTGGACTGAACATCTGAACCTGTAAGCCAGCCCCAATTAAATGTTGTCATTATAAGAGTTGCCTTGGTCATGGTGTCTGTTCACAGCAGTAAAACCCTAACTATAAGACACCAATGTCTCCATTTTCTTTATTATGTGTGGAGGCAGCATGGGGTGGGGTGGGGCAGGTGCAAGTATATCATGTCATACAAGTGGAGATCAGAGGCCGGCTCCTACAGGTCAGCTCCTCTCTCCAGCATGTAAGTCCTGGGGATCAAACTCAGGTTGTCAGCTTTAGGGCTAATGCCTGTGCCTCCTGAGCCATCTCAGGAGCCCACTTTCTAGACTTTTCCTGGATGCTTTCACAGGAAGCCAGTAGACTGGAGGCCAGGCCTTGGTGATTTTCTCTATATGACTAATCTTTCCATGTGGTCTTTCATCTTGCTCACTGTGACCTTGTGACCTCCTTGAGTTTGACAATGCAAGTGTTTTTCAACCCAACAGTTTAAGGTGTGCTAGGCTGTCCCCGTCCCCAAGTGTCAGCTCCCAAGTATCAGCAGCCCTTGTCCCCAGGTGGACTGTCCTCGCTACCTGTGTTTAAGACGGTGCTGTGCTACCGTGAGGTTCGAGGACTCTTTCTGTGTGCATGGTTAATGGGAACCGGAGGGAACATTTGTCTTGTCTCCTAATTACGCACTGATACACTCAGGACCACTTAATCATCAAATGCATTCTTTCCTGGATGTCTGCTTTTCTCCATGACTCAGGACATTATTTCCTTCTTGCCTGTGGGGATTTCTTGGGCCTCCGCTCACGGTTCCTAAATCTATTTGCTTCCTGTCTTGGCTGCTGTTCAGAAAAGTGCTTGCTGCATTAAGTATCTCCCCAGCCATTTCTGGTTGGCTCAGGCACTGTTGCCTTAAGTCAGCATGGAAGACTCTATGGGCTCTGGGTTCTTGTCCCCAGACCTTAAGAGGGCACAGGAGGCTGCCCATGGGGCTCTGTGCAAACACCGTCAAAGCCCCTTCCTCTCAAATTTGTGTCCTGTGTTACAGGTTGATTTGTAAAGGATTCCAGCTCTAACTGTGTGAGGACACAAAGGCATTTTCCTCAGATAAAATCTGGTTCCAATAGAGACTGCCATCATTGTCCGAAATCCTGGGCCCAGTGATGCTCTTTCTTATCTGGTGACCTCTAGTAGCAAGTTCAAACAGGCGTTAGATCTGAAGTTGGTGCTGGTGGGATTTGGCAACTGTGTTCCTCCCTCCCTCCCTTCCTCCCTCCCTCCCTCCCTCCTCCCTCCCTCCCTTTCCCCTTCTTTGCTTTTTTTCCAAATTGACACAAGCTAAAGTCATCTGGGAAGAGGGAAACTCAACAGAGACAGTGCCTCCATCAGATTGGCCTACAGGAGTGTCCAGTGTACTGTAGGCTGTGCTATCCCATGGGCTGGTGATCCTGGGTGCTGTAAGAAAGCAGGCTGAGCAAGCCTTGGTGGGCAAGCCAGTAAGCGGCCCTCTCTCATGGCCTCTGCTTCAGTTCCTGCCTCCAGGTTTCTGCCTTGAGCTTCTGCCCTGGAACGTCATAAAGATGGAGTGTGCTAAAGATACATAAGACAAATACATTGTTTCCTTTCACTCTCTAGGTTGTTTTTGGTCAGTGTTTTATCATGGCAGCAGAGGCGTCACCTAGGGCAGCAACCTTAAGGGGATGTGTAACAGATAGATGGGTATGGTTGGAGGAAGGTGATGAGGATGGAAGGGAATGGCTATGACTTCTAGCTTTTGCTCAACCCCAGGGACTGATGACAAGCAGTTTTCCAGGATCAATAGTGTCTCACAGGCCAACAGTCTTTCTTGAGTGTTTTAGGCAAGACAGATTAGGTGGCAGAATTTTCCCTGTCCAATCTCTTTAAATATTAGTGCAGTAAGAGGCCTGTGGTTGGACAGGGAAAAGAGGGGTGGCACTAAGAGTTGCAGAGAGAGACAGAGATAAAGAGAGGAGGAGAAGGATCAAGATGGAGGATGGACGGGGAGAAGATCCTGAACCAGCGTGGCTTTAACTAACCATAGGTAGATATGATTTCATATAGGGATAGAATGATTGGGTAACCTGTCTATTCTAGGTGTACCGTTCTTGCCTATTCTTGTACCATTATCAACTGGCCTTGAAATTATTGTATGGGCATCTTGTGAAATGAGAATTTACTGATATATAAATCTGACTGGTTAACTATAAGCTTCAAGAATTTTGATTTTACCAGGTTTCTGGGTATTGTGATATCAAACCGTGAGGTGGGCAGTCATAAATGGGGCTGGCGTGGCAGCGACCACACCAAGGGAAATTATTGAGTTGGGTGGAGACATCTTGGAGGCCCTGAACCAGAGGGTCTGCAGAGATGAGAACACCCTTGGCACCTTGGGGCCCGTCAGTGCTGGCAATAGCAAAGGAAGCCTGTCAGACCCTCTCGTTTTTATTGTTTCCCACAATAAGTTTAAGCTGGTCCTTGGTTGCAGCCCATGTTGAACATAGAGCAACTAAGGGAATAATATTATGAAACCCTGTGGGTCACACCAACGGCTCTCAAGAAGAACTCAGGGAGCCTGCTGTATGGCGAGGTGTGGGTTATCATTCCGTGGGAGGTGATCTAGCTTGTTAACTATGCACCCTGCCTTGTTGTCAGATGCTCAAATTCATTCTGTCATTCACATGAGAGAGGACATGTGTGGAAATTGGAAAGAGGCTAAGGGCAATGAAATACCCTAAGCACCTGGTTCCTAGCACTTCTGTCTTTGACCTCAGGACAGAGTGGGTGCATTTTGCATACTGTGGTGTCTCACCCTTGGTCCCTCCCGCTGCCCACCAGCGCTGGCCTCCAAGGTCAACTCAGTTGCCTGGCACTTGGAAAACAGCCCCCAGGTGAGTGATCGACGGTCTAGGAGTCCCTACCTGTATCTCTGTTTCACAGACTGCTTCTCTGTGGATTTGCACACGTGCCCTGCGTAGTACAATGGGAAGAACAGAAAGTTCCAGTTGGTGGCAAACCACGTCAGGGTGAAGGGTGCGTCGAAGGTCTTGAAAGTCAACCTGGCAAGCTGTGTGGAGCCGGCCCAGGAGGCACACACGCAGAACACAACGGCCACACCCCAGAAGACCTTCCTGAGCTGCTCCTGAGAACATGTCCAGTGGTGCCGACTGGTCCTCCCGCCAGCCTCTGTCCCAGCTGGCGCCTGGGCCTCTGCAGGGCCCGGGGGCTCCCGGGGGCGCTCCTCCCCTGAAGAAGAGAAGGGGTGTTAGCTGCATCTTCAGACTTCTGGCTGAACCCATAGTTGGATCCCTGGCAACCATGCAGGGGCAGGAGGCAGGTGGGATGCTGGGCAATGCTCTGGACTACAGCTGGAAGATGTGTGCTACGTTTCCTAACCCGGAGGACACTGGACCACAGTGAGTGATCCCCAGGTCTGGGTCTATCAGCATCCTTCAACACTGCGCTGGGAGACTTTATGAATAGCAAACTCTTGGGCTCCAGATCCAGATCCTTGGACTGCACCTGACGTCAGCAGGTGATCTGCATGGTGAGTTTGAGAAACATATTTCCAGAACAGATGAAGAAGCTAAAACACAAGGTCTTATATGTCCCTGGGTGCCACTAAACTTGCTACAAAGATGAAGATGACCTTGAACTTCCGATGCCTCTACTTGTTCCTTTCTGGTTCTGGGATTACAGCTGTGTGCCACCACATCCAGTTTATGAAAGAGAAGGACTGAACCCAGCACTTCATGCATGCCAGGCAAATGCTCTACTAACTGAGCTACATTCTCAGCCTGACACATTCATCTGAGGTGTTGGGAACGCAAACCCAGAGCCTTGTAATGCTAAGCAAGTTCCTAACACTCCGCCATAACTCCAGCATTTGCCACCACTTTGAATATTGAAGCAGCCTTTCACTAAGGCATCCAGGCTGGCCATGGATTTACTGTAGCTCAGGCTGGTCTTGACCTTAAGATCCTCCTGCCTCAGCTTTCCCAGTACTGGGATAACATATGTGCACCACCAGGTCTGGCTTTTCACTTCATGTATGTCAGCTCACATGTGTTTGCATGTTGCTGGGTTGCAGTAGGGCCTAGGGATTCCTCATGGAGGGGATGAAGACCTTTGATGTCTAGAAGGTCCTTGATGGATGTTCCTTTCTGCCTGGCTCTGAAAAGCAGATGATTCTCCTCTTATTCTGAATATCACAGCTAAATTCCATCTGCTCTACCCAGCTTCCTGCAGATGGCTTCCACCGTCACCTTCAATCTTTCCCTCAAAGCCTCAAGCTATGAACAGCTATTATGTCAAAGGCCACAGACACAGAAAGCCATGTCATTTGGAGAAGTCAGGCCACAGCCTACAACTGGGCCACACTAGCCCATGTTCTCCAAGACCCTGAGAAGGCAAGAGAGCCGCTATCCTGTGTGAGCATGGGCAGATGCAGACAAGTAGATTTTGCCTTTCATGGCACTTTCCCAGCACTTAGCTGAATGGAGAAACACTTTTGCCTGGAATCACAACAGGGATACAGGATATGGGTACCAAACATACTCTTTGTATTTTGATTAACCTCAACAGTCATTTAAACAGTTTCAATTGAACGGAAGTTTGCATGCTTTCTAAAACCCACTTCTATGGGGCAGATCCCAACTCAAGGTGGTGACTAAGTGAGACCATGGCCGGCCAATGCCAATCTCTTTTGTGTTTCAGTGATATGCAGCGTGGGCTGGGATGTAGCTCAGTTGCATGCACACGGCTCTGGGTACCATCTTCAACACTGGATAAATTGAACCGTGGTAGTGCACACCCGTAATACCAGCACTTGGGAACTAGAAAACCAGAAGCTCATCCTTGGCTGCACAGAGTATATCAAGCCAAACTGGGATGGATATATATTCTCGGGTTTTTGACATGCCCATTTCCAAGTGGCTTCCCACAGGTTACCCTGGGGAAACCATAGCTGTGATTCCTACTCAAGCTTCTATGTGGCCCTGCAAGTACCCTAGGGTGGAGAGGGGCATGAGAGAGAGACAAGAAGAACAGGCCTGGTCTCTTGCTTCATGCCCTCCTACCAGTATTTCCTGACTTGAATTACAGTGAATTTTCAAAACCTAATAGTGAATCTACTTCCAGCAGAAGTGTGGCAGATTTAATTTCTACTGACTGCCTGTCAGACTCACTCAGCCCTGCAGCTCTGCACTGTTCAGTTACTCAGAGTCTCCCCATCTCTGCTATGAGGTCATAGTTTAAAAAGCGGTAGAAATAAAGACAACATCTGCTTAGGAATAAAGCATAGGTTCATGGTAAGGCTCTGGGGACTCACTGAGGATCCTAGTGGGTTTCTTCAACCATGGTTTTTATTAATGAAAGTGCAGAGGTCATGTTTGGTTGGATCTGGAGAAACCCAGGGCACAGCAGAGGCACACCATGGGTGTCCTCTGTGAGGAAGTTTTCACAGAGGATTAAGTGAAGGAGGAAACCTGCCTTAAGTGGGTAGCACCACTCCATGGGTTGGAGTCTTGGGCTGAATGAAAGAGGAAACAAAGGAGAGCCAGTTGCGAGCAGTGTCACACCTCTCTCACTGTACCTTTCCCACTGTGGTGGCCTGTGTCCTCAAACTGAGAGCTAAAATAAATGCTCCTTCTTTAACTTGTCTCTTGACAGTATCCAGCAACAATGAGAAAGGTAGTCAACACGGGACCAAGTGGTGATGCTGAGAAGTTTCATGAACAGACAGAATGCCACCAAATCACATGTGTGTGTGTGTGTGTGTGTGTGTGTGTGCAAGTGAGCACATGTGTGCTTGTGCATTGTGTGTATATGCACATGTGTGAGCACTGTGTGCATGCATGTGTGTGTATGACTGTATGTTTGTATGTGCACGTGTATGCATATGTGTATGTGTGTGGTGTGTGTGTGTAAGCATGTATGTAGAAGCCAGGGGTTGACATCAGTATCTTTCTCGATTATTCTCTACCTTAGTTTTCAGACTGAGTCTCTTACTGAACCCAGAGCTCACTGACTCAGCAAGTCTGGCTGACATGCAAGGTCCAGGGATCCTTCTGCCTCTGTCTCCTCAAACACTAGGCTGACAGGTGTACAAGACTGTGTCTGCCTTTGTTTCAGCTTCCCATTCTTCCAACTACCCCCATCCCCCATGTCTATGCTGCTAACTCTTGGATGGAGCTACTTTCCAGCTCTGTAATCTCCTCAAGTCCTTCTCACCAAGGGAGCACTGCCAATAACAAATGAAGACTCTCAACAACAACCCAGCGCGATACACTCTAAAAACAATAACACTAAGTTAGAGCTGTGTTTCCCCACGTGTAACAGAGGCACCGGCATGCTAGCTAAATGGCTCTGCAGCTGAGCAGGTCTAGAGAATCTTGTCTCTTGTCTTCTGCAGCTGAAGAGACAAGATGTAGGGATATTCAAGGTTCATGGGCAATGTGAGTCACCATGCTTGTCAGAGATGTGACACTTGTGGTGGGAACAAGGGTGCCCTGGAACACACTTTGGGCAACATGGACCTATGTTCGTAAAGAGCAACCAATAAGGAAGCCGCTACCTCATTTCATTGGCCTGAGTCTTGACATCCTGATTATGTTAATTTCCTCACTGTGCATGTGCGTGCATGTGTTTGATGTGTGTGTGTTTTATGTGCACATGTATGTATGAGAGTTCTCTTGTGTGTGTGTGCGTGTATGTGTGCATGCTATGTGCACATGTGTGTGTGAGAGTTCTCCTGTGTGTATGTATGTGCACCTGTGTGCTCCTGTGTATGAAGGCTGAGAGTCACCTTTGGGTGTCATCTCTCAGATTTGGTTCATCGTGTTTCTGAGACAGGGTCTCTCAGTGGCGTCAAGCTCACTGATTATGTGAGGCTGGCCGGTCAGTGAGGCACAGGGACCTGCCTGATTTTGACAGTTTGTTGGAATTACAAGTGTGTGTCATCACGGCTATCTTTTTATTTTTATTACTTTTTTACATATGTATGTGTGTATGCCATGTGCATGTGTGTATGAGAGTTCTCCTGTATGAATGTTTGTGTGTGTTTGTATGTATGTATATGTGTGAGTACATGCTATATGCACATGTGTATATGAGAGTACTCCTGCATGTGTATCTGTGTGTTCACGTGTGCATGGGAACATGTGTGCAGAAGCCCAACATTGACTCTGTGTGTCTTTCTTGATTGTACTCTACCTGGTATATTGAGGTGGGATCTCTCACTGAGCCTGGAGCTCACCCATTCTGCTAGTTTTACTAGCCAGCTTACTCTGACAATTTCCTGTCTCTGTTTCCCATGTTTCAGAATTATAGGCAAGTTGCCATACCCACCCACCTTTCATGTGGGTCTTGGGGATCTGAACTCCGGCCCATACAGTTGCATGGCGAGTACTTTATCCACTGAGCCATCTCCCCAGGACTCTCATTTTTAACATGGGGATTGAACTCAGGTCCTCATGCTTGTGTGCCAAGTGACTTGCCAACTGATGTGTCTTTCCAGCTCCCACACAACTTACTCCTAACACTTTCTACCACTGTGAATAAAAAATAAATGGTCTACTAGTATGTGTCAAAATGCCAGGTAGTGGAAGAGAGAGCAATCTGTGGTCACCACAGTGCCAGAGCTGCCAATGCCTGCATGTGGCCGCATTTCCTGCAGATTTTTGTCTGATCAGTTCAAAGGGGTCTCTCCAGGCCTGTGCCTCTGCCGCCCATTGACACATCCACATGGTAGACATGGGACCGCATCATGCTTCTATCCTGCACTTAACCAAACACACCACAGCATGGACTTTCTCCCGTTCATGGGGTCATGTCTCACATCCTATGAGCAGGTCAATTATCAGGGAGTCAGTGAAAAGCACTGAGGCTCAGTCCAGAGCACTGGGTGGCCTGTGACTAGGTACAAAGCACCATCCCTGTACTTGGGGAACTCTGAGAGTGACAATACCAGAACACGTGTGTGCAAAATGGATTACAGAACACACATGTGCACAATGGATTACAGACCACACATGTGCACAATGGATTACAGACCACACAAGTGCAAAGTGAATTACAGAACATGCATGTGCAATATGGATTAAGAACACACATGAGCAAAATGGACTACAGAACACACATGTGCACAATGAATTATAGAACACACATGAGCAAAATGGATTACAGACCACGCATGTGCACAATGGATTACAGAACACGCATGTACAAAATGGCACTCTGAAGCATCACAGCAGGGCACAGTAGGGAACCTGAAGCCTCACACAAGACTGACAACATGGAAGACTACAGGAGATCAAGGACAACTGTGCTTTGCCCCAGGACACTGAGCAAGATGATGAGCTCTGAAATCCACTGTCACTTGTTGCCTGTGATGATTTTCAGTCATGCAGTGGGAGGAAGTGTCAGACCAGACGAACCTGTTTAATAAAGGAAGAGTAGGAAAAGGAACCAACTTAGCGGAAGAATGAGTGCAGAGCGGAGTGTGAACGTGGTTAGCATCTGCACGTGCGCACACACACACTCAGTGGGAGAAAATGCATCTCACTGTGTGGTATGTTCAGGGTTATAGTCAATGAACTGCCTGAGTGATGCTCAGACAGGCACTGGATAGGAGCTGCAGTGAGTGGGGCAGCCTCCCTCTTCAGACTCCTCTCAAGTCTTCAAGTCTGGGAAAGTTTTTATTTTCTTTTTTCTTTTTCTTTTTTCTGAGACAGGGTTTCTCAGTGTAGCCCTGGCTGTCCTGGAACTCACTCTGAAGACCAGGCTGGCCTCGAACTCAGAAATCTGTCTGCCTCTGTCTTCCAAGTGCTGGAATTAAAGTCATGCTCCACCATTGCCTGGCTTGGGAAACTTTTAAAGGGTTTTACTTTCCCTGAACTGCAGGGCAAGCTCTGTGTGTGTGTGTGTGTGTGTGTGTGTGTGTGTGTGTGTGTGTGTGTTACATGTGGTGTGTGTGTGGTATGTATGTGGTATGTGTTTGTGGGGGGTATGTGGTGTGTGTATGTATGTGTGTGGTATGTGTTTGTGTGTGGAAGTATGTGGTGTGTATATGTGGTGTGGTATGTGTTGTGAGGGATATGTGGTCTGTGTGTGGTCTGTGTTTATGTGTAGTGTATGTGTATGTGGTATAGTATGTGTTTGTGGGGGGATATGTGGTGTGTGTGGTGTGTAGTGTGTGTGTGTATGTGGTGTGTGTGGTATGTGTTTGTGGGGAGGTATGTGTAATGTGTGTGTGTGGTAGGGTATGTGTGTGATGTGTGTGTAGTATGTGGTGTGTGTGTAGTGTGTGTGTGTGTGTGTGTGTGTGTGTGTGTACAAGGGAGCATGCCCTTCTCCCTCCATGCATGTTAGGATAATCACACCTGTGCTCAGGAATCACCCTAATGGCTGAGGGCTCTTCCCACACAGACACACTCCGTATTGTCTGCTCTGAGGAATCCCTCATTGTAATCATCCTGGAGACAGCACCTGGAGCCTGGGCCATGAGGGATGAATAGGGTGTATGTCTCAGCTACCAGCTCATTCGGGTACCAAGAAAAAGACCATTTGTGTTGGGAGATATCTGTGACTTTCCCTGGAGAAGATGACGAATCTGGTGATGTTCGTGTCCCTCCAGTGGAAATCACTTCTAGAATGAGCCAGTGAGATTGGAAAGTCATTTGGTGTCCTCTAAAAGTTCCCATCAGATGAATCTCTGTGAATGTCTGAGAAAGAACACAGATACTTCTGTGGCAAACTCTCCAGACAGGGTCCAGCCCTGAGGGGAAGGAAGTCAAGGCTCAAGTCAAAGACGCTGTAGGTTGGCATGGTTCCTACAAAGAAAACAGATGCCAACACACCGAGCGAGAGGCAACGGCTCTCAGCTCCAGCTACATGGGCTGTGCAATTGGCTTCTTAGTTTTGTGGAGGTCTAATTCCATAGCACAAAATCCAGCCCCCTTTGGTGCACACTAGTCATTTTTAGGGAAATTATAAAATTAAGACGCCATCATGGCAACACAGATTGAAAGTATCCATTACCCCCCAATCTAGTCCTAAACCCCATTTGCAATCACACACACACCCCGCCCCCACCCTCAGTTCTAGGTAACCATGAATCTATTTTCTGCCCCGACAATGTGCCCATTTCGGACATGTAATGTAAATACGTAGGCTTGCAGATTTGATTTAGTTTGGGAGTTCATTCATGTTTTCCATATGTTGGCAGGTTTTATGGCTGGATAATATTCCATTGTATAAATACATCCCAACCTGCTTATCAATGAATCTATTGATAGGCACAGGGATTGCTTCTGGCTTGGCTCTGCCATGGATAACACTGTTGTGAACACTCACATCTAGGCTTGTGTGGCTATGTCTCGGTGTTTCTCTCAGGCATCTAAGCTTGGGGCTGCTTGTCTACAAATCTTTACTGGCCTCCAATTTTGAGGTACAAGGTAGATGCTTCACCAGATGAGAGCACAGCTTTATGCAAGTGGGGGAAATTTACTGTGTATCTTAAAGGATAAAGTTTCTCTCATTCTCTTCAGCCAGGACACAACAGGAAGCTGCTCAGGGATTTAGGCCAGCTTTTCCTTTCCAGTCAGACTTACCAGGGAAAGACAGAACCCAAAGATGAATCCCCCTGGTAGAAACACAGCTCAGACTAGGCTTCTGATGAACTGTCTCATAAGTGAGGGGCTTGGAAGAAGCTTTTGTGTATGCCTATTTGCAAGTGTAACTTCTCTCCCCAAACACATTTGAGTATCTTTGTTCCATTTACTCTAATTTAAATGTTCCCTCAGGATCTACCTGTGGTGACCAAGCAATGGCATGAAGGGAAGGGGGGGAGGAGATTTGTAGATCAGGCCCAGGCCCTGTATGTCCCAAGGCAATCCTTAGCTAACACCCCCAGACCATCGTGTCCACCCGGCTTGACTAGACACCCACCGCCACCCCTGTGTAGTATAAGTTACTAAACATCTCAGCACAGGGCTTTTTCCCTGCCTTAGACCATTTATGTTCCCACGTGAATAACACACACAGCCTTCATGTTTGCAATATGCCTTAGGCAGCACAATAGCTTGGCAGCTGCCTACCCTCCATGCTGTTAGAATCTACTTTCCTATCAACAACCCAAATTATTACTATCTTTCATCTGGGCTGCTCTAAGCTCCAACTGGCCAGCCCACATGGCCATGTTTTTATGGCTCAGCTAACCCATGGCGGCTCTCCTCTCTCTTCTCCTGCATGTTCTTCTATTCTGTGGTGGCTTCCTCCTCCCTCTCGTCCTCTTTCCCTCAGTCCCTTTTCCTCCAACCAGATCACTACTAACCTGCCTTCCTCTAATCCCTCTAATACTTTTCTGTAGCCAATTTTATTTAACCAACAGTTTTAAATCAAGGAACAAGGTTTGCACACCAAAAGCTTGTAAACGGGAGAATTCATTCACAGGCCGAGACCTTCAGGTATAGAATTTAGCATCACAGTACATAGCACCCCCCCCATGTGAATTTCTGGACTCTACATCAGAGCAAACTCCAGCTGTTCCTCCATGGCAGAGACTCTGCCATGCTTCTGACTTCAGGAAGAAAACGGAAACAGTGAGCTACTAAAGTTAGATGCTGACCCTGGGCAATGAAGAATAGGAAGTAAGAGAAAAAGATGGTGTCACACCCCCATGTCCACACCAGACTCTGCCAGGACATGCCCATTTCTTCTCTTCTTCATTATAATTGTGACCGTAAGTGTTCTCTTTTATAGCCAGGACCTGCCGTGAGAGATACTGCCTCAAAGTCCTGGGTCAATGAGTAGCTGAGATTTAGTTCCTATACACACACGTCCAGCGTCATAGCATCTATGACCATGGAGAATTTGGCAACAGCTGTGATGTGGGACACTTGAGGTCCCCATAAGAACAGAAGAGCTGACAGTCTGTGGGGCTCTGGGCTATGATTTGATATTTTGAGATTTGGATGTGCTAGGGTGATGGCATGCCTCTCAGAATCATAGGTTGAAGTCGCGAAGCCCGGTGTGGCTGTGCTAGGAGGTAGGACCTCTGAAGAAGAGATTAAGGGAGGCAAATTAAGTTGGAATGAGGTTCTAGATTGATGTGATGAATGTTCTTTTTATATGTGGAGCCCAGAGGTTAACCTGGGGTGTCATTCCTAGTGACCTTCCTGGCCTCCATAAATGTAAGAACAAAAGCTGTAGCTGGGTTCTGCAGCTTGTGCTGGGTTCATTAATTCCAGGGACACAAGACAGAATGTATGCTGTACACATGAGGACCTAGCACAGATCCAGACCTGCCACTCGGCAGGACTTGGGTGACCAGCTACATGTAGAATTGTTGATCTTGCCTCTTGAGACAGCACCTCTAAATTAACTAGAGTATGCTAAATCAGCTAGGCTGGTTGGCTAGCCAGCTCCAATAACCTACCTGTCTCTACCTCCCTGGTGCTGAGATCATAACTGTGTGCTGGCACATCTGCACACCTGGCTTTTTATATGGGCTCTGACAATGGAACTCAGGTCCCCATGCTTGCAAGGCAAGCCCTTTACCAGCTGAGCCGTCTTCCTAGCCCCAGGTATTCATTCATGTTCTTACAGGAAGACATATGAGAGAGCCTCTCACTTCACATACATACATATAGAAAAAGGCTGGGTGAGAGCACAGCAAGATGTCCTGCTGCAAGCTGGGAGGAGAGCCCTATTGAAGCTCAGGTCAACACCCTCCAGCCTTGAGAAGTGGGAGGTGACAAAGGCAGTCTGCAGTGTGTGAGGCTGATGAGTTCGAGGGGCACATGTGCACGCTCTGCTCCTGAGGACCTGGATCTATCACTCTGCAGAATTTGGTGACCAGCACAGGTGTCAGAAGCTTTATTTTGATGCCCTTCTAGGAGGAGAGAGAACCACACTGGATCAGAAGTGGGTTCTCCTCAACAGTTCTTCCCCTTGGGAGTTATTTCAACTTTAGCTGTGAAGTGAGTTCCCCAGTGGAGGCAGCATATAGAGATTGGAGAGACTATGGGCTCTGTGGAGACATCTTTATATAAGTGAAATTGGTGTTTTACACTAGAAACTGATCTTTCTGGCCAATAGAGAGAGTTGGAGAAGTATCTTAGTTACTGCTTGATTGCTATGAGGAGATACCATGATCCGGGTAACATTTAAAAGAAAGCATTTAACCTGGGGCTTGTTTACAGTTTCAGAGGGTAAGTCCATGACCATCAAGGTAGGGACTGTGGCAGCAGGCAGAGGTAGTGTTGGAGTGGTAGCTGAGAACTCACTCTGACCTGCAGGCAACAGGCAGACTGGGCCTAGTGTGGGCTTCTGAAACCTCAAAGCCTTTCCCCAGTGACACATCTTCTCCAACAAGGCCACACCCTCTAATCCTTCCTAAACAGTTCCACTAAACTGGTGACCAAGTATTCAAATATGTGAACCTATGGGGGCCATACTTACTCAAACTATCACAGGAGATGACTTTGGGGGCATGAGTTGCAGAGGGTAGAGAAGGAATGATATAGATGTCTCTGAAGGTCTACTTGAGGCAGCTGAGAGCTGGATTCAGTTCCTTCCTTCTAGTATGACATGGGGGTTCTGACCTATCAGCAGCTTGATTTGCTGAGGGATTCCGAATTCGGGTGGATTACCTATAGAGAGAGTGTGGAGCTGTCGAAGGCGGGACCTGGTTAGAGGAAGTAGAACATGCCCTCGGGTTATATCTACACTGGCATCTCCTGCTTCCTGCCTACAGGGAGCTGAACAGTGTCTCCTCCATATTGCTCCCACTCCCATGATGCTCTGCTTCACTCAGGCCCAGCATCAGTGTCACCAGAGACTGTGCACCGAAACCTCCAAAATCATGAGCCAAAATATACCCTTCCTTCTTTGAGCTGCCAAGGTTGAGTGTTTTGTCTCTACAACTGAAAAGATAATGACCATGACTACTACCCAAGGAGCAGCGCCCTTGTTGGAGTGCTCTCTCCCCCTCCTTTCCCCAGATGTCTCCAGATAACTCCCACATGACTCCATGGCATTGCCTTATGGGCTTAAGACAGGCCTGCAATCACATAGCCCATGGTTAGTTCTGTCCCTTAACTGGCTGGCCAGCAAAATCTCCAAGTCAGGCTGTGCATGCCTCGCAGAAAGCCCTGGTTTCTGTTCTGAGAAGGAGCATGTACCTGTTCTTGCCCCAAACAATGTGAGCTCCCTTGGATCAGTCTTAATCCGCATGCCCTGCTAGTCACAGCCTGTCCAGCAAGCCCAGGGTGCTCCTGAGTTTCTGAATACACGCAGCAGGCACCTCAGAGCTGCCGAGGCCCCAGGGGCCTCCAGCCTTCACATGCACCCAGATGAACACACTCCTTTTATTTTCTGGTGCTTTTCCCTGTTGAAGATGGTGTGTCTAGAACATTAGACTTCAGGCTCTGGGATTTCTCAGGGCAAATATGAGTTAACAAGTGGGTGGATTATACGCAGGACTGCCCTCTAGGAAGCAGCTTTCCCCCTGCAGCTGCAGCCTTTGGACCCTTCAGGAAGGGGCATCTGGACAACTTTACTCCACATGACTGTGTGGGCTACTTGCCAGGTCGGGTGACTCCTCTAGTCCTCTAGTTTGATTGGCTGGACTTTCTGATGGAAACAAACAAAAGGACAGAGCAGATTTACAGCTGAAGGCACAGGCCACTGAGCATTTTATCTTGGATTGAAAACTTTTTTCTAAGCTTCCTGTGTTCACAGAAAAAAAGCAGCAGCATCAAGAAGGCAAGAGTGAACTTGCTGGTGAGGGATGGAGGAGTGGGCCTTAGGTGCTGAACATGGCCTTTCAGGTCAGTCTTCTGCTCGGATGGGCCTTGTGCATCTTGGGAGTGGCACAGGACCGTTTACTAAGAGCATGGAGGCTACACACACACACACACACACACACACACACAAACACACACACACAAAGAGATATACACATTCAGAGACACAGACACAAAGACACAGACACACAAATGCACAGGCACACAGACACATACATACAGAGACACACACACAGAGACACAAGCACACACACAGAGAGAAAAGAGACACATACAGATGCACAGAGACACATATACAAACAGACACAAACACATAGGCGTAATATAGATAGACACAGATGCAGAGACATAGGCATACACACAGACAGACACACAGACACATACAGAGACACAGACATACACAGACATACACAGACTCATAGGCACACACAGAGACACACAGAGATACAAGCACACACACACACATATACACATCTGTGGCCTGGGTAGCCCTAACATCTCTCCCAGTTGCCGGTCTATGGCTTTTTTTTTTTTGGGTTTGTTTACGATTCACTTTTTGCAACCGTGTTATCTAGCGTTCCACCTTTTAACTTCCTGATGCTAAGACTACGGAACAAGCTGGAGTCATACTGCAAGCCTTACAACCTCCACTTCCCAAAACTGCCCCTCAAAGTGCATGTCGGCAAGTTCACACGGGCATATGCTTGCCCGTGCCCACACACATCCCAGTCCCTGTTTGTCCCCGTCTGGGTCACCCAGAGCTCACTCTTTACCTCGGGTTCTGTTGGCAAAGGGCTTTAATCTGATACATCAATCTCTTAATGAGTCAGCCACTTGTTGGATTCATGGAATGTTCCTGCGCAAAGAGCTGATGGAAAGATCTAGTCCTGAGGAAAGAGACAGCCTGTCCCCAGAGGCCAAGGTGACACGTCTGAGATATTAATTAGTGAGTGCAGCAGGGGTAGGAAACAAAGGTTGGTGTCCTGACGCCTTCTTCCTTCAAGACCCTTCCCCCAATGTACAAGATGTCTTACCAGTGGAAAAGTCTCACTCGCCAGAAAGGCTTTTAAGAATTAAATCCCTCTTTGGCTTTCTCTCTCTCTCTCTGCTGAGCTATTCTGAACCTGTTCCCACCTCTTGGAGCTTTTGGTCTGTATCCATCATCTGAGGCAGACGAAAACTCCATTTCCTGCATTGCAAAGATCAAAGTACCCAGAGCTTCACGCCTCCACATTGTGCTACCTCTTGGCCCAAAAATCTCTTCCCGGCTCCCTCTCAGGGGCTCACAGCCCCACTTCCCCTCTACCTGTGTTTTCCTACTGTGGCTCCCCTCCTCCTCCATGGCCTGAGCACCTACTAAGGAATCAGCTTTACTCTTCCCTTCAAGCTACTACAACTCCCCAAACTGCTCAGGCTAAGAGGTTCTTAACAATCCCAGCTGGCAGCTGCTTTCCCGTTCTAAGCCAGGAGACTCGCCCCTCACCATCTGGCTGGTAGACCAGCACCCACTTAAGACTGTTTCTGCAAAACACCCTCTCTTGGCCGTGGCTGATGGTTCACTCACCCTGGCCCTTTCCCTTGGCTCTCTTCCTATGGACTCCATGCTGCCCCATTCTTTAGTCCTCTGGCACGACTGTTTAGACTCTCCTCTCTGCCAGTATCCCATACACCAGGTGCCTGTCTAAACTGTGCACGTGTCTATTTGTTACCTGAGACCTGATTCTCCCTCCAACTTTGCCACCTGTCTCTCGCCAGCTGCCCCCGTGGGCACTGCCGAGACCTCAAAGTTGCTAAAACTTCACCCCTTTCTTGGTCTCAAGGAAAGGTGACCCCCTCCTTTATTTGCTCTTATTGCCAGAAGTCTTTCCATCCTCTGATGCATTCTGGCTCAGTCTTCCAGGCTTCTTTGGTACCTGCTCCTTTTTTAGAGTTCTGATCAGCTCTGACACCTTGATTTGTTGATTGGTTCTCTGTCCTGTCCTCATCCTGCTACGAGCATCCAGTGATTCCGATGTGAATGCTCATGGTGACAGTCTCAGTATGTCACTTAACTGCACCCCCCCTCTCTCTCTCTCTCTCTCTCACACACACACACACACACACACACACACACACACACACACACACGAGGACCTGCTGCACAGGGATGCTATGAACAGTAGATGAGGCAACCTATGCCCAGGACTCACAGAAACTGGAAACAATGCCAGTTCTGAGTCTAAACCTAGTAGCTCATGCTTGAACCTCGGCAGCAGCTCCCAGTGTGTCCTCACCTCTAAGAGCTTCTCTCCACCAGGCATTCTCTCTTGATTGTGTATGTGTATGTAAGGGGTGTGCATGCATGTGTGTGTATGGTACATATAGAGGCCCGAGGTCAATGTCAGGTGTTTTCTTAAGTCACTCTCTCTATCATCATCATCATCATCACTTGAGATAAGTTTTCCACTGAACTTGGAGCTCACATATTTACTACACGAGGGACAGTGAGCCCCAGGATCGTTTTGTTCCTGCCTCACTGGCTCTGGAAGTGTAGGTACACGCCTCCACGCCCGATTTTTTATACAGTTCCTGGGGATCAAACTCAGTTCCTCATGCTTGGTGATGAGCAGTTCACCAAGTAAGTCATCTTCTAAGCTCACCCACCAGGTGATCTCAATGCTTTTCCACCATAACTTTGATCATACATGCACACACAGACAGATTCACACACACAGACACACAAATACACAAATTCACAGGCACACACACAGACACACACAAA
>JANHMN010000018.1:49762915-49779384 GCA_030674055.1 Rhabdomys pumilio | reverse complement strand
ACAAATTCACAGGCACACATACAGACACACACACAAAACATATAGAGACACAAAGAGACACACACACACACGAATACACAAATTCACAGACAGGCACACACAAACACACACATGACACATACATATACATATACACACAGAGACACACAAAGATACACACACACACACACACACACACACACACACACACACACACACACACTTAAAGGGATCAACGAGCTTACTTCATCCCAAAGCTTTGCTAGTTTTTAGTCTGCCCTAACTCTCTGTTAAGAATCATTCACTGGGGCAGATGAAGGAGGTTTGGGATCCAGGCCGAGCATCTCTGCTATGCTCCTCTGTCTTAACTTTCCAGACTCTCACAGTGCCCCTTTCCTCATCCTGCTTCAGCACTGTCTCCTCATGGAGCCCAGTAACCAGGGTGTCCCTGGGTCTGCCTTCTCCTCTCTGCTCCCTCTCCTGAATCTTCAGTAAACATAAGCAGTGGCCACCAACTCCTTCTCTCCTGGTCTATGAGGCTCCCTCTGTCAGCAACACTGTTGTATTATGTACCTTGGTGGCAGCCAGGGACAAAGGCTGCATCCTTGTCCACATCACCCCAACCATACTCCCGAAGAGGCAAGTGAATGTGTGATCACCTATCATTCTAAGCCTGATGAGAAGATGGCTCCTGAGGAGGATTTGGAGGTCAGGTTAGGGCTTTGTAGGAAATGGTTGTGTTAGCTTATGTCATTTTCCCAAAGAAGAGGGAAGAGGGAATGTTGGCAGAAGTGAACCCTGGGCCACGCCAGAAGTGAGCACACACTTGCTGAAATGTTCATTTGTTTTATACTTCTTCCATGGAAACCACAAAGATGTCAATGGGTAATATGTACTGTTTATGTGTTTGTCTGTTATGTAGTGAGCGTGTGGTGGTACCTGCTCATGTGTTCACACAGGTATGAATGCAGAGATCACAGGAAGATGCTGGGTGTCCAGCTTTGTCACTTGCTATATTGTCCCCTGACACAGGGTCTCTCATTGAGTGAGGAGTCAGGCCAAAATTCCCAGGAGTCCTCCTGCCATTGTTTCATGCAGCTCTTGGGGCACAGGTATGCAAACACCCATGCATGGCATTTTACACGGGTACTGGGGATTTGAACTCACATCTATGTGCTAACATGGCAAATGCTCTTACTCACTGAGCCATTTCCCAGCCCAGCAACAGGTAATCTATTCACCTATGTACAAGCTTGCCATTTCTCACTTGTTCAGAAACTCTATGGCTTTATAGATGATAGATTTAATTAGCATATAATTGTCCTTATCCTGGATATTTCCGGCCTAGGTCTGACCAAGCAGATGTTAATCTATAGGTTCGGAAACCTCTTGCCAAGGATCTATTCACCCTGATTCAGAAGCATTGGACCTATAGAGGTATCAGTATTGAGTATTTTAGCATGAGTTTTTTTTTTTCCAATATTATGATTAGAATATGAAGCATCTCCGTAGGTCCATGTTCTGAATGCTTAGCACCTCCCCCCTGTCCCCGGCCCCCAAGTTGGTGTCACTATTTTGGGAGCTTCAGGGATTTCTGGGAGGTTTGGCCTTAGTGGAAGAAGCAGGTCTTTGTGGGGTGGGCCTTGGAGTATATTATCTCTTGCTACATCCTGACTTGGTCTCTGCTTTCTACCTGCTGTGATGTGAGCTATCCTCCATGGCACACACCGGCAGCCATGTCGCTCAGTGCTCATGCACGTGGCCAAAATGCCACAGGCTGAACTTTCTAGGATGGTGAGTTGAAATAAATCTCCCATCAGTTGTTTAATATACTCAGTGGTAGGGATTGACTAGCCAGACCTGCTCCGAGGGCAGCTGAGATGGCCTCACACCCCTGGGGCAGAGGCACCAACAGTGTCATCACTAGTAGCCATCAATCCCAGGAGCCTGGATGGGGATCCAGACCATGAGTCACACATACCACAGTGGGAGCCTCAGGAACACACATTCACTGAACACCTACTAAGTGCCTTAAGCTCATGTAATTCTCACTCCTTAAATAGAACTCAGATATTTCAAAGTCATTGGCATCTGTATTCAAGCCCTCTTGCTTCTAATTCTGTGACATGCATGAATGATCCTGGGAGCCTCAGACTCCTTGTTTGTAGAATGATGTAACAGGGTTCAGTCGTTTATAGGAAGAACTGGGCTAATAGCACAAACTTCCATAGGCCACGATCTGTAATATGGTCACTATTCATCATTGTTAGCATGAGACAGCAGTCAGTGTCTACAATCTCAGCACTAAGGAAGCTGAAACAGGAAGATCATGAGTTCTATGCCTGGGCTACATAGCAGGACTGTCTGTATCTCAAAACCAAACTCAAACAAACAGAACAAAACCAACCACTCGGCTGGGAGATGCCCAGACAGTGAAGTGCTCGTCATGCAAGCTTGAGGAGGACTTGAGTTCAATTGTCTAGAACCCAGGTTAAAATAAACAACCAATCTGGGCATAGTGGTGCGACTCATCTGTAATCTCAGAGCTGGGAGGATCCTGGGGCTCCTCTGGACAGTCAGTTCAGCCAGTCAGTGAGATCTGGGCAAATGAGAGATTCTGTTTCAAAAACCAAGGGACACAAGTAAAACAAACAAGGAGCTCCTAAGGAAACCAAGCTTAATATTGGCCTTTACACACACACACACACACACACACACACACACACACAACATAAACATACACATATACATTCACATACACACTCATGTACACACACGAATATATATATACACACATACTCACACACATACACACACACATGCTCACATACACATGCACTCACACAAATATATACATGCACAAATGTATGCATGCACATGCGACACACATATACACATGTACTCGCATATAGACACTCACATATGTACACACTCATGCACACACATGTACACATGCATGCACACACATGCTTACACATTCACACAATACACACATATACACATATACACATACATTCACACATACTCATGCACACATACACACATGTGAAACACTAACACACATGCTCACATACACTCACACACATGCACACATGTGTGCATGCATGTGTGACAAACACACACACATATGCTCACAGTCACACATGCACACACACTCACATACACATACACATACTCATAAACATGCTCACACACTCTCACACATATGCATACACTCACATATATACACATATATATACCCACACCCACATACTCTCTCCCACATGCTCACTCACACGTGCCCATGAACCCACACTAACACCCTGACCCCCACATGAAACAACTAAACATAAAAACTACAATCAACAAAACAACTAAAACTCAGTTAACAGCAAAAATACCAAAACCAAACTGAAAATCTCACCACCACAGCATAAAGCTATAATTGCTATTATTAAAGGAAACATATCACACTGATTTATACAAGAGACAGTATTCCTGAGGGCTTGACTCATCTAACCGTGAGAGAGTTGGGCCTTAAACCCCATCCATCCGACATCAAAGCATTTCCCGTGTCCGCAGTGCTGACAGTTGGCCCTCCTAAGGGATTTCATTGTATTGTTCTCAACTATTAATTCCCATTAAATGTAATTCTATTGACCGTGAATTAGCTGATTGAGAATATAGATGACTGCAGTAATTGCTGCTCTACTAGAGACATGCTGTTCATCAATACTCAGCATCTTCTCCTGACAGGAAAGCCAGGAAAAGGAGTATGAACCCCTGGTACTCCATGAGAGCTGATGGGAGCCTTTACCTGGACAGAAGCCATTTTTTAAGCCTCCAACCCCACTCTCAACCAGAGGGCTTGCCCCACCTCTCTTCATTCTTCCTGGCCAAGCCTATGTGCATTGTTTCTTCTGCCTGAAGTAGCTTCTCCTTCCCTCTGAGCCTAAGGATTTTCTCATACCCCTTTGGTCTCTGTGATAATACCTCTACCTTACAGGGCTTCCTCTCCAGGAAGGCGACATTTTCAGAAAGTCCTCCACTAGGAAGGTTGTTCTTCAGAAAGCCTCCTTTCAGAAGGCCATTCTCCTCAGGAAATATTCCTCCTTGGAAAAGACTCTAAAGAAAGAAGTCTCTTCAAGAAAGCCTCCTCTTACAGAAGCATCTCGTTGGAATGGCCTCTTTAGAGGGTCTTTTTTAAAAAGCCTGCCTCCTTCTGCCTTCCCCTCAGAGAAGCCACCTCCTGAAGACTTCCTCCTCGAGAAGACCACCCCCTCCTTAGAAAGGCCACCTCCTCCTCAGAAGACCTCATCAGAAAGGCCTCTTCTCTGAGAATGCCTTATCCTCAGAGAAAGCTACCTCCTCCTCAGCCTCCTCCTCAGAAGCATATCTCTCATCAGGAAGGCTTCCTCTCAGCCAGGCCTTCTCATCAGGACTTCCCAGAGAAGCCTGATACCTGAAGCCTGCCTCTTAGAAGCTCTCCTTTCCAGAAAGATCTCTTCCTCAGAGGGTTTCCTCCTCAGGAACACCTCATCAATTCCCAGGTCTTCTGGTTTTGTTTTGACTTCTGCACTGGATTTTTTTTTTACCCTGTATCTGATGTTTTATCTACTCATAGATCTCCTTCAAGCTAATGAAGCTAACATTGTTCAGTTTTTCATTTCCAGGGTCTTGCTCTGTAACTACAGAACACAAAGTACAGAGAGATGAAGTAAATTGTTGAATAATGAAGCCGTTCTATCCATCTTCCTACCTCTGAGTTCAACCAAGCACTGCATTTTCTATTTTGGTTTTATATGTACCACATGCTGGTGCTCTCTCGACTTCCCTCAGATGACACACTGCACAAGCTAATAAATACTCCTTGCTTGCTGCATTCCATCCCCGTAGCCTTTCATCCTCTCTCACACAAACAGCTCCAGAATGGAGACCACCTTGTCCTGTGCATTCAAGGCAAAACAAAATGGCTCAACGATTCCAAAGAGACATGCAATATGTAAGTCGTTTTGAAAAATACATACCCCCAAGTCAGACGGAACAAAAGCATTAAGGCACAAAAGTCGGGTAGAGGAAAAGTATTCTGTGTGAATCTACGAGTAAGGAGTAGGCCTGTCAGCTGGCCTGTTGACTCGTCTTGTACATGTAGAGAGGCAAGATGCTTGTGGAACGATCTAGAGGACCTGTGACTGGAGGACTTATCATACACATGTGTGCTCATGTGCACACACACACAGAAATACAGACACACACAAAGAACCTACTGTGTGTGATGGGCACAAGTCAGGTATTGCCTTTACTGTATTTCCTGACTAAGCGCTCTGTTGAGCAGGCTGTACCTCACCTCCTTTACAGCTGAGGAAGCTGAGGCTCAGGGTTTGTGATACACCCAAGCCATACTCTACAGGGGGCGGAGTCAGTCCTCTATCCATCCAGGTCTTAATTCTACACCTTTGCCAGGAGCCACAGACATGTATATGGAAGTGATCATGATAAGGTGGTTGCCATGGGAGTGTAAAAGGAAGACTTGTGTTCACTAAGGTAATGGGGGAGGGTTCTCAGTTTCATCCCCAGAGGCAACCTCTAGACTTGGCCTTAGGGAACCCCCCCCCATGTCTGCTGTGTCCTTTCAATGCATTTCTGAGTCTCTCTCTCTCTCTCTCTCTCTCTCTCTCTCTCTCTCACACACACACACACACACACACACACACCTACCTACCAACCTCTGTTCAGAACAATATAGTTCACAACCTTTCTAATGCTGTGACCCTTTAATCCAGCTCCCCTGTTGTGCAGACCCATAAAATTGTTTCCTTGCTACATTATAACTGTAATTTTGCTACTGTTATAAATCACAATGTAAAGGCCTCACCACTGATGGTGAGCTAGGGCATGCCTCCCTGAAGCTGGTTAGGGGTGAATATTGCCTATTGCTGCCTCGGAGAGCCAACCTCAACCCGCCTTTCTAGCAGACGGAAGTGCTGGGCTTCTATGGAGGAGCTTCTGAGTGGATACTCCAGTTTTGAGTCCCCTCTTCACTCACATGTGTACAGAAGGAGGCCCATAACACTACCATCCTTGGGAGAGCAAGTTCTTCGGCTAATTTCTGACACTGATAATCGGTACCAAACCTTTCTTGAGAATAGGGTGCTGAGGGAGGAGACAGTCACAAAGAAAGAAAGAGTAAAGAGAAGCGGGGATCTGCACGATACTCCAAGATGCCATTCTGATAAAAGGGGATGACTTTGGGGGTCCTGCAGCTTGTAGCTTCTCATGTATCACCACAGAGCAGCTGTAGGCTTTGCACCAGTCTACCACCCTTCTGGGCTCATGGTCCCCATCTGCAGGTAGCAGAATGAATCCAGTGTGGAGCTGGGAACACATACCTACCAACCTCTGTTTAGTACAGTAGTTCTCAGCCCTCCTAATGCTATGACCCTTTAATACAGTTCCTCATGCTGTGGTGACCTCCAGACATGAGCTTATTTCATCGCTACTTTATAACTAATTTTCCCACTGTTGTGAATCATAATGTAAGTATCTGATATGAGTATATCTTCTACGTGACCCCGAAGGGTTCACAACTCCACAAGTTGAGATTGAGAACCACTGGTCTAACAGCAACTGGTCCTCAAACTTATTACAACAAGAAACACACACAGATGAGTACAGGGACCTCATAGACCCATAGAGGTCCTGACTCAGGGTGTGGGCATAATCCGGAGTCTTTGGAGTCATGCCTACAACAGTCAGCAAAGATTTGGATGGAGGCTCTTGGACCCTAGACAGGTACTTCTTTCTACTCCTGGCCAGCTTGATTAGCTACAAGAGTTCCTCCTTCTGCAGCTGCCTCCTGCAGCAGGAGCTGAGAGCTAAGAGGACCCTTTCCGTTGGAAAGCAAGGTCCTCTTTCAGGCCAGCAGAATGACAGCTGTGTCTGAGTAACTCACAACCCTCCTCCGTGGCCCCTTCTCTCTCACATCCCCCGACTGGGGGCGGTTCCGTGCTGAAGAAAAGACAGGCAGTACAGGAACACTTTCTGGGGGGCTCCTCAGTGCCCCTCTCTCCCCTATTAGGCCTAAGTAAGAACACGTTTACAGACTGGTGCCGGGGTTCTCCTCACCTGGCAATCTCTCCTCACCTGAAATCAGTCAGACTGGTCTCTAGCTTCATTAGAGATGGGCCTCGCCTCTGGGCTCCTAGGGTGGGGTGCCAGAAGGATGCTCCTAACCCAGGCCACCTACTGCTCTCTCTCTCTTTCCCTCGTGTGTGTGTGTGTGTGTGTGTGTGTGTGTGTGTGTGTGTGTGAGAGAGAGAGAGAGAGAGAGAGAGAGAGAGAGAGAGAGAGACAGAGATAGAGACAGAGACAGAGACACACGCAAGCTCACTGGTTTATACTTGGTTTTCTTCTGCCCTGCAGACACAAGCCTGGGGGGACAAGGAGAATAAGTACCCAGGGGTGCAGAGCCACCAGGTGCACCTCACTCTATAAGCCCTGGGCGCAGATAGCGTATCACCGCGCAGGAGCTCCAAGCGACTGGAGCCTCCAGGTCCCCACCAGCAGCGACGCTGCACTGCGGACAGCGTCCCGAAGCTGCCGCCCCCGCCCCGCTAGCAGCCAGGTGTCCCTCCGGGTCACAGACAGACGCCTCAGGCCCGGGCACCCCAGCATCATGCGGCCGCGCGTTTACCTTCCACTTTGGTGAGGGTCAGGACCGGACTGTTGCAGGCGCTGAGCGGGGCCACCCTGGCCGAATGCTTCTTCATGGTGAGCCGGCCGCCAGCAGGAGCGCCGCCGCCGATCGCCTACATCCTGGGGCCGGGCGGCGCGCCTCTCCGGGCCCGCGGCCTCCTTCTGGCCCTCGCCTCCCGCTCCCCCGGGCTGCAGCCCTCTCCTGTCGCCGCGACTCACTGCGGTGGCCGCCCCGCCGCGCACATCCTCCTGGCCGCGCAGCACTCCACACACGCGCGCACAGCCTCCTACTCCCGGCTCGCTGCAAACTCCAACGTCACGTACAAGTGCACTCCCCACGCCCACCCCGCCGGCTCACCTGCTCCGCCCCCGCCCGGGACGCCCGCCCTGCAGCCCACGGTCGTGCCCTGGCTCCCAGCCGCATCCTGACTGCGGTCCCAGGCCCCCTCCTTCTCCACGAGCCCTTTCACCAGGCCAGCGAATCTTAGCCAGACCCCTGACAGTAAAAGCCGGGTGTTACACTAGTTTATCAACGCAGGTGGTTGGTTCTGTCTGGGCCACGCTGAGAGGGGCCCTGAATTGTTTCACAGAGACTGAAGGTGGGGTGGAGTGGAGACCCCACAGTTTGCATTCCCTTCTGGAGGTCTAGAAGATTATGTTCTCTGGACTCCCCTTCTCCCTCGCCTCCCGCCCGCCCCAGGACAGCTCTATTCAGGGAAGAAAATGCAAAGACCATAGAAGAAAGCAAAGGTTTAAGGATTGGAGTGACCAGCTAGCTGTAAGAACATTTGCTATTTTTGCAGAGAATTTGGGTTAGGTCCCCACCCCTCACCCCCAAACTCATAGAAGGTGACACACAACCCCATGTAACTCCAGTTTCTGGGGATCTGACGCCCCCTTTTGGCCTCAGCCGGCACCTGCACGCACACTGTGCACACATACAGCCAGCCAATACATATATACATAAATACATTTTTTTTTTTTAAAGAAAAGGCTTGAGAGATCAAACTCCCGGGGAAACAAGAAGAAAGTTCTAGAAACTGCTACGCTGGCATCACTGTGCCCACCCCTGAAGACTACAGGTTGCTGGCTAACGGAGTTTGTTAAAAGCAGCGAGGTCACCTTGAATGGCCACATAGTCACGAGTGCTGTTTAATGGCTACTATTAAACCAGAGGGCATCATCAAGACTGCCCTGCCAACCTCCTGGCTGGTGGACTCACGCGGCTCCTGCAGACCCCAAACTCCAAGACTTCCATCTAATGAGCTCTCACTTACTACCGCCCCAAACCTCAGGGCCTGTCCCTGGCTCTACTGCAATCTATCTGGACTCTTATTATTGATTATTAGAGTTTCAGAGTTCGTCTCAGAATTGCTGTTGCATCGTATGACATCATTACGATCTCCACAAGGGCAGCAGGTGCTTGGATTGGATACAGGCAGAGAATGGTACTACTACCACCACAAAATTCCCTCAGCGCTCCTAGAAGCTCCTAGAAGTAACTACTGTTGATTCATCTTCCTGAACGGCAAAGATAAACACAGGGATAGAATCTGCACAGGGCCAGGGTTCCCCGAGGTTGCTCTCGCATCTCTGCAGGGAAGAGGCTCCCAGGTCCCTGCAGAGCCCCCTAGTGGCAGTTTCTGCATTCCTCTTCTGGCACTTTGTCCCACCCAAAACCACTCACTACTGAGGATGGTGTAGAGCCATTCCCTTCTTTGGATAGGAGCTTAGAAGTTAAATTAAATGTCCTAGGTTGTGTAGTAATGATATCCATCAAGATGCACTGTGTGAGGTGAAGGCCAAGAATGTCCTTAACCAGGGCTCTGCTCAGGGGTCCTTAGGCCCATGTTGTCTGAAGGTCCTTTTGGGGGAAAATCTTCAGCACAAAGTTACAGTTTTGAGAGCTTCAGGTCTATTCTTGATCAAATGCAGTTACAGGCATGTGTTTTCAGTCCCGCTGTCATATTCCATCCGACGGACTGAAGTGAGGCTTAGACTTCCTAAAGAATACCAAAGCATGGGGAGGCGTCTTAAAGAGAGCCAACCACTTGGGTTGCAGCTTTGCCCGGAGCCACCGTGTCAGTCACTGCAGTGCAGGTTCTATCCTGGGAACGAGAAGCTCAGACTCTATCATGAGGTTCTACCCCCTCCCCTGCTTGTGCTGGCATCTGTATGTGCAGGTTTTTTGCATGCGTGTGTACACAATTGAGACTGAGGTTAGAAGATTCACCTGTTGCTTCCCAAAGGACACCTATCATGTTTGTTTGAGACAGGTCTCTCACTGACCTGGAACCAGACAAATAAGCTAGGGTGGCCCTGCACAAGTTACCACCTCTAAAATCACCACCTTTAAAGTGTAGGTTCTAGGGGTTAAACTCTGGTCCTTGGGCTTGTAAGTCTGGTACTTTATAGACTGAGCCATCTCTATAACCTCAACTGTAAGACATCCTCTCTGAAGATCAGCTCAGGTTTCCTGGTTCTGAGGGTGGTTACGGGGCCCATGTGCATGCTAAGCAAGCATTCTACCACTGGGCTGTCCTGGCCATAACTCTGCCTTCTATCTCCTGGTATTTCTGTTAGGTTTGTATTATTAAATGGTAGCAGAGCTAAAAAGAAAGTTTCTAAAACTATAAACATGATAATCTCCCAGACTCTGGTAAAATTTGGGGTATATGAAATCACCTCTCTAGTAAGAATTGTCGCAGCCTCCTCATAGTGCAGAATGCTGTCTTTTGCCATATGTCCAATGAGAGCAGACTCTTACTGCTAGAAGCTGCTCCACCGTTTTTTTGTTTTTGCATAGTCAAAAATGCATTTTGCACCTAGCTAAAACTTATACTAGGGGCTGGAGAGACAGCCCACAGGTGAAGAGCACCAGCTACTCTTGCATAGGCCCCAGGTTTTATTCCCAACCAAATGAAACTATACTATCCAAACATGGTGGCAGGCACAAGTCGGAACAGGAGGACCACAAGGTCAAGTCTTGCCTGAGAGACAGAGTGATGTCAAGGTCAGCTTGGGCAACTTAGTGAGACTGTATCCCCAAATGAAACTAAAAGAGAGCTCAGGGATAGGGCACTTGCCTAGCATGTCTGAGTCTCTGGGTTCAATGCCCACATATAGAAAATAATTATACACCAAAAAGCATGAATTTGGACCTCTGTAAACAACTTATTATACAAAAAATTGGGGAGATATCTTAGATATCCTAATCTTCACACATAAATGTGTTTGCGTGTAAATGAGGTACATAGAGACACACATGTAGGTGCATGTATATACAGGATGTATATGTGTGCACAAATGCTGTATTACTTAAAGTGTTCTCTTTACCACATGGGCATGTTTTACTATAGGAAGACCACTCTCTTCTCTTCTATCTGCCCTCTACAAAAACGAATGATTATTATGATTGATTATCTTTATTTATTTTGTTATGTGTGTATATGCTGTGCGTGCGTGTGTGTGTGTGTGTGTGTGTGTGTGTGTGTGTGTGTGATACACTGCACAAATGTGTCATGGTGTTTGTGTGCTGGAAGTCTGAGGACAGGTTTTAGTACTAATCCTCAAGTTTCACTTTGCTGTGGCACTGTCTCTGTTATTTTCTGGCTCTGTGTATCAGGCTAACTGGCCAGAGAGCTTCCCAGTGTTCTCCTGATCCTGCCTCCCACCTCCCCGTAGCATCACCTGGACTACAGGCATTTAAGCGATTTCTGGGGATTTGAACTCAGGTCCTCATGCTTGCATGGCAAATGCTTTACCCATTGAGCCACCCTCCCATTGTGCATTTGTCTTCCTTATTGCCCACTTAATGCCCAAGGTAGATGCTATGAAGCCTTTTATTTAGTATGCCAGAAATTTAAAAAAAAAAAACCCAAATTTTAAATGCAGGAGGGTTTTCGGGAGTGGGAAGGTAGGCAGACTATTTCAATTAAATTCACTGTGAAATAGCAACACTGTCCTCCACAGAATTAAATAGTTAAGAATAACAAATTATTTTTGTGGTTACTGGTACTTAAAAAGAATCACTTAAAGAGGCTCCAGGAAGCAGATGAACTGGAGGACAGTGCTCGGAAGCGTTCAGAGTAGAGCCTGCATCACCTGTCCAGTAGATAAGGGGGCATGAGTCTGACCAAGAAACTCAGGGCAGCATCAGCTGGCAAGAATGTCCAGGGGCAAGAATGTCCATTCCAGTCTGGTCAAGGTCAAGGAAATTAGACACGTGGGTGCTCAGTGGCCCTTCCCATTACCCTACACTCTTTCCTCTCTCAGGACCAACAAACTGACTCTTCTCTCTCCAGGTTGAGGGTATATAGAGCATGATCACTGGATGTCACAGCTGGATATCCATCTATATCCCTTCATCCCCCAAACCACCCACTGCTAACCCACTGTGAGGAAATAACATGGTGAGCAGAAGCCTAGAGCTGGGGTCACAATGAACATAAGTAGGGACAGAGGTTGGAGCAAGGCTTGCTTGCTTTGAGAATCCTTGTCAGGGCCCTGTTTCAAGTGCTCAGGGGGGATTCCAGGTGGTGCCTTCTAGAGGGCAGAGGTAGGTGTGGGACCTGAGCAGAGGGGGCTGCCTAGAAGCAGGGCCTGGTGGCGCAGGTCTGTAACTCTCTGCTCCTCAGGAGGATGGAGTGAGAATCAAAGACTTGTGTTGTGCTGAGAGTGACAGTGTCAGAAATGTAAGGTGTAGGTTAGTGGTGGAATGCTTGCTTAGCACGCACGGCCTCCAGAGTCAGTTCTCAGCACTGACCAACAATGCCTGGGCCAAGGAGATGCTGTTTCCTGGGACTGTCACCGGGGAGACAGGACTCCCTCCCCAGAACCTGTGAGAAATCTAGCTGGTGGCCATCATGAAGAGTGATGTACAGACACGTTATCTTATATACAGCAGATCCTGGAGATATGAAACTTCTTTTCCCAGTAGGGAAAGGAAAACATGGTCTTCCCACAAACTCCTTTCAGCAGTGGGCATCAGCTCAGAAAAAAGAATACTCATGAACCAGGCCCCGGGGTCTGAACCTCAATTCTCTGCTTAGCTCTCTCATTTTTAAGAAAACCCTTCTAGTGCAGCTGAGAAATTACAGGGGGTTGTGGATACAGACCACATACAACAGTCAGACCCAGCACCTGAGGGCATTTGTTTTCGTTCTTTCCCTGCTGGGCATGCCAGGGGTGGGATGTGGGGTGGCAACCATGTCCTGTCCTGGGTCTAACATGTGGTTTGTAGAGCACATACTCTGCAGAAGCAGAAAGAAAGTTAAGGAGAGAGGGGGAAGGGAGGGGGAAAGAGGATGATGGAGGGAGAGAGAAGGAGAGAAGGCAGACAAAGTAGGGAAAGAAAGAGAGAGGAAGGGAGGGAGGGAAGGGGAGAGGAAGAGAGGAGGAATTGATGGTAGTTTTACAATTCTATCTAGAATTTTCTGGAATCGTCTGCTCTTCTTTTGAACTGTTCTTTCCTGCCTGTGTGGTGCATGGTTGGTTGGGAAAGCTCACAGGAGGACTTTCTTCTGCTTTAGTCTCAGCCTCTTTCCTTCTTGATCTTAGGGAAGTGTGTTTGAAGACCAAGGCCCCCTCAAGGTGAGGAGGGAGATATGAGGCTGTTTAGTTCAGAAATAGCTGATGCCAGTGTCCGGGTGACTCATCGACCACAGCTGGCCTGTACTCAGATTCCTCGGCTGCCGCCTCTGTGCAGGCTGTAGACTACTGACCTACATCCGATCCTTGGCCACATAGAACCCACCCCTCCACCACTGTTTGCTTCCAAGGGTGAGTCAAGGGGACCAAACTTGGATTTGCCTCAGCTTAAGCAGGAGGAAGAGATCTGGGCTCTAAAAGACAGCACTTTTGCTGAACCCATATTTCTCAAGTGATGAGCTGGGTAGCAGCTTCTAGTAGTGTCACCTTCCGCAAGGACTCTAGGGGCTCAATGTCAGACACACAGGGTCTCCGAATCACTGACCTCTGGGGTCCACCATTGATGTCGCCCCTCTGAAGGCTGAGGCCACTTTCCTGAGCTCCCTGTGGGTGTATTTGCTCAGCTACCTCTGGGCTGTCAGCTCTAAAGCGGGAACTTCACTCCAACCAAGGAACAACCGTCTTAGAACAGAAGAGTGCATGCAGAATACCAGGATGGTAAAATCAGGACTTGAGAGGGGCTATGTACTGCGCATCTGCAGAGACATGCGCAGTGAGGGTTATCCGAAACACTAGACAGCCCCTAAAGAAACCGAGAATGTTTTCTGGAGTTTGCATGGAGTTCTGAAGAGTGAGAGTCCAGTGAGTTTAAGTGAAGAGGTTACCATGCTCTGTACGTGGTCCCTCACGTACCAAATGGATTCTTTCCAGCCTTAGGTCATGGCTCCCCTCCATAACTCTGTGCTTAGGTTAGTGGACCAAACCCACTTAATGCCCGAGCCAGCTCTGCACCACTGTAACTAGTGGTTAGGAACGCCAACTGTAGCCTGCCTTTTCTCTCTCTCTCTCTCTCTCTCTCTCTCTCTCTCTCTCTCTCTCTCTCTCTCTCTCTCTCTCTCTCTCTCTTTCTGTTATTTGTGGTTCTTCATGATTCCTGACTCCTAGCAATATCTTCTCTGGCTCAGCTAAGCTTCTCTGAATTTCAGCTGTCACCAACTGTCTTCCCTAACCCTACCCTGACACTATTCTGTCTCCTGGATCCTTCTCAATCCCACACCTGAATCCTACTCCTAGCTTGCAGCCTCTGCTGACTTTTTTTTTATATACTCTCCCACTCCCAGAACTCCAGGAGGCAACTGACACTGAAGGACATAGGGTCCTTTAAAAGGCCAGGTACATAAAATAAATCACACTACACAGATGACTTTAGGACCACGGATATTGGACAGTGTTTCCCATCAGTGACAGAGACCTCAGAGAGGGGAGAGAGGGGAGAGAGGGGAGAGAGGGGAGACAGGAGACAGGAGAGAGGAGAGGGGAGAGAAGAGAGGGGAGAGGAGAGAGGGGAGGAGATAGAGCGAGAGAACAAAGAGACAAAATACAAGCCCCACCCCCTGCTCTAAATAACCCGAGACCCTTCATTCCTGTGGGTGTGGTACTCCCCTTCTCATCCCATTGAACATTCCTGTTTTAGCTCACAATTCACGTGAGGAAGTCAAGGTAATAGGAAGTGCAAACAGCTAGTCATATCATATCCACAGTCACGGGCAGAGAGAAACGAATGTATAGGCGCTTGTTTGTATGCTAGCTTGTGCTCAACTAGGTCTCTCATACAATCTAAGGCCCCAGAGGAAGGAATAATACTGCCCATTCTAACAGGGCAATCAAGACAGCCTCTCTCAGACACATCCACAGGCCAACTCCATGTGGACAGTCCCTCACTGAGACTCTCTTCCCTATGATCCTAGGTTGTGTCAAGTTGACCTTTAACTATCATAGGCCTGAAGAAATGGCTGTGTGATTAAGCTATTACTGCACCTACAGAGGACTTAAGCTTGGCTCCCGGCATCCATGTCTAGTGGTCCACAACTGCCTGTAACTCCAGCTCCAGGGGATCCAATGCCCTCTCCTGGATTCCTTGTACATCAGCATGCATGTGCATACATGTATACATAGACCTGTACACATACAAAGAAATCACAGGATAAACCTAAAAGTAAGTTGACCATCATACCATCTTGAAATAATTTGAACCAAAAAATAATCTAACATAAAGATATCTTGCAAAGATGCACACTCGGGTTCTTTCTGTAGCGATGAGGTAGGGATGTCGTCTGACAGGGAAACGGAAAAGAATGTGAGGAGGGCTCATAGACAAGAATGGGATTCGGACAGTGAGATGAATTAGCTAACAATCAAGAATAATATCCAGAAGGAAAACAGAACGTGTTTTGTATTCAACACGGAGCCCGACATACATAGATCACATGGTATCAACACGGAGCCTGTCATACATAAATCACATGGTATCAACACGGAGCCTGTCATACATAGATCACATGGTATCAACACGGAGCCTGTCATACATAGATCACATGGTATCAACATGGAGCCCAACATACATAGATTACATGGTATCAACATGGAGCCCATCATACACAGGTCACATGGTATCAACACGGAGCCCGACATACATAGATCACATGATATCACACAACATGTATATGCTAAATATTGTCGGTATCTATTTATCTCGTTCACCCAGAAAAATCTAAAGCAGCGACCATGTGTATCTTCCTAACTGTTGAGTTTTCCGACTTCTACAAGCGGAGATGTGAGTGATTCACCGGTTTTCTCCTTGTTGGGATCGAGCCGCTTGGGAAGGTCATCTCCTTTTAGAAATTCAGTTCCCCGGAATGGGTGGCGGCACTCTTTCTGCTCACAACAGCATAGAAATTCTAAAACCCTGATCTTTTAGCATGCTGTAAGGGTAACAAGAGCTAGAGACGTCCTTGGGAGGGTGTGCAAAGCAAGCCCAGGACTGCTTTCCTCTTAAAGAAGACAATGTCTATTGTTATATAAAACCCTTTCAGGTCAGGCTTTTAAAGATGTTGCCCTCCTGTCTTCTTAGAAATATGTTTATCGCACTGACAGTCAATGCCTATTCTTGTTTTCCATATTTAATTTTTGTGTATGTGTATTTATGTGTGTGTGTGTGCTCGCACACGCGCAAGCACACGCACGTGTACAGGTGCACATTCAGATGTGCTCCTGTGTGTAGAGATGGAGACTGATTTTGAGTGCTTTTAATTGATCCCTACCTTATTTTTTGAGACAGAATCTCTCTCTCTCTCTCTCTCTCTCTCTCTCTCTCTCTCTCTCTCTCT
>JANHMN010000018.1:49747973-49762905 GCA_030674055.1 Rhabdomys pumilio | reverse complement strand
CTCTCTCTCTCTCTCTCTCTCTCTCTCTCTCTCTCTCTCTCTCTCTCCCTGTCTCTCTCCCCAGAGCTCACTGATGTGTCTAAGCTGGCTGGCCAGCAAGTCCCAGGGATCCTCTCATCTCTACTTCCTGAGTGCTGGGATGTCAGGGATATGCTGTTAAATCTGGCTTTTTATGTGGTTGCCGGGGATTTGAACTTGGGTCCTCATACTTTTGAGGCAAGCAGTTTACTGACTAAGCCAGCTTCATAGGCCCAGGTCTTTTGCATGCAGACATTTCAGAGCATGCCAGCAACAAAACAGGATAGTGCACAAGGTGCTGCTGGGGACAGAGCTGGTTGCCTCCTGCAGAATAGAGGAGCTTCCACCCAGAACTCCGCATGGAGGGCTTTCTCCAGAAGGCCGTTATTATGGCCACTAGGATGGCATCACTTTCTACTGGGGTTCACACAGAGAAATAATAGCCTGACCTTCTAGATGCTTCTCCTCTCTGAGCTGTCATTTGGATTTTTGTCTTGGAATGTTTGTTCATAAGCGGAAAAACTACTGTGACAGATTCTGACAGGTGTGTGAGCCAAGTCCTGTGTCCTGAGCACAGGTTCCCTGGTCCCTTAAACAAATGTGGACTGTGTCCTATGTCCTGAGCTCACATCCCCCGGTCCCTTAAACAGGTGTGGACTGTGTCCTGTGTCCCAAGCACAGGCTCCCTGGTCCCTTAAACAGGTGTGGACTGTGTCCTATGTCCTGAGCTCACGTGCCCTGGTCCCTTAAACAGGTGTGGACTGTGTCCTGTGTCCCGAGCACAGGTTCCCTGGTCCCTTAAACAGGTGTGGACTGTGTCCTATGTCCTGAGCTCACATGCCCTGGCTCTTCAGTTCAGTACTTGACACTTATATGTCAAGTAAGGCTGGGCATATGCTAGGCATGGTGGGCTGGGGAGGGCTCAGCCCCAGCCACACCAATTTGCTCCTTTCTGCACGTCACGCTGTAGCCTCAGCTTCAGTACATGCTTAGAAACACTTCTCACACAACCTTCACACAAATGGCTTTTTTTTTTTGTGAACCCTTTAAGCTATTCATTTATCAACTCTTACAGGAATGGATTTATTTGGTTTGATATATAAAAACCTAAACAAGACACCACCACCAGTGCGGTATAGTTTAGTCCTCAACTGTGGTAGTTAACACTGTCACCTTGATAGGCTCTAGAAGCAGCTGGGAGGCAAGCCTCTGGCTATGTCTTTGAGGGAGTTTCTAGATTATGTTAAACTGAAGCAAAGGATCCCCTCTAGCTGTGGGCAGCACCAGCCCAGGGACTGAAGCTCCTTGCTGCAGAAAGAGGAGAAAGTGAGGCGAGCGCCAGCATTAGTCTCTGTGTTTCTTGACAATGGAGGCAGGAAAATAACTGAGCAACACCCTTCCCTCCAACTGTATTTTTTGCCAGCATCGAAAGCACAGCCCTCTACACTCACAACTTTTCCTTCCTAACTCTTACAAATGTAAAGAAACCAGCATGCACCCACTGCCTTGTGTTTCTGGTGCTGGGGTTGAAGAATCAGCTGTTGCTAATGATGAAGCAAGCACCCACCCACCGTTCAAGTGAAGCCTTCATTTTGGGGAGACAATGAGTGCTGCCCACCTGGGACAGACCAGCTGTGGTCAGTAAGACACACGCATCACTGAAGTGAAATCTTCAGGGAAATATTTCCTCAAGGTCAGTAAGCAGAGAGGTGGTCCAGAGAGGAAGCAGACCAGGAAGCCTGCTGCCTCTTGGGTTTCTGCCTCCAGATTTCTGCTATGATTTCCTTCGAAGGTGGATTGTGACCTAGAAGCATAAGGCAAATAAAGCCCCTTCTCTCTATAAGCCGCTTTGGGTCAGTGTTTTATACAATAACAGAAAGCAAGCCAGGGCACCCACCATTCAGGTCTCCATGTTCCTCTCTGAGCTGGAAACTGACCTTGGGGGCTCCCGAGCTGTGCTCAATTTATCTTCCGTGCCCACAGAAGAGGCTCCAGTTTTGACTTAACCTTGATCTCTTATTCAGAGGGAGCAGATATCAGATACTCTACTGACAGCAGGAGTCTAATTTGGGATTAGCTGTATGTAAAGTAAGGAGGTCAGAGGCCACTCTAGAAAGGCTTGCAGACCCAGTTCACCCGGGAGTGTCAAAGCACTATGTGAGAAGCACATGGAGCGGGCAAATGGGCCAAAGGGACTCAATTCAACTATCCCTGGGGCTGGCTGACACCCAGAAATAGATGAAACATACACTGAGAGCATCTTTGGGTCAGGAAGCACTTGGATTACAGACATCTGAATCCTCAAAAATAATACCAGTGAGCACGAGTCGGTCCTCATCCCAGGATATTATAATTCACATCAAACTTATTCCTGAACTTAAGCAATGGTGTTCAAAGCACGCTAGGAGTGGATGCTGGAACTCTGACTCTTCTGTCTTAGCCATGGTGCCCTCTACCCAGAGGAGGTCTGGGATACCACTGAGAATCACATTCAGTTCACATCATCCCGAAGGCTTAGATGTCATTTAAAAGGGCAGACTCCAGGAATGGGGGAGGGTTTGGAAATCATCAATTATGTCACATGTCACTCTCAATTCAAAGCAGGAAGGAGCAAAAACTTAGAGGACGATTGAGAAACAAAAAACGGTGGCTATTCTGGGAGCGCTAAATAGGAACAGCCTAAATATACCCCCAGAAGCACAAGAGCAGCCGGAATGGCTGGGCCGCCTCATAGCTGCAGCTGCCCCAGACCCAGAGCAGCACAGATTGATGGAGCCACAGCCTGCTGCATCTTAGACTCTTCTGGTGAATGAAAGAGGCATCTCCTTAGCATTCAGTTTAAGGACTCTGGGCAAGATCCAGGACATTCATGTCTTTCAAGTGATGTATTTTCAAAACTGGAAATCCCCTCTAGGGAAAAAAATTACTTGGTTTTAAGAATGCAGAGAGGCTGAGCTCAGTGACACATACCTCTGGAGGCAGAAGCAGGAAGATCACTATGAGTTTTAAGCCAGCATGGTCTATGTAGAGGGTTCTTGGCTAGCTAGGGCTGAACAGAGAGACTCTTGAGATGAAAGAGAAGGACAAATGGAAAGCAAACAAAGGCTGGTTCTCAAAGCTGAGTCAGGAAGATCTTGAGTTTGAATCTAGCCTTGAGTACATAGAGAGAGACGGTCTCAAAACCAAAACACCAAACAAACAAATAACTGAACCAAGCTCCTTTTAGAGCAGAATGGGAGTTTTCCAAAGATTCACAGCAAATGCTCAAGGGCGGTGTTGGGGGTAGTTTTGAGGTAGTTTCCTAGAAAGGTGGACAGAAGACCTATGCAAGCAAGACATCTTATCACCAAAGTGAGAAGCCATCCTAGGAAGAAGAACACATAAGCTAACTGTGTGCATTGTAAAAGAATTTGTATCTAGAATATGTAAAGAGCACTTGCAAATCAATCCTAAGAAGATAATCCAACAGAGAAATGGACAATCTGAAAACACCATTTTCAAAAGTAGGCACACTAAAAGCCATGAAATGTACCAGGGTGCTAACACCCGTCAAGCCAAGGATGAACATGGAGTGAAGAAGGTACCAACACACGCACAGACAAACCATTCTAGCTTGCTCTCTGTCCCTGTGATAAACACCACGACCTAAAGCAACCAGGGGAGGAAAGGGTTTATTGACCTTACAGCTTTACAGTCATTGAAGGAAGCCAGGGAAGGAGCTTAAGGCAGAAACATGAGGCAGAAACTGAAGTAGAGGCCTTGGAGGAGTGCTGCTTACTGGCTTTCTTCCCCTGGCTCATGCTCACCTAGCTTTTTAATACAACTCAAGAGCACCTGCTCAGAGGTAACACCATCCACAAAGCCCTCCTCTGTCAATTGATGAGGATGACAATGGTGGTGGTGGTGGTGATGATAATATACCTCACAGACCTATCTATAAGCCAATCTGATGGAGGGAATTCTAAAAATGTGTTGAGTTAGCAATCAAGATTGCAAATATGCCTTGGTGGGTATCCAGAGGCAGAACTGCTGATCACCTGGTGACTCTTTTGGGACTTTGGGGGAAGTGTCTCAGTTTCCAAAGTAGCCACCTTGTTTTACATTGTTGTCAACACAGTTTCCATTCCTCCACACCGTCTCCGTGTGTTAGCATTGCGAAGAATAACAATTCCAGCAGGTGTGGGCTCGTAGGTCTTGTGACCTTAGTTTGTATTTCTTTGAACTTTATAGTACTTTTTCATATGTATTTTGTATTTTCTTTTGAGAGGCAGTGACTCATTTTGTGTGTGCAGGTGGTGTGTGTGTGTGCATGCATGTGTGTGCATGGGTGAATGTGTGTGCATGTGTGCATGCATGTGTGTGTGCATGGATGAGTGTGTGTGGATGGGTGAGTGTGTGTGCATGAGTGAGTGTGTGTGTGTGTGTGTGCATGCATGTGTGTATGGGTATGTGTGCACATGGGTGTGTGTGCATGGGTGTGTGTGCACCAGTGTGTGCAGATGGGTGAGTGTGTATGCATGTATGAGTGTGTGTGCATGGGTGTGTGTGCATGAGTGAATGTGTATGCATGAGTGAATGTGTGTGCATGAGTGAGTATGTGTATATGTGTAGTACTCACTTAGCATGTGCCATCCCAGCACTTAAAAAAAAACCCAACATTTTGGAAGGGAAAAGTGAAAGTTAGCTCACAGCCACAATGACCTATTCTACAGTGACCTGGTAGCTGCCATTCATGTTTTGTTCTTCTGTCCATCGAGTTCCCAGACATGTTCTCAGTTTTTGCAAGAAATTCCTAAGCAGGTAATACACATGACAAGACTAAAGACTTTTCAGGGATCATTTCTCACTAGAGCCAGCAGTGCTCATCCAGGCCTCAGGACAGCCTGCGTTGACACCTGTGTGACATGTTCTAAATCTTCCCTTCTTCCTTTTGCCATTTCTCATTGCTGGAGTGGAGAGTCAGAGGCTGTGAGCCTGAAGATGAAACATCTTCTTGTGTTTATATTTACAGCAGGAGGTAAGGAGCCTTGGGGGCAGAGGGAACACTCATGGCCAAGTTCCATCAGGACCACAGGGCATGTCTGTGAGAGGAATGAGCCATTTGATCTCTCCTCAGAAATAAAATGTGTGGGTGTCACCAGCTGCTTGTTTGCCTGGCTGGTCTGGCAACAGTGCAGATGTGTTATTGCTGCAAACACTGGATTGTGGCTGAGGCTGATGCTTTGGAAAGTTCTATGCTCCTCAGGTCAGTGATTCTAAATCAAGGTCAGAGAAAGGTCTTAGAAGCTCTGGGGAGCTTCACTGTTCAGGACTGTGGTGGCGGGGCAACCAGGAGTGGATCTCTGAGCTGCCACACTTGGCTTGGGCACTGTTCATGTGAGTGTGTGAGAGTATAAATGTATGTATGAGTATATGTATGATCGTGTGAGTGTGTGTGAGTATGTATGTGAGTGTGTTTGAGTGTGTGTGAGTATATGATTGTATAAGTGTGTGAGCTGTATGTGTGTGAGTGTGTGAGCATGTGTGTATATGATTATGTGAGTATTATGGGAGTGTGTATGCGTATATAAGCGTGTATGTGAAAGCATGTATGATTGTATGAGTATGTGTGAGTGTGTTTGGGTGCGTGTGAGTGTGTTATGGTTGTGTGAGCATGTGTGAGTGTATGAATGTGTGTGTATGATTGTGTGATTGTATGTGAGTATATGTGAGTGTGTGTGAGTGTGTGAGTATGTGTATGTGAGTATGTGTATGTGAGTGGGAGTGTATGTGTGACTACATTCTGAACTGAAAGCTTCACACATGCCTGCTATCAGTAAGTTATAGCACAGCCAGTCTTCTTTCTCTTTCCTTTTCCTTTTCCTTTCTCTTTTTTTCTCTTTCCTGGTAGATCCCCAAAGATGTGCTTAGAGAGTCTCCGAACCTCTGTTCCTCTTCCCGATGTGACTTACTGATGAAGGGTGGACAAGCCTCATCTATTATTCCAGGCTCTGAGCCTAACAACTTCAGTAAGTTCTTCATCATATGTGGCTGTGTTTATTCTTCAGAGTGGCTTGCAAGGCTGTATGCTCTGCCCCTTCCAAGAAACAAATGCTCACAGGCCTTGGAAGTTGTACCCTAAGCATCTGATTAGCCCCAGAACTAGAATGTCCTCAGGTTCCCAGGCTCCATCTGTTCTAGCTTTTGGTGGCATCAGAGTGCTACACTGTTGGCAGTAGGTATTGTGGGTTAATGTAGAGACAGTGCTAACTAGGCCTTATGGGCTAGAGAGATTAAAATCTCCTGCCTGGTAAGAAATTGTTTCTCTGTATTTCCCCCATCAGCAATAAATGCTACAGTCATTGTGAGACAGGATGGAAAGGCCACGGGAGTGTGGGGGAGAGAAGAAGAGAGAAAGGAGGGCCCTTACTCTGTTGAAGCATCTGCCAGCAGAGAAGCCAGAATTCCAACACAGTTACTGCTGCTTTGAGTATTTGCTTCTTCATAGCACAGACCCGCAGATTTCTAGGAATCTCAGCAGAAAAACCGGTACAGGATGAGCATGTGTGTTAAGCCTCTAGGTTCACTTCAGATTATAACTCTACTGAAGGAATCCCTGTAGCTACCTCACGTACCTGTCTCTTTTTATCAAAAGACCATGATAAGATAGATCAAAATACCCTCACATTTTGTCTTAGAGTCTGTGTATCCTAGGGACACACTCTATTTTAGAAGCTTATATATTTTATAGAATTAATAAACCAATGTTGTCTTAGTAATGGTTACTACTGCTGTGATGAAACACCATGACCAGAAGCAACTTGGGGAGGAAAGGGTTTCTTGACTTAAACACCCTTTGTCCTGGACTACTGAGGGAAGGCAGTGCAGGAACTCAAGCAGGGCAGGAACTGGGAGGCAGGAGCTGATGTAGAGGCCATGGAGGAATGCTGCTCACTGGCTTGCTCCTTATGTTCCTGTAACTTGCCTATTTTTTTTTTGAGTAGGGACTTCTCTCTTTATATATATCCCTGAGTGACCTGCACCTCACTATGTAGACCAGACTGACTTAAAACTCATGTAGATCCGCCTGCCTCTGCCTACCAAGTGCTAAGATTAAAGATGTGCACCACCATGCCCAGCTCAGCAAGTGTTTTGTGACCACAGCCCTTGAGATCTTGCCCATCATCACTAATTAATAAAACATCATACAGGCCTGACTATGGCCCAGTAGTGTGGTGGTATTTTCCCAGTTGAGGTTCCTTACTTACTCCCAGATGACTTTATCTGGTGTCAGGTTGACATAAAACTAGCCAGGACATATGTGAAATAGTCTGAAAACTTAAAACATCAATATCTTAGCTACTTTTCCTATTACTGTTATGAAATTCTTGGAAAAAAGGCAACTTAAGGGAGAAAGGATTTATTCTGGCTCACAGTTCAAGGTTACAGTCCATCAAGTTGTTGGTTCACGGTTTGAGGTCACAGTGCATCACAATGAGGAAGTCACAGTGGCAGGAGCTTGAAGTAGCTGGTCACATCACATCCATAGTCAGTGTTATGGTTTGTATATGCTTGGCCCAAGGAGTGGCACTATTGGAAGGTGTGGCCCTGTTAGAGTAGGTGTGGGTCTGTTGGAGTAGGTGTGTCATTGTGGGTGTGGGCTTTAAGACCCTCATCCTAGCTGCCTGAAAGCCAGTATTCTGCTAGCAGCCTTCAGATGAAGATGTAGAACTCTCAGCTCCTCCTGCACCATGCCTGCCTGGATGCTGCCTTGTTCCCACTTTGATGATAATGGACTGAACCTTTGAACCTTTAAGCCAGCCCCAATCAAATGTTGTCCTTATAAGAATTGCCTTGGTCATGGTATCTGTTCACAACAGTAAAACCATAATTAAGACAGTCAGGAAGCAGAGAGGGATGAATGCAGGCTCAGATCAACTCCCCCTTCCTGTTTATCTAGTCTAGGATCCCAACCAGGGAATGGTGCCACCCACAGTGGGTAGGTCTTCCTACCATAGCACACCATCTAGATGACCCCCCACAGACATGCTCAGAGTCCATCTCCTGGGTGATTCTGTCAAACTAATAACACTAATCATCACAGTCAAGTCTATTTGAGAAAGAGAGTGTTGTACTGTTAAGACCAAACAAACTCCTTGCTTTTACGGAAAGTAGAGAAAGGTAAAAATTGAAACGACAACAGCAAGGAAAATACTCCAGCTACTGACAACAAAGGCCACAGCTATGTAGATATTGACTTCTTGCCATTCTTATCTAGTAGGCCTTGTAAAATTTTCCCTGGCATGTCAACTAGTTTTATTATCACACAAGTCTTATTTGGGCAGTTATACTGTTGATATATCATGAGTGCAGTGTCCCTGTCTTGTCTGGTGTTGTTTAACAGGAAACATTTTGGTTCTCTCCCTCTTAAGATTGTCCATGGTGTTCCTTAAGCTTTAGGTGCGGGAGCTGCATTATAACGAAACTTTGGAGGACCTAAATCTCAAGCTAAGCATCCTAAGACCTGCTCCGAGGACAATCCTCCTGCTCTGGTCCCTTTTCCCAACCAAAAGATGAAGAGATGGTTCTGCATCCCAGCTATGCCCAAGAGGAAATTGTATAAGTGGAAGCATTGAAGGAGAAAAAAATGCTGAGAATAAGTAGTTTCCCTTCTGATCGTGGAGGGATGGGGAGAGAGAGAGGGAGGAAGGGATGGAGAGAGAGAAAGAGAGAGAGAGAGAGAGAGAGAGAGAGAGAGAGAGAGAGAGAATAAAGATTATGCCTTTGATCACAGGAAGAGGACCTTCCTGAAGTGGGTTCTGCTAATGAGCCCTTGACTAACTGGAGATGGGGAAACAATGGTGTGTTGAGTGAGAGAGTTCAGATGAGAAAGTTATTGGGCAGGTAACCATGGTGACAGCTCCACTGGGGTTTATGGAGATGTGGGACTTCGTGGAGGATGGGTACATGGATCCATCATGGAGCTGCTGTCTCAAATACCAGTTTCTGGATGGTGCTCATCAGTCTAGGACTCCTGGTGGGATGAGAGTCTCAACCCTTTTCCCACACTCCTCAACAGCATTTTTAGTGGTGCCAGGCAGGAGAGGCCCAAGTCAGAGCTCTGCTATCATGGAGCTGAGGGTGTTCCCTCCATGTGTCCATAAACACACACATACACACACACACACACACACACACATGCATAAGCACAAACATATGCACACATTCTTCTGCTTTATAGAGAGTGTTCCCTCCATGTGTTCATAAACACACACACACATGCAACACATGCATACACACATTCATACACACAGACACATGCATGCACATGCCTGCACACACATACATACACATACATGCACACACAAACACACACATGCATACGTATGCATACACAAACACACACATGCATAAGTACAAACATATGCACACATTCTCCTGCTTTATAGAGATTGTTCCCTCCATGTGTTCATACAAACACACACACACACACACACACACACACACACACACACAGAGTGACACATACATGTACACACATCTGCATATATACACATGCATAAACACAGACATATACACATATTCTTCTGCTTTATAGAGGTTCCTTTCATGTGCTTTCATACACACAGGCACATACACAAACACACCTACATATATACACATGCACACACATACAGACACACATACATACATACACACACATATGCACACCACATGCATATGCATCCATCCATACAAACATACAATGGCCTCCAGTCACATTTTCTGCTAAGTTATGACAACCAAAATTGTCCTTAAATATTGTCAAATGTTCCCTGGAGTGGTTGGCTCCCCATCTCTGTCTGAGAGCCAAGTCCTAAGTCTCTGACTGTGATCATCACTGTATCACCTGTCTCTGATACCTACTAAAACAGTAAAACCTAAACACCCTTCCGTAAATGTTTGAGTTGTTGGGAAGTAGGGCCTGTGCTATTCAGGTGACTCCCAATGCTATAGAGAGCTGGAGAACTGGGGTGGAGAGTAACGCTTTTCCATGTGATCTCCAGACAGTAGGCACTAGGCAGAATGACAAGCTTCAGGACCTACACGGTATTCACAGAGGTTCTCTGGGAGAGTGGCACACCCAGCAGTCTGTGTTGCCATGAGCCTTCTAGCAGGTTCTGATACAGGGGAGCCCTTGCCCTAACTGTGTAGCCCTGGTGTCTGTTCTCCAATGAAGCTGCCAACTCTCAAGGCCTTTCAGAGAAAATTCTTTACAAGGAAGCTTGAACAGACCAGGGGCCACACTCTTTGGTCATTGTCTATACAGAGCTTTCATTCAGTGGAGATCTACCACCTTAGTGATAAGATAGGACAGAGAAGAGAAGCTGGCCATCTGCATGAACCCAGTCCAGACCTTCCAGGATACCCTTGAGTGCTGTCGAGGCTAGGCAAGGAAGGGCAGCACACACTGGCCTCCAACCCCCCTGAGGACAAGTGTCTAGGGCAGGACTTGGACCTTTGCTGTGGTCTCCAGTGACCACTACAGGACAGCTTACACACACACACACAAAAAAATCAGGAACACAATAGCTAGAGGCAACAAAGAATCTGCCATTTACGATGTTAACCACTGCAGGATTTGCAAGAGGAAAACCCTGTGAGTCTTTTTCAGAGCCTGTGTAGATTCTCCATCCATTCCTCCATTGGATGAATACTTGGCCCCAGGCAGAAGTAGGTCAGGCTTTTACTAAGATGCCATCTTCCTGAGTTTCACGCTGTCTCATGCCAAGGAAAACTAGGAGTTACAGGAAGCTGGAAGAAGCCAGAGTCTCTTCCCCTGAATGAAGACTTTAGTTACAGCCACCACCTTGTTACATACATTGCACTGTGCTACATGTGTGGAGGTCTGAGGACCACTGTGGGAGTTGGTTCTTTATGCCATGTGGGTTTCAGGACTGAACTCAGGTTGTCAGTTTTAGCAGCAAACACCTTTACCTGATGTGCCAGCTCACCAGCCATGCTTTATATTGTTTTAAGCTATGAGGTGTATAGCAATTGGTTTCTGTGACCCTGGGAAACAGAAACACCCATGCTGTGCATTCTATGAGTAAAAATGGGTTTGATTTCAGTGTAGGTGACCTCTTTGATATCAGATTTGGTTTCTCACTGAGTTTGGTGCACCAGCTACTTTACCCTGTCTGAAAAAAATCAGAGTGTAATCAAAACTCAGCTTCCTTGGCCAGCCCTGCTGCCAGCCAGCATCCCTGAAGGTCTAGTCCTGAAATGTCCACTCATGGTGGACTCTGCAGGTGACATCTACAGCATGCCATCATCTGAGAGGAGTATGGAAGGGGGCTGAACCCAGTGTCCATAGATCATAGTACTCAAGTTTACTAATTGCCCTTTGACTTGGTGTTTGAAGAAGAGGAACCAATCTCATGAGATACTGGATCATGATATTAAAGGCACAGATTGCTAAATGCCTGTGTTCCTGGCACCCACGACCTTGGTGGCTGCAAAGCATTGTGTCCTCCAGCATGTTAGGACAGAGCAGAGGCTCTAATCCTCACCCACACCTCTAACCTTTCAACATTGCAACAGACGCTGCCATCTGCTAAGTTCACATTTGAGAACTGTGCAATGAAGTTACACAGAACCTCGTTCCCCCACTACACACACATACACACACAGGCACACACACATACACCATATACATATGCACACACATACACAGGCAGACACACACATACACCACACACACATACACCACACACACATACACCACACACACACATACACCACACACACACATACACACTCACACATGGGCAGACATACACACATACCATACACACACACATACACATACACATGGATAGACACACACATACACCACAAACACATACTTACATGGGTAGACATACATATATATCATACACACACACATACACATAGGCATACACACATACACCACACACACACATGCACACACACTCACTTACATGGGAAGACATACATATATACCATATGCACACACACACACACATACACAAAGGCAGACACACACACACACACCACACACACATACATACACATGGGCATATACACACACAGGATCACTCATACAAGGGCATACATAGATATATACCACACATACAAACACACACGGGCACACACACACATGGGCAGACACATACACACTCACATGGGCATACATAGATATATACCATACACACACACACACACACACACACACACACGGGCAGACACGGGCACACACACACACACACACACACACACACACACACACACACACACACACAAACACACACACACAAAGAGATATACACATTCAGAGACACAGACACAAAGACACAGACACACAAATGCACAGGCACACAGACACATACATACAGAGACACACACACAGAGACACAAGCACACACACAGAGAGAAAAGAGACACATACAGATGCACAGAGACACATATACAAACAGACACAAACACATAGGCGTAATATAGATAGACACAGATGCAGAGACATAGGCATACACACAGACAGACACACAGACACATACAGAGACACAGACATACACAGACATACACAGACTCATAGGCACACACAGAGACACACAGAGATACAAGCACACACACACACATATACACATCTGTGGCCTGGGTAGCCCTAACATCTCTCCCAGTTGCCGGTCTATGGCTTTTTTTTTTTGGGTTTGTTTACGATTCACTTTTTGCAACCGTGTTATCTAGCGTTCCACCTTTTAACTTCCTGATGCTAAGACTACGGAACAAGCTGGAGTCATACTGCAAGCCTTACAACCTCCACTTCCCAAAACTGCCCCTCAAAGTGCATGTCGGCAAGTTCACACGGGCATATGCTTGCCCGTGCCCACACACATCCCAGTCCCTGTTTGTCCCCGTCTGGGTCACCCAGAGCTCACTCTTTACCTCGGGTTCTGTTGGCAAAGGGCTTTAATCTGATACATCAATCTCTTAATGAGTCAGCCACTTGTTGGATTCATGGAATGTTCCTGCGCAAAGAGCTGATGGAAAGATCTAGTCCTGAGGAAAGAGACAGCCTGTCCCCAGAGGCCAAGGTGACACGTCTGAGATATTAATTAGTGAGTGCAGCAGGGGTAGGAAACAAAGGTTGGTGTCCTGACGCCTTCTTCCTTCAAGACCCTTCCCCCAATGTACAAGATGTCTTACCAGTGGAAAAGTCTCACTCGCCAGAAAGGCTTTTAAGAATTAAATCCCTCTTTGGCTTTCTCTCTCTCTCTCTGCTGAGCTATTCTGAACCTGTTCCCACCTCTTGGAGCTTTTGGTCTGTATCCATCATCTGAGGCAGACGAAAACTCCATTTCCTGCATTGCAAAGATCAAAGTACCCAGAGCTTCACGCCTCCACATTGTGCTACCTCTTGGCCCAAAAATCTCTTCCCGGCTCCCTCTCAGGGGCTCACAGCCCCACTTCCCCTCTACCTGTGTTTTCCTACTGTGGCTCCCCTCCTCCTCCATGGCCTGAGCACCTACTAAGGAATCAGCTTTACTCTTCCCTTCAAGCTACTACAACTCCCCAAACTGCTCAGGCTAAGAGGTTCTTAACAATCCCAGCTGGCAGCTGCTTTCCCGTTCTAAGCCAGGAGACTCGCCCCTCACCATCTGGCTGGTAGACCAGCACCCACTTAAGACTGTTTCTGCAAAACACCCTCTCTTGGCCGTGGCTGATGGTTCACTCACCCTGGCCCTTTCCCTTGGCTCTCTTCCTATGGACTCCATGCTGCCCCATTCTTTAGTCCTCTGGCACGACTGTTTAGACTCTCCTCTCTGCCAGTATCCCATACACCAGGTGCCTGTCTAAACTGTGCACGTGTCTATTTGTTACCTGAGACCTGATTCTCCCTCCAACTTTGCCACCTGTCTCTCGCCAGCTGCCCCCGTGGGCACTGCCGAGACCTCAAAGTTGCTAAAACTTCACCCCTTTCTTGGTCTCAAGGAAAGGTGACCCCCTCCTTTATTTGCTCTTATTGCCAGAAGTCTTTCCATCCTCTGATGCATTCTGGCTCAGTCTTCCAGGCTTCTTTGGTACCTGCTCCTTTTTTAGAGTTCTGATCAGCTCTGACACCTTGATTTGTTGATTGGTTCTCTGTCCTGTCCTCATCCTGCTACGAGCATCCAGTGATTCCGATGTGAATGCTCATGGTGACAGTCTCAGTATGTCACTTAACTGCACCCCCCCCTCTCTCTCTCTCTCTCTCTCACACACACACACACACACACACACACACACACACACACACACGAGGACCTGCTGCACAGGGATGCTATGAACAGTAGATGAGGCAACCTATGCCCAGGACTCACAGAAACTGGAAACAATGCCAGTTCTGAGTCTAAACCTAGTAGCTCATGCTTGAACCTCGGCAGCAGCTCCCAGTGTGTCCTCACCTCTAAGAGCTTCTCTCCACCAGGCATTCTCTCTTGATTGTGTATGTGTATGTAAGGGGTGTGCATGCATGTGTGTGTATGGTACATATAGAGGCCCGAGGTCAATGTCAGGTGTTTTCTTAAGTCACTCTCTCTATCATCATCATCATCATCACTTGAGATAAGTTTTCCACTGAACTTGGAGCTCACATATTTACTACACGAGGGACAGTGAGCCCCAGGATCGTTTTGTTCCTGCCTCACTGGCTCTGGAAGTGTAGGTACACGCCTCCACGCCCGATTTTTTATACAGTTCCTGGGGATCAAACTCAGTTCCTCATGCTTGGTGATGAGCAGTTCACCAAGTAAGTCATCTTCTAAGCTCACCCACCAGGTGATCTCAATGCTTTTCCACCATAACTTTGATCATACATGCACACACAGACAGATTCACACACACAGACACACAAATACACAAATTCACAGGCACACACACAGACACACACAAA
>JANHMN010000018.1:49733130-49747573 GCA_030674055.1 Rhabdomys pumilio | reverse complement strand
ACACACACACACACACACACACACACACACACACACACATGGGCAGATACACACACACTCACATGGGCATACATAGATATATACCATGCACACACACACACACACACACACACGCACACACACACACACGGGCAGACACACACACACTCACATGGGCATACATAGATATATACCATGCACACACACACACACACACTCACATGGGCATACATAGGTATATACCACACACACACACATTGAAGATGTGTAACCTCCTCTCAGATCAACATATCACAACATACATGTCTTAATTGCTCTCCTACAATTCTCAAAGCACTTTCCTTCTGGAATTCTGGAGGCAGCTGAGAAAACCTCTCTGGTCTAGGCTTTTCCCAGAGGAAAGAAGCCAGTGCTGGAGCCTCGTGGCCTCTAGAATGTCCTTCAGGTTCCCCGAAGAGCTGACCCAGTTCACACTGCTACCTCCAATGCAGCATGACCTGAGTTCTTCCAGAAACCTCTCAGGTACTTCTCCAAGAAGAACATGCTTCTGAGACCCTTGGCTAGGGTTGACCTGACAGAAAGGTGGGGTGAGGGGCCCAGTCTGCTTGTTACAGGACGTGCAGAATTTTCTAAGTGAGCTAACTGCGTTTGCAAATTAAATTTCTTAATTGTACTCTTGGCTTCCCCAAGCAAGGCCACTTGACTTGCCAAGGTCCTGAGAGGCTACCCACGGAAAGACTGTGTCAGGGTGACTCAGAAGGATAGCCACTGTCTCACTGGGCTGCATGTGCTTGCTGTCCATGTCCACTCCTGAAGGCTGGGTTAGGTGGCCTGGTTGTCTCTTCAGTTGTCTCCAGAGCAAAGTGTTTCTCAGCCCATTTATGTGCACGTCTGCCCGTGTGTGTGTGTGTGTGTGTGTGTGTGTGTGTGTGCGTGTGCGTGTGCGTGTGCGTGTGCGTGAGAGAGAGAGAGAGAGAGAGAGAGAGAGAGAGAGAGAGAGAGAATAGCATTTGTCTTGGGTTAGAATGGCAGACCATCTCTCAGACTGTGTCTGTCAGCAGGTAGCATGGCCACCAAGTAGCCCCTAAGAACATACAGCAAAGTATATATTGTGGTCAGAGAATTCCTGCTCTGTGACAGCTACAGCTACTTACTGGAGGTTACATGGTGCAGTAGAGCAACTTTGCTTTGGGTATCTGCTCTATCAAGTTCCTTGCCCTATTAGCAGGTGACTGAGCCTCTCAGGTCCTCAGCAGCCCCTCTGTGATGGGGACAGGCCACCTACTTGCTTACTAAGACTATAACAAGGGTCGAATGAATAGTAATTCACATAAGGCCCCCCAGAATGTGCCCAGTGCAAGTGGTTCCCTGGATGACTGTCCTTTACGGTCTTTCTTTCCATCTGTCACAGGGTAGGAAGCTCAGAGAGTGGGATTGGAGCACATCTTTAAAGGCTTAATGTGTCCAGCCTGAAACAACATATTTCCCCTTCTTTGTATCCATTCACTAACCAAGGCAAATTCAGCAGCTGCTGAGTCTCAGCTCCCCATGGGATGGGCACAGGGCTGTGGGTCATGTGGTTCAGGATGTCCCCATGACAGGCAAGGCATTCCTCAGAAGAACATTAGTCTAGAGATGCCACAGGCAAGAACCCCAGAGACAGAAAAGTTCCTAGGCAGAGAGAAATGTCCCCTGCCTTCCTGCTGTGATACATAGAATACAAGAGCCTTGGGGGTGGAGGGGGTGCTGTGGCACAAAAACTGAGGTCATAGTTGGATCACTGTCTCTACCAGCCTGTTAGGGCTCTTTGCCACCTTGCTGTTCCAGACCAGAAGGAGTCTCTGGAATGGAGACACACATTTCTGACTTCACTACTGTAGCCCCCACACTGTGGAGGTTACTATGCATAAGCTTACCCGAACTCAGGGACACCCAGATTGCTGTGACACCTCGGTTTTCAGTGTGTCTGTGAGGGTGTTTCTGGAGAGATCAGCATTTAAACCATTTGAGCTGAGTACAGTCCAGTGTGGACGGCAACCATCCGGTCTTTAAGGACCCTGGACAGGACAGGTAGAGGAGGGGGAAATTACTCTCTAAGTGGAGACATCTTTCTTCTCCTGGATCTGATGTCTTTGGACTTGGACTACGTACTACACAGCTAGCTTTCCTGGTTCTCCTGCTAACAGAGAGCAGAGGTGGGAACTCTTGGCTTCTACCATCATGTAAGGCAATCCCACCATGTATTCCTCAAAACAGCCTATTGGGCAGGTCTCTCTGCATAACCCTGACTCCAAGCTAGAGACATGGTAAGGAACTGCCTAGCTCAGACACACTTGATGGAGGAGGCTTCCTACCCAGGGATCTGTCCTTGGTCTACACCAGTTTGAGCTGGGGAGGACAATCTGGAGCAGACATCTTTCCCATCCTAGCCAAGCTGCTGCCAGATCCTAAGATCTGGAGCCCAGAGATGAGGTGCAGAGTCTAGGTCTTCGGTGCCAGCTCTGTGGAGGAGTCTAGCTCATGCTGTTGGCTGTCTACAGTCCCAGGCAGGCCCTGCCTTTTTTTCTCCCTGGACTAGTTGCTAAAAATTCCATGGTCAGATTCCATGCAAGTCCCTATGTCTTCACAGTACAATTCCATGTATTCAGGGTACCAGACATCAGGTCCTGGATACTACATGTACTATTCATGAACCCTTCTTCCTGAGCCACAGGGGAGGTGAGAGACATGCTTCTCTTGTGTGACAAACCCATTGACTCAGAGCAGAAGGAAAGTAATTTTCCTGAGTCACTGCAGCAGGCAGAGCTAAGGGTCTCAGCCATCTTTCTCTCTAGTTTCAGGGTTGACTTCATGCTTCATGACTGGCTCCTAACACCCAAATGCCCCTTCCTAGCCTGGAGTCCCTCCTGCCACTGGAACAGTAGTGCAGGGTAAACAGAGTCTTTTTCAACTTCCTGGCAGATGGTTAGCATCAGAGTCAGACAATGAGGTCTTCATGCCAAAACCCATTAACGGCCACTGCTGTAAATAACAGTGACCCACTGGCAAACCATCTTGTCCTGCCCAGCTAGGGATGGCTTCTCAGAGAAGTTTGTTGCTGAGTGATGCCAGAGTGGCAAGGTCGTTTGGTGAGAGATCTAAACATGGCTCTGCACCTCCCCTTCCTCCCCATCATTGTAGATGCCGAAGAACAGCTCTGTGGTCAAAAGGGGACTGTAGCTGCAGGACTCTGGTGGGCAACGTAACTCTTCAGCAGGGATCTAGAAGCTTCCAGGGAATTGAATCTTTGGAGGAGCCTCCCAGGCCATCATAGATCTTTGGAGGTTGTCTAAAGATCATACTCTGATCCTAAATTCAGAGTATCCTGGCACCATGACTGCATACTGCTATGGGGGAAGCACAGCAAGACACTTCAGAAGCTCCTTCCATCTAACAAGCAAAGACCAGAGAAAGGGTTGGCAAACACAGACCTAGACCAAGCCTAGTTTCTGTTGAGTCCAATGGAGCAGAGTTTTATCTGCACCCAGATGTGGCTGTTTGCTCACAAAAAAAGTGGCTTTTGGGTAATGATGACACTGTGAAGCTAAGGAGTGATAATGGGACCCAAGCTCCCCACAAGCAAAATATCGACATCTGGCTCCTTTCAGAAAAATTCTGTTGCCGCATGGAGGAGTTGGCAGGTTTGGGCTGGATGACAGGACAGCCATTCTGGAGACTCATAAGCAGATCATTCTCACTATGCCCCAGCTTCTCCGTCTGTGTGATGGTGTCTCTGTGACCTCCCCAAACTGCAGCAGTCAGGAAATAACAGCAATGTTTCATACGTCTGACTTTGCCATATTAAATCTATCTTCTTCTTGCTGGAGTGGGACTTGAAATAGTTTCCCTGTGTATTACAAAGGCAATTATTCTGTAATTGTTGTATGTGTGTCTGTGTGTGCATGTGTATGTCTGTGTGAGTGCACACTAGTATGCAAACACATATGTGCACACATGTAGAAGCAGAGGACAGCCTGGGTCATCATTCTGCAGGCCCTGTCTACCTCGTTTCTTTGAGACAGGGTCTCTCACTGGTTCTGGGACTCATTAAGTAGACTATTCTGGCTGTCTAGTGACAAACCCTTGCAGGGATCCATCTGTGTCTGCATCCTCAGTGCTGAGATTACAATACATGCAGGATACCGAGCTGTGCTTTTGTTTTGTTTTATTTTTGTTTGAGACAGGGTTTCTCAGTGTATCTCTGGCTTCCCTGGAACTCACTCTGTAGACCAGGCTGGCCTCGATCTCAGAGATCCTCCTGCCTCTGCCTCTTGAATGCTGAGATTAAAGGTGTACATCACCATTGTCCAGCTGCCACATGTATACATATATGTATTTATATGAGTACACACACACACACATATATATACATATATAAAAATATGTTTATATTTATATAAATTATATTATATATAAAGTATATAATATATAAACAATACATAATTTATATACAATATAATACATATTTATATAATATATATAACTCATAAACATACATATGTTTATATGAATATATTTATAAATATGTATATTTATAAATATGTACATATATATGTACACACACACACACACACACACACACACACACACACACACTACTTAGACCCTCATTATTGCCAGGTAAAACTTTACTGACTGAGCCATCTTTCCAGCTCTAGAGGTCCAGTTCTTCCCATGAACCTCATGTCTTAAATATTCTACAACTCCCCAAAGGAGCACCACCATCCTAAAGGAGCACCACCATCCCAAAGGAACACCACCATCTGGGGATGAACATGAAGGGGTCATTTATATCCAAATCATAACATCTGATTGGAGAAAAAATCAGAAGCAGAGATGACCTGAGGGCAAACTCAGACTCGCACTGTGATAGAGAAAGCCCAAGCTTCAGGCTACGACACCATCACTGTGACGCTTGGCACACTGTGTCAGGAGCTTGGGCATTTGTGTTTACAGGTGACATGGAGGATGTGGAGCTTTTCATTGTTTGTTTTTATTTATTGGATCCTTTTCAGGAAGACATTGTTACTTTTTATTTATTATTGCAAAATAGACTAGCTGCCCTCCCCCATCAAGTCACAACACCTATTTGCTGAGTGCCAGGGAGATATTTTTCTTAGTTTCTCCATGACAGCTGAAGAGAGCTGCCCTTAAGAAAAGCATTCTTCATACTACGGTGATGCGTCTACACAAACCTCCATATCCAGAGCTTATTCATACGAGAGGATCACCCTTCATCCTGCCAGCTGCTCAACAGCAAGCAAGAAGCCTTGAAATGTAACGTTTTAAAGTATCACTTAAAACCCGTGGGCAGAGAGGCCACCACTATGGTTACTAAGCTCAGAAAAGCTACAAGGAAGAGCCGGTTCTTTTCAGCTGCTTCTTAGAACAAGGGGAGGAGGCAGGACAGGAAAGACTCCTATAAATGTCTGGGCTGTGCAGATCTTCTGCAGCCCCTACTATGCTTGCATTAGGACACGGTTTTATGAGGGAGACTTGCTTCTACTCTTTTAAAGGGAGAGGAGAAAGCTGGCCAAGCTTCTCAGCATCACCAACCCACAACCCCAACTCCCACCCTACCCCTATTCCCACCCCACCCCACCCTGCCCCCATCATGCCCAACCCCACTCCTGCCCCAGGGCACTGAGCAGAGAAAAAAAAAAAGAAAGGATTGCTAGAGGCTGAGGTAGCAGAGGAGTCCTTAGGAGAAGGTAGTGTGAGTCTACAGCGGCGGCGGGGCATGGAGTAGCTGTTTGCTCATGCTCAGGGGATCAGCAATCATGGAGAGGGCAAGAAGAGGAGACTACAAACTTCAAGGCCCCTTCCCACGGAGATTCACTTCCTGTAGCTAGGTGCCACCTTCCAAAGGTTCCAGCCCAGTGTGGATAGCACATGTCTCAGGAGAGCTTGGGTTGGGGGGAGGGGCTCTCCCTGAATCCAGATGATGGATTTAATACCAAGGTGATGTGAAGACCCAGTGATGTAACTGCTGGGGCATGCCCTCATTTGTTTTTTTTCCTTTGGTATAGGATCTTGCTGTATACCCTAGGCTGACTCTCCGAGTGCTGGATTACAGGTATGTCCCACCACGCAAGACTCAAAGCCTTCTATTTATTTATTTTTTGGTAGTGTGGGTATCGGATCTTGTAGTGATTGGGGGCAGTGGCTCAAACCCAGGGCCTTGAGCACACCAGGCAAAGCCTCTACTACGGCTGCTCCCCAGCCTAAGATAACCAAGAGAGCTGTGGGCTTGTTAGCAGGTGAACAGATTTGCTAACCACAAACCACTCCTGCACACCTAGATTCACGGTCCGCTGTAAGTTGTGCCTTTAATAGATTTCTGGGTGTGATTGGCTGGACTGTCACAGTGTGTGTGTGTGTGTGTGTGTGTGTGTGTGTTTCTCTCTTTTTCTTTCACGGTTTGGTTCCACGTTATCCGGGTCAGGCTAGGTCTGTGAGCATCTGGCCGAGGCCTTGCTCACCTGGTGCTGTTCAAGCTGCTTTACCTTAAGCACCTGGAGTGAGCATTCTGGGCAATCTTGTGAAGCATTAGCATGGCTTAGGCACCTCAGATCCCCAGCAATGAGAAGAGAGAAAATTGATGTTTTATAAACCTAATTTCTTTTACTACACTTCTTTATTTACATGTGTGTGCACACGGAGGCACACATAGCGGTCGGAGGGCAGCTTTCAGGAGTTCTCTCCTTACACCTTGTGCGGATAAAGGAACTCAGGTTCCAGGCTTGGCAGTACATGTTTTCACCCACTGGACCATCCCGACAGCCTCAGGAACACTTATCCAAGGTGCAAAATGAAGATAGATACTGTTTGCTATTTGTTTTGTTTGAGTTTTGAGACAAGTTCTCATTAGCAGCTCAGATTGGCCTTGGACTCATTCTCCAGTCTCAGCCTCCACGGAAGCGCTGTGGTTGTAGGTGTTGAATGCTGGTTCTTAGAAGGACGGGGACAATTCGAGAAAGAGGTGTGTCCCGAGAAGACCCTTTATCATAGAATTAGAGTAACCCATTTCTCGGACAGATAAGGCTGCCCCAAGCGGAACAGAAAGCTGGGAAACGTTGAGCCCACGCTTCAGCCGCCGCTTGCTTATTTTGCCCCCTAGTGGATTTCCCCCGTCATTTAATCCCGGCGACTAGGATTCTGGGAAATAGCCAAGCATCACACTGCAGTCTCCTAACTTTAACCTTGATCAAAACCCATTGTCCTTTCCCAGCCGCCTCCCCACTCTCGGCCCCAACAGTCCCGTTTAGAGTCCTTTATCACCCCATCAAACCCCACACGTCTATTTAATTTAATTTAACAGGACAATCTCTAGTACCATCTATTTTCTGGGGAACAAGATTTCGATCTTTATGACAGAATAGTGTTCCATTATGTATATTATGTGTGTTTGTGCACTTTATTCTTTAGCCCGCCTACCACTGATGAGTATCTAGGCTGATTCCATGATTTCATTATGGTAAACGTCACTGTAATAAATGTGGGTATGCAGAAATCTCCGTGGTCCGCCTGATGCCTTTGGATATAGTTGATGCCTTTGGATATAGTTATAGCCCCAGGAATGGCTTGACTGTATCTTGTAATTCGATTTCAAAGTTTTTAGAGCTTTCCTTGGTGACTGGATTAGTTTACACCCCACAAGCAGGTGTGTGTATGTGTGGGGTCTCCTTCCATTCATCCTTGCCAGCAACTGTTGGTTTTGCTTGCTTGATGATAGATAGCAATTTTGACTGATGTGAGCTAGTGGGATTTCTCCAGTGTTGTTAGGGAAAAGGGTTGCAAAGTCTTCCCTTCGAGCTACCCAGTGTGACCTGTGGCCCTCAACAGCAGTGATGATGTCCCTCTGGTCATTTGTTTGTCTGAAGATTATTTTCTAGAAGGTTCTTTGGCAAGGCTCATGGGAGCATCTACCCCACCCCGCTCACCACCATGCTATCCCATGAGGATTGTGTGATTTATGTTTTTTCTATTCTGATGTGAAATTCCTGGGTAATATTTCCAGCGCTTAGATAGATTATAAAGGCCATTCATATTCTTGTTGCTTAGTCATCAAATATTTGACAACAGTTGACTTTTATCTCCCTGTCAATCATTCTCATTGGGAGGATTTGTTTTCTTCTTTAAACTCCTGTGATTTTACAGGGGAATGCCACAGAGTTGGTGACTCTGCCACCATGACTCTCATGGGCAAGCTCACAGCTGCTTTGGTATTCTGCGTTCACATGAGACCATGCCCTGCTTCTGGAAGTATAGATGCTCTGTCTCACGTTTGAGCAGCATTTGAAGGCAAACATCTGGCCCTTTGGGGTAAATCAAGTCCCTTTGAACTGTCAAGTATGACGGTTGGTGAGCAAAGGGCCACACAAGCGGGTGGTTTTCCTTGCTAATAAAGTCAAAGGCATGGGGTGAGGATGAACTCGGCCCACTGGTGTCGTGGAGCTTTTGTGTGCCATGGGTTGGTACCTGGGCTTTCTTTGAAGCAGGCATAAGTTGTATGCTGCTGAAGAATTCCCCAGAACCCTGGGAGGAGCTCCCTTCCAAGACTACCACCACCTCCTCCTCCTCTTCCTCCTCCTCCTCCTCTACCCTCCTGTCTCTGTTCTCTCTCTCTCTCTCTCTCTCTCTCTCTCTCTCTCTCTCTCTCTCTCCAGGTAAGGATATAAAAGAGGAGAGAGCAGAAAGCATCTTTTTTTTCTTTTTTGGCAAAGAAGCCAATTATAAGACAAAATTATAAGCAGCTTTTAAAAAAGAAGTCACGCAAAAATAATATCTGTCTCTGAAGAGAGAGAGGTAATGTTTTCATTCTGCTTGTGTGTCTCGTTCAAACTCCCTTTATCAGCAATTCATTTCGACAAGCAGATAGTTTGAGGAGGGAGAGAGCCAGACAGAGAAAGGGGGTGTGGAGGAGAGAGAGGGAGGAAGAGGAAAAGAGAAACAAGAAAAGAGGGTAAGAAGGTGAAGAACAAGACGGGAAGGGAGGGGAGTAGAAAGGGGAGGGGGAAGGGGGGCAGATGACTTCTGCCTTGCTAGAAGAGGAAGTCCACATTCCACTAGACAGGTCTCACTCCCTCCTGCTCTCAGCATTTAAGGCAGATCTTTGATGTTGCCCATCTTAGCCGCTTCTAGGGAAAATGAAGAAGACACATTCTGCTCTCCACCCCTCCAATTAATACATAGTCTAGAACACACAGAAAACATGTTTGCACCAGGAAACTGTATTTTCATTGCCGATTTGCTTTACGGAATGGGACGGCTGATCTAACCTAATTTGGGCTGCCTTGCTAAATGCCTGGCATCTGAGAAGATGGAGCCTGCCAACACCTTTCTGGTTTGGGGGTCTATCCAAAGCTGTCCCCTCCAGTCTCACTCCAGTCGAGACAACGATGATATTGGGTGAACAGATCACTGAATTTGCTCACTTCTGGGTGGTGTCTGAGATGGCCCCTGACATTGCTATATGCTGAAGGGTACACAGTCTTTTCTTCTCTACCACTCTGGGCTTAGACCTAGGCACCGGGTCATCCCATGCAGGGAGTTCACCTTCCACCTCTCCACGGCTTACCTGACTTTAATCCTCCTTGCCTACTTGATCTACTGTTGTGGACTGTGTGTGTGTGTGTGTGTGTGTTGTTTGGCTTTATTTTTGATAGAAAGAGGCCCAAGTTGGCTTCAAGCTCTGTATAATAGTGGAAGATGACCTTGAACTCCTGATGCCCCTGCCTTTACCTCCCCAGAGCTTCAATTACAAGCAAGCTTCACCACTCTCAGTTCATGCAGTGTTGGGGATTAAACCTAAGTATTCTTACAAGGCCTTTGCCAACTGAGCTATCTCTCCAGCCTTCTGGTCTACCTTTGACCTTGGCCATGCATTGTACACTGCTTCCGTGCATGTGTTCTGTGAATGTGTCAGGCAAGAGGACAACTGCTGCCAGTCAGTGTTAGGGTTTCAGAAGAGGAGTGAGTTATGTATCCGGGGAGCTTCTACAGCCTTTCCGTGACCTCTAGTCTTGTAACTTCAAGGTCAAGTTCCTTTCAAGGCTCAGAGCCAGAAACACGCAACTGTCTAGTTGTTTTACCTACTGTAAAATTTTAAGCATTCAACAATATTATATTCTTATTTATTTAGTGTGCACACGGGCATGCGGGTGTGTCAATGCACACTTGGTACAGTGTGTGAAAGGCCATCAAAGGACAATTTGCAGGAGTCAGTCCCAGGAACTGAACTCAGCTCTTCACATTTGGCTGTGGGTGCCTGTACCTGCTAAGCCTTCTTGCCAGCTCAGAAACCTTAAATATTCATTAAGAAGAAAGAGCCAATGTGATGTGGTAAACTGTTAATTGTAGTATAATATGCAGAACAAGAAATAACAGGTGCAGGACATGGCAAAGCCCCAGAAGTGAACCCCTTCACCCTACTTCCCAGTTAACTGATTCCTGCTTCTAATACCCTAAGCTACCTTCTTTTTTTTTTTTTTTTTTTTTTTTGATTTTTTTTTTTTTTACAAAGATGAACTTGTAAAGAATATCACCATTTGTGAGATTTTTTTCCAGGTTGTTTCAGACCCATCTAGAACAATCCTCTGTATACGGTGATGGTCACGGTTCTTCCCTGACTCATTACATAGTGACTTCAGGATCATGTGACATTGTCTCAGCACTTAGCAGAAACCCATTGACTATGTGCTGGGGTAGTCACGACGTCTGCCTTTTTTTTCTGGTATACTTATCTAGATAGTAGCACCAGCATGACACTGTCAGTTCATGGTTGGTGGACTCTAGGGTACCTTCACCTATTTACCTTTTGTCTTCTGAGGCAGGGTCTCTTTCAGGTCTAACTTGCTGATTAGTTTAGGTATCTGTGAGCAAGCTTGCAACAGTTTCGGTGACTACCCCTAGTTGTGATTGGTGGGAATTTTTTTTTTTTTGACAGAGTCTTGCTCTGTAGCCCTGGCTGGCCTTGAACTTGTGATCCTTTACTGTTGCCTCAGTGCTGTGATTACAGTGCATGCTTAATCTCGCTTCTCTCTCCTGAAGGTGTGTCGATGGGCATACACACAAACATAAGACTGCCTGCCATCCCGTGTTTACCTACAGAGACTTGGGTCCCCTGAAATGCCAGAGGAAAGCAAGTCCCATGTGGCTGGCTGAAAGACAGGGTGTCTGTTCACTGATAACACTTTAAACACGTTTTCAGGGGCAGCTTTCACCAGACCGACTTCCACCTTCCTTAATGGGTCATGCGTGCCCAGGGGGACTGGGTAAAGAGGGTATAAAGGGACATCTCAGATTTATAGACACTGGAGATTTAAGCAGTTTGAAGTCTCAGATGTCTAACACCTCTTGTACATCTCTCCTGGGAATCATCTTTTCCCTGAGCCATCCTAATATTCCAGCCCAAAGTCAGGTCCATGAAGGGAGTAATGGATAGGTGATCTTGAATACACCTTGAAGATGGTTGTGTGCATGGCCGACTCCTGTCATGATTTTGGCTATCAGGTAGAGGTGTGTGTGTGTATTTTGTGTTCCTGTGTGTCCATGCAATATTCAAGCAGTATTTGCTTTATTTCTATTGCATTCCTAGCTAATACAGAGCCTCCCAGAATCATGCTAAGAAGGAGCGATGTCTGTGCACACACTTCTGTTTGGATGCAAACTTCAGTTTAAGTCCTTTCCATGAAAATCTAAGGCACTGTATTTTAAACATTTTCCTTTTTATCATGTCAACCCTTGGTTCTTGTAATACCTCAGTTATTATTGCCAAAGGAGGCCTTTACATCAGTCTATGATATTCTTACTTAAAGTAAGTTTCCAAGGGTTCTAGACGCCCCACAAAATGGTGCTGGATGCCTGTTATCTGTGGGAGGATGACATCTAGTGTAGTCAAGTCTGTGAGCTTCAGGTTCGGTGACAGACCCTGTGTTAAAGTAATAAAGCGGAAGTGAGGTGAATGCTTCCTGTATGTGTATGTGTTTGGCTCTATATAATTTCATCACATGTAGAATGGCCACCATCACAGGCAGAGGCAGAAGCAGTGCCTGGCCTTTCAAAAGTACAGCTACCTCCTGCTATCACCCCAGCCTTTCCTTCTCCCTGGTAACCTCTAATCTGGCTTTCATTTCTATAATTTTATCATTTCAAAAATGTTGCTTAAATGAGAAAATAATTTCTACACATGCGCAGACATTCACTTGCACAGAGCATGCAAACATGGGAGCATACACACACGTGTATATAGTCTTATTGTTCTTCAGGAGAGTCAGATATTCTGCCCCTTGAACTACAGCATATAGTGTGAAGCTTTGCATCATTCAGTTGCTTAGCCTTCTCCAGGAGCTTTCTTCACAAAGTGTGTCTGAAAGGATCTCATGCCTTCCACAGCTACTGGAGTGCACTGGGCGAGAAGCAAGGAACTCACGGTTTCAGAAACAAGACAAGGCACACCTGTCCCTTTAATCGGGATGTGCAAAGACAAGAGAGGTACATTTACATGATATTAGGTGAAGTAATATATGCGAAAGTGTCTTGCAAAGCCCCCAAGAGCAACACAAACTGCAAACCCGTCTATTCAACAAGTAGGGAGTAATTAAAGATTCATAGGTGATCACAGAAAATGAGATTCATTACAGCTGGGGCATCTGAACAGGTGTCACGGAGGCCTTCACAAAGATGAGGAGGCAGCACTGAAAGGCATAGTTAATGCACACAGCGGGATGGTGCTCTGGGGAGCATGCAGAGTGACAAAGGCCAGTCCCAAAGGTTGCACACTGTAATTTCTCATTTAAGTGACAGTTTTAAAATGATAAAATTATAGAAATGAAAACTGGAGTAGAGGTTACCAGGGATAAGAAAAGACTGGGGCGGTAGCTGTACTTTTGAAAGGCCAGACCCTGCTTCTGCATCTGCCTGTGGTGGTCCTACAAGTGGTGAAATTATATAGAGCCAAACATATACACATATAGGCAAGCACAGGCACACGGGCACACACGCACACACGCACACACATACCATATAAACACAGGCACACACACACACACACACACACACACACACACACACACACGAGACAAGTAGACCTGGGTGATCTCCATATGTTCCATGGACCTTACTGAGAGGCCTCTGTCTTAGTTGTGACATCAGACTATGGTTCTGCAAGATTCCTCTTATACAGGCCAGGTTGATCTTGAACTTCTGCTTCTCTTGCCTCGGCCTCCTGACTGATGGGATCAGATGCATGTTTTCCATCTGGATATGAATAGGACTTCAAGGGAGATAAGCTCCCTATCCGCATACACCACATGTAGAACCCTATCCTTACCCCTTCCCCAACCCTACTCCTAACCTGTATCCCTAACCCTGGTGTGGGTGGAGCTGAAGGAGGAGACAATGACTAGAAAGATGCAGCTGGATTAGAGAAGCCAGAAATACAACATAGGGTCCACGACATAGAAATGAAACATAGGGTCCACGACACAGCAAAGATCCAGTCCTTCCAGCAGGATCGATAGTACCAAAGCCAAAATTTCCAAATTATTACTGAATTATTGACACAGCCATTTATCTTTATATCTAAAATTATCTTCATTCTACTGAACATGACACGGGACATACAGGCTTTTGGAGGACAAAGAGGACACCTTGTGTGTGCACAGGTCCCTGGGTGGCCCATTGGAACATAAGAATGCTTTAGCTAACATGCACCAGGTTAATTACTGTCAGAGTGAAGTCATATTAGGCTCCCATGGTTAATAGGTCTCAGTATTGCTAACTTTGCTAAGCACCTGGTAGGTGTGGATCTCTCCAACAATATATGGTCACTCATCCTTCGTCCAGAAAGTGATCTTAAATCCTCACACTTGATGATGGTATCAAGACAAAAAATTATTTTTCTCCGCTAAGGAATAATGACCCAAACTCAGAAGTTTCCATTTTTAGCCTGACATGGAAACTCACTGTAATCCCAGTGCTTGGAAGGCTACCACAGGAGGATTGCTATGAGTTCAAGGCCAGCTCAGGCTACAGAGTGAGATTCTGTCTCAAAATCATAGAAATGAACAAAAATTTAAATAATGAATTTTAAAAAAATTCAGTATCTCCTGCTTGAGCAGATAGGACTCCAGAAGGATGCTTGAGAATGACTTAAACAATGTAAAAACAAGATTTTGGGAGGCATTGGTGCAAACTGATCGGATTTAGCAAACACCGAGTAAACGCTTAAGTAACAGATTCTTGATTCTGGATTTTAAGGAGGATCAATGTAGAGAATGTAAGTAGGACTGAGTTTATAGCTGGCTGTGGGGCTCATTCACACAGCCGTGACTCTGGCAGAGGGGAAGGAGACCAGGGGCCCAGGGGCCCAGAGAACCGGGAGACCAGGGGACCAGAGGACCAGGGGACCAGGGGACCAGAG
>JANHMN010000018.1:49704508-49733120 GCA_030674055.1 Rhabdomys pumilio | reverse complement strand
CCAGGGGACCAGAGGACCAGGGGACCAGGGGATCAGGGGACCAGGGGACAAGGGGACCAGGGGACAAGGGGGCCAGGGGGCCAAGGGGCCAGGGGACCAGGGGACACAGCTTCAAGCTCCTCCTGCTTTGGCCAACTGAGATCTAGGATAGGTGTGGTCTCTTGCACTCTTGTGTGTATGTGGTTGCAGTTGTGCAGGTGACCTGACTGCTCTGGGCACACCCTTTCATCTTCTGGAATGTGAGTGTGCCCTGGTCCTTGGCAATGGAGGGGGCACAGTGCATGTGCACCACGTAACAAAGTTCTGTGCAAAAGTATCATATACATTCCTAGGTCTCAGCAGACGTCCCACAGATGGCAGCTGGCTTGTTACTGTTATTCCCAGAAGGACATGAACAGCCATGACTTGCTGGTAGCACACCATCCTTGACTTCTAGGACTTTATGAGCAGAGATTAAACCCCACTTTCATCCCATACACAATGGATCCCAACTTCCATTGCCAATAAAAATATCATTGTGAGTACTGTGTCAGCTACTTTTCTTGTCTCTGTGACCCAGTACCTGACAAGGATCTTAAGGGAAGAAAGATTTATTCTGGTTCATGATTCAGGGGAGGTGATGTACCATAAGAGGAAAGTTCAGGTAGCAAAGACCAGCTTGGCTCAGGGCAGCAGGTGAGTAAGGCTGTGCTCCCACATCTCAGTGAACCAGGAAGTCTGTGAGGGACATTTCACACTCGAGCCAACTCATGTCAGCCTGCCTATTCTGTCTCCTGGATTTCATCTATGAGAGATACAGCGGTTTGATGGGGCCAGTCTTTGGTGGGTGAGTGCTTCTTGTATAGAACGCAGGAAGCCCTGGCTCCCATCCTCAAGCATAGCATATAAGGATTGTGGTGGTGCATGCCTGTAATCCCAGCATTTTGGAGGTAGCAGCAGGAAGATCCGCCGTCTTCAGCTACTTGATGCCTTCCGATCCTCTACTGAAGGAACAAGATCCCACCCAACATTCCTGGGTCTTGTGAAGTAGATCAAGAACTGCCCCCTTTGAAGCTGTACCCACTATGATTTCCATATCCTCCATGGCAACTAAGGTACAGCAAAGCCCACGGAGCTTCGATTTGGATAGAAGGGGGTTGGGCAGTGCTGCTGGCCAAGGTGTTCCAAGGTGTTCCACTGCAGAGAGCAGCACTTTGCCCTTACACTCAAGGGAGAGGGAGGTGGGCAGAGGGAGCCCCACAGTGCCTCCTGCTGCCTGGTGGGAGGCAAATCTGCTCTCTTCTGCTCATGTCCCACTTGGAACACAGGCTAGCTCAGATACCGTGGGGGCACGCACACAAGTTAACCATCTGTAATTTTTCTTTCTTCTGAAAATGGTCCCCGCTGCCAGGAATAGTGATGGGTGACAGTTTCCTGGAAGAGCAGGCAAACTTCAGGTTCAGTTCAGGACAACTGAGGTGGGGAAAGGAATCTGTGTGAGTCTGACAGACAGACTGTCACACACAGATCAGCTGTCATGCACTTCTGGGATTTTTCACTAATTGGGTACATGCTGCCACAGGTCAAGTCTTTGCACAATTACTCTGACTTCCCACACCCCTACAGTCTACCTAACCTTGTGGCAGCTAGGAGATTTTTGTTTTAACCTTTGTTAAAACAAAGCTGCCTCCATGTGTTGCATACATCTAAGTCTGAATGTTCAGATAAGCATGTCCACATGTGTACATGTGGAGGCCAAAGATGGATGGCCAGCATTGTTATTCCCCCCTAACCCCAGAGACAGGTCTTTCACAGAACTAGTAGCTTGCTGTTTTTCTCAAAGCTGGGGCTACAACGCGTGTTTGACTTTTACATGCTGGGTGGAGATTTGAACTCAGGTCCTCAGACTTGCAGAACATGCACTCATCAAACACTGTTAAAAACTGTTAAGAGAGGGGAAGAAGCAGGAAGGGGAGGAGTAGAGGGAGAGGGAGACAGCAAGGGAGAGGAAGGGGGAGGAAAAGAGAGAGAGAGAATATATTATGCTACATTGAGAAACTTATGCAGAGGCAGCCCTCATGTCCTCCATGGCTATGTGTGGGGTAGGCTGCATGGCTAACTGACTGGCCAGCTTCCAGGGGTTCTCTAATATTTGCCATCTTCCTTCCATTTCCTTTTGGGGACACTGGTATTGCAGACACTACTACTTGACTCTGGTTTTTACATGTGGGTTGGGAATTGGAACTCATTTCTTCATACTTGTGAGACACTTTAGCCACTCACATCTCAGCCCCGCTTTTATTCCAACATTACAGGATTGCCCTTTAAAGTTTCCTTTTATAAACAGCAACAAACAAAAGCCCCAAATACTCCTTCCTTCTCAAAAAGGACCACGCCCCTCCCATCACTGCTTAGCAACCCAAGGAAGCCAGGCTTCGAAAACGTGCAGTTAGCGCCACCTGGTGGCTGTAAACAGTCATGATGAAATTTCCTGCCGCCAACTCCACACTCAGACTCAAACCTTACTTAGTTAAGCCTTAGTTAGTGCATGAATCTGAGGAGAGGCTAGTGATTTCAAAGCAGCATGGCTGAGCCAGATTCCTGGCTGTCACAGTGTTTTTGGCACCTCTCTCCTTAAACTAACAGTCCTCCTTTAAAACTGAAGCTCCCAGATACATCCGTTTATTGTCACAGTTAAACAAGCTCTACAGAAGACATACTGTTAATCTCCTTATTTGTATATTAAAAATAAGAAAACTGTACTGGCTGGTTTTGTGTGTCAACTTGACACAAGCTGGAGTTATCACAGAGAAAAGAGCCTCCCTTGAGGAAATGACTCCATGAGATCCAGTCGTAAGGTATTTTCCCAATTAGTGATCAAGGGGGGAGGGCCCAGCCCATTGTGGGTGGAGCCATCCCTGGGATGGTAGTCTTGCGTTCTATAAGAAAGCAGGCTGAGCAAGCCATGGGAAGCAAGCCAGTAAGTAACATCCCTCCGTGGCCTCTGCATCAGCTCCTGCTTCCTGACCTGCTTGAGTTCCTGTCCTGATTTCCTTTGGTAATGAACAGCCATGTGGAACTTTAAGCTGAATAAACCCTTTCTTCCCCAACTTGCTTCTTTGTCATGATGTTTGTGTGGGAATAAAAACCATAAGACAAAAACCAAACCAAACTAACAAACAAACTTCAGAAACTAGCCTTCCACAGAAAACCAAATATATAATTCTCAGATTTGTTTGCCTTTCCAAACTTAAAGCGAAATCCCACATATTTTCATCAGCAAAACAAACAAACAAAAAAACAGAACTTTCCAGAAGACCCATAAAATCCACGACCAGCATGCAGCAGTGTGCTTTTACCAACCCATGCTAGCTCCTAATGCTGTGGTGTGGATTTCCCCCCAGATACATGCTCACTGATGCCACATGGGCGACATAGCTGGAAGCCACACCATGAGAATGGCATTTACGGCATGAAACTGGCAAATGAGAAAAAGCAGCCCCATCCCTTCCCAGGAAAGCCAGTCACTAAACATTTACCAGTACACACTGTGGAGGGGTGGTGAGCAAGCACCCGTATCTAGTCTTCCTGCCCTGGTGAGATATATCTCATGTGCAAGCATCAACCATCACCCCAATCTCCAACAGTCAGAAAGGCCTCATTCACAGCAGCTTAAGTGGTGAGGAGTTGAATGTCTTTAACCAGAGCTATATTCTCTCCCATTGTCCTTATATGGATCAGCTCCTTTCTTTTGAGAGAGGACTTCAGCAGGAAGACAGAAAATGCAGAGATTTTGTGCCATCTGCTTCCTGGGCACCACATGGACCATCAATATCACCGTGCTAGCTTCCTTAGCGTACATGGCCCAGTCAATGGCTGACAGACAACACCCCTTCCCAATGGCTTGGTCGGTGGGCACTGACACAATTTACAGAGGTAGACAGCAAGTGTCTTTCCTGTCTGGACTAGGTCTGGGGACTCCTTTTGAGACATGACCCTTCTTCCTTAAAGGGGAAATTCCCATTTAGGACTTGTGGTGGTTAATACTGTCAGCTTGACAGGATCCCAGGCTTCTGGGAATGTCTGTGAAAATTTCCAGACTGAGTTAACAGAGGTGGGGATGTTCCCTTTAGATGTGGGGGTGTCATTCTATGGGCAGGGGTTCTGGAAGGAGGGGGCGAGGTGAACTGGGGCCTTCATGTCTCTCTGCTTCCTGACTGCTGTCTGTAAGCAGGTCTGTCACCTCTGCTGTCACAACCTCCTGTCACAGTGGTCGGTATCCCTCAAAGTGTGAGCCGAGAGAAACCCATCTTCCTTAACTTGTTCTCGTTGGGTCTTTTGTCAGCAAGAAAACTCAGGCACCTGACAAGACCAACCTAGGGCTGAGAGGTGATGGGGAACAGGACAAGAAGCAGGAGGAGAAGCCCCCTTCCTGTGTGCACCTCATGTGCCCCACCCGGCCTCCTTTGTGAGCGAACCTCGCCTGCCCCAGAGACTCTCAGCACAGTTGCTTAGTGTTCCCTGTTCTGAATCTGCCACATTCAGGAGCTGGAACTCAGAAAGTTTCACTTCCCCCCTCCCCACTCCCAGCCTCCACTTGTGTTCTCTCTCTTTTCGTTCAAGATGCTGTCCTCGAGTTCCCTTCTGTATCAGTTCTTAAAATTATTTTTTTTTCATGAGAGAATAATGTACAAAAGAAACCCCGTGTCCCTTGGTGACACTTTTCAAGGTTCTTAAAATATCTCACAGATCTTGGGCTCCTCATTGCCAGCTGGGAGCGTCTTCAGAGCTTCACCCACAAAGGAAATTTCCTGGAAAGACAGACAGGAAGCCTCTCCAGATGGACTGGCTCTACCCAATCCTTCCATGTCCCAGCCACAATGAAAGGTCTTAGTTTGATGACTGAGGTCACCATTCTGTCACTGGGCTGAGGGCTTTACACGTGGTAATTATCCTAGGTTCATGGGATCTCTGAGGAACTGTGAGCACCATGCAGACAGTCACAGAATGACAATTATAAACTCCTCAGCCGTAGTTAAAAGTTGGCTACAACTCCCAAGTGTAATTGAGGGGAGCTGGGTTTGAGGTTCCTTTGGGACTCTGGCTTAAGGATGAATTCTGACATAGGATTAATGTGGGAGAGAGAGAGGCAGGCTGTGGGTTTTCTTTTTTATTACAAGGACACATAGCACTAGACACAGATTAATCCACGGCAACCATGGCAAGGGCTCGGGATGGTCTGAGGTGCTAGGAAAATGTGGCCTTGCCACTCCAACCTGGAGCTGCCCTGCTCCTCCCCTTCTCCCCCCCCCCCCCCCCCCCCCCCCCCCCCCCCCCCCCCCCCCCCCCCCGATCTCTACAGGGGCTTATGTTCCACAGAAAAAGGAGGAGGATTGTAAGCCTCTTCCCACATGCCTTACAGTTGTCACGGGTGACAAACCCCATTATGTATCTCTTCAGTTTGCAAAATAAGAGTCCTGGAGAAGCTGTCCCTATCTGTTCCTGCTAACTGCTCTTGAAATCCTGGTCTCCTGAGGACTGACTTGTCAGTACTTTCTGGAGCCAGCAGAGGGCGCACGGGCTCACGGTGCTACCTCTGCATCCCTGGCGTCCCCTAAGCTTTCCAGGTGCAAAGGACCCTCTCTGTTGTGCACAAACAAGTCCACATAAAGACCAGGGAGGAGATAAATTCCAAAAGTCACATCTAGCCCTGTTTCTGGGAGGGAGGGGGCAGGGTTTTTTTTTTTTCCTCTACTCTGATGATAACTTGCAGCAGTAGAAATTTATGCCTTAAACTTTCTGTGTAGGTTCCCAGTGAGTGTTCTGAAACACCCCACCCCCAACCTCAGGGCTATATAAGTGAGTCTAAACTAAATTCTCCACGTTACTCAAGAGCCTTCCCGTATTAAGGAGCTGTGCTGCTCTGTTACAGGAACAGACCACAGTGGACCAGAGGGACATCCTGTTCAGGTGGCTCAGATTTGTGCTGAGAGCCTAGATCTTGTTAGTTTAGTATCTTCCCAGGCTAAGTAGCTAGAAGCAGAGCATTGTGTCTCCGGTGTAAGGCACACATGGTTACAGGCACTTCCGGGCCACAGTCCTATCAGCTGGGGGTGTGACCAAGGATCACACATTTTGTCCAGCATTTTGATCCTAAGGAAGATATAAAAGAATGTAGACATTCATTTTCCACTGCCATCGATTTATTTGTCTTAAAAAGACAAACCCAGCCGGGTGGTGGTGGCGCATGTCTTTAATCCCAGTACTTGGGAGGCAGAGGCAGGCAGATTTTTGAGTTTGAGGCCAGCCTGGTCTACAGAGTGAGTTCCAGGACAGCCAAGGCTATACAGAGAAACCCTGTCTCAAAAAAAACCAAAAAAAAAAAAAAAAAACCCATCCACTTCTTAACTATAGTAAATGTTTACCGAGCACCCTGTTGTAACTGGCTTGCTTTGGAGGAATGAACATGTTCTAAAGAGACTCATGTCCCGGACTTTGGCAGCCTGGACTGTTAAAGTACCACAGGGACCTAGAAAGAGACAGACAACTTACCAGACTGCCTTGCAGGAAGGTCTAGAGCTCAGGCAACGATGCTGGGGACTCCACCTTGACCAGGACTGCTGCTATGTCCAGTGTGGTCACATTGACTAAATCTTTTCTGCTTTTCTCTACTAATTTAGATTTTTAAAATTGGCTTATTAGAGGCTGGTGGCTGAGCCTGGCTTGCTAGGGCAATCTCTGATTTTAAAGCCTACAACCCTATGTGCAGGATACTCTGCTGAAACCAAAACCCCACCATCCCTGCCTTGTGATGTCCTTACCATCTTCCCTCAGACTCCTGTGCAGCTGTCTGGGCTGCAGGGACTTCTTTAAAGGCTGACTCAGTAGTTTCTGCTGGAGGCAACCCTGCAGTCCTTCAGGGGAACTTGAGGTGGAAGGGGTTAACTGGAAACTAACATCATTAGCAGCATATGAGTGCTGAGCTAGGAATAATGTGTGTGAGCTGGTTCCTTAGGCCAATATGGAGGACAAGTGTGCACTTAAAGTAAAGAATACAAAAGTGTTCCTATCTGTCTCTCCTGTTTGATAACCATTGGATTATGAGATCCAAGAGATTGTCCCACTAATTACAAATCCTTCTAGATGTGGGAACAATCCCTCTTCCCTCTGAAAAATTGGTCTTTTCTCTCCATTTTCTCCTCAGTCCCAACACTGTGCTCCAAGGCTTTAAGCTCTGTAGCCATCTCTGATCTTGGCCTATGCCCTTTCATGGTCAAGACAAGTTATGTGGCTGCTCACTTAGCTAGGCACTCTTTTGAGTGGGTGCCACGCTTTCCTACCAGTGCACTCTGTCTGTCAGTGTTTCTGTCTCCAGCCCCCCTGAAGCCCCTGGGTTCATCTTCACTGACTAGCTCAGACGCTTGCTGAGATGCTGTTCCTGGTCTTGTGTAGCAGATGCTCCTGACCTCTGGGACCAGGCAGCATCCCCTGACTGATCTACAGAGCATCCAGAGCAATCCACTCATCCAAGGGCTCTCAGCTCACTCAGCGTGGCACCCTGCTGGTTTTACATGCCACTCCCCAAGTCTTGTAGAAGGGCAACCAAAGAGGCTCACAGACAAATACCCACAGCCCCTCTGAGAAGTCTACCTGTAAGAAGTACACCAGCTGCAGAGAGAAATGGAGAATAAAACAGAGAGGAGACTGTGTTTGAATTTCCAGGGGTCCCTGAGGCTACCCCACTGGCCACTCAAACAGGCAGAAGGATACTCACACTTTGTGGCTGTATTTTTTTTTTTTTAAAGCAATTGTTGGCAACGATGACTGACTTCAGGGTTCAAAAGCAAACCTGCCACACTCTGTAGCCAGGTCTGATCTTGGTCTATGCCCTTTGTGGTGAAGACAAGCTACCTGGCTGCTCACTTAGCTAGGCGCTCTTTTGAGTGGGTGCCACATTTTCCTATCGGTGCACTCTGTCTGTCCGTGTTTCTGCTCCTAGCTTAAGACTTGGAAATAAGCCCTCCTTAGCAGGGACCCTACAGTCTTCACCAGTCTAAGGCAATGAAGGAAGTCTTTGACCTGGTCCCCAGCCAAGAGCTTGGCTCACTCTCAAAACTAGCTGTGTTTGCAGGAGTATTGCTCCTAGCAGCCTCCTCTGCCAGGCGTGTGGCCTTGCCGTGGTGGTGGGGGATGTTGGGTCAGGGGGAAGGGAGACTGCCCAGCAGGGCAGTTGGAGTAGAATGGCATTCACAAGTAGACTATTACTTCTGAGGATTTTAATAGGCACTCCAGGCCCATCTTGGGTAAGAGGCTCTGCCAGACCCCCCCTCAACACCCCCCATAATACAGATTATTAGTGATCACAATGATTGTGTCTCCACAGTCAGGGACCATGTCAGAAATTTCTCCTAGAGATTTATACCCAGGCTGGGGAAGACAGATTTAGAGAAATCAAACAAGGCCATTACAAGAACCTCCAGGAACCCCACTAGCTTAAAAAAAATCAGTGAGTGGCTGGTTATATGAGTAAAAGTGTCTGCTGCCAAGGCTGACAACTTGAGTTTGATTCCTGGCCAGGGGTCGACATCAAACGTCTTCCTTAATAGCTCTCTAGCTTTTTAGATAGGGCTCTCACTGATTGGCTAGGCTGGCCGGCCTGTGAGCCCCAGGGTCCTTTTGTCCTTGCATTCTTCACAGTGGCATCACAGAGTAAGCTGCGTTATCCAGCTTTTGTGCAGTTGCTGGGGATCCAAACTCAGGACCTCATGCTTGTACTTTACTGACTGGACCATCTCTCCGGCTCTGGCATCTCTGTTTTAAACTAAGCGTACTTTTCAGTAGCTCATTTCATTAAACACCAGACCTTAACAGTCTTCGTTCTTGGACAGTTTATGCTTCTCACCTTGGTTATTCCAGTCCAGAAGGACTGGCAGCAAATGATCTTGCCAGGAAGGTACTCAAACATGTAAGTCAGATTTTCCAAACACAATGGCCAAGGTGAAGTCAATGAGACAGGAGGTCTCACTCCTCTCCAAAACAGACAAGGCTACTCAGAAATGATCCTTCCACCTCGCTTGGACAGGGTGTGTTTGTCCACAGACAAGCCTACCAATGGGAGGGCTGTCAGGGAAGGAGCATCTTGCTTAGAAGTCTGGGGCTCATATTACACCTTGGGTTTGAAGTGTCATGGGACTATTTTGGAATCCCCAAATGTGATGTGACATTTGTCTTGTCCTTGTCACACCCATCCGTAGTTATGTCCAGACTGATGCTATCATTTTGTAGAATTCCCACCTTCCAGGAAGGCCTCTCTGTGTGTGATCTGGGAGGAGGGAGGGCAGAGGACATCCTGAGTGTCAGCTCTTAGGAAGCAACCACTCGGTTTTCTTTTCAAGGCAGTTCTTTCATTGGCCTGGAGCTTGCCAAATGACTAGACTGGCTGGCCAGCAATCAATTGGTTAACTGAGGTGGAAAACCCACCCACTGTGGGTGGTACCATTCTCTGGCTCAGATCCTGGAGAAAGGGACCTGGGCATTCATGAGCACCATAGGTCTATGCTTCCTGACTGCTACGGGCAGGCAGATAAAGCTGACGCCAGAATGCTTCTGCACCCTCTCCTGGTTCACTTTTACCCCACTTGGCTTCTGTTTCAGCTACAAGTGCAGACATAAACTTGTCTGGCCATCTGTGTGGGTTTGAGGCCACATGTATTTTCAGAGGTCCCAACTTTGACTGCTGTGGTAAGGCATCTTCCTGTGGAGTGCCCACAGCTGTTTGACAGCTGGCCTGGCACTGGGTCAGGGTCTGTCTGTGCAGAAGGACGAAGAGGGTGAACTGAGAGGTGGAAGGCGTGACACGGTAGGCAGCAGGCATGGCTTGGGTGACACGTGGACATATGATTTTCCCTGCAGCTGGAGTCTCACCTCAAGTCTGCTCACTCAGCGCCTGACTTGGGGAGGAAACAATGTCCACAGTTTATAGATCAAGCCATGCAGATGTTGCTGGCCTGGGACTTGCAGAAGGCTGGGCTTTTGTGAAAACTTTTTCCCTCCTCCTTCCTCATCCAGATGTTTCAGTGAGTGTTCCTTGTCTTGTTTATCTGTTGTCATCAGACCAACGGTCATGCAACACACACATACACACACACCACACACACATATAAATACACAAACGCATACACACATACATACACACTCTTTTACATACACATACTCATTCACACAAACACATGCACATATGCACTAATGCACACTTATGGACACACAAATGCACACATACATATATACACTTATGCACATACAATACACAATCTCTCACACACTCATGCACACTCTCACACACAATCATGCACACACACTCATGAACACACACTCATTCACACAAACTCATGCATATAGATGTACACACACACTCATGAACACATAAATGCACACACACACAAATACACATATATATACACACACACTCATGCATACACACTCATGCACACACATACACAATCTCTCATATACACAATCTCTTACACAGACATTCATGCGCATACAATCATGCACACACATACCCTTTCGTACACACTCAGAAACAGTCATGAACACACAAATACACACACACATATACACACTCATGCACACACTCACTACAGACTTCCTTCCAACCAAATCTAACTGGGATCAGAGTTACCCAATAGCAACAGCGAAACTGTCAGTCTCTGAATACAGCATCCATCAAGGCAAACCATCTATTTCTTGGAGTGCTCCCAGGAACTGGAATGAAAGGTTCTGCCTTCCCTCCCACACGGACAGGTGGAGAATAAATTTGTCCACTGATAATGCCACCTTCTGCCTCCAGCATCTCCCACAGGATTGCCAGGGGTATAGCAGCCACTGTCTGTTTCTGCTAAGGACACATGGGTCAATGTCTTTCCTCCCAGTGAGGAAGAATAGGTCCCTTCTCATCAGCTGCAAGCTATTTGAGTCTGAGGCAGAAAAACAACTTGGTTCATCTCAGGTTTATCTGGATATCGCTACAGCAAGAGTCAAATGTCGTGCCCATGGCTGGTGGATTCTTGAAGAATTGATTTCCCTCCTAGCTCCTGCTTGATCTGTGAAGCCCCTGGCACTTTCTGTTCCAATGATGTGGGCAGATTATGTGCTAAGACTCGGTCTTCTAAGGGTTTATAAAGTGCTTCCAACCCAAGCTTTGATGTGCAAGAATCCTTGTGTACAGAAAGATCCAAGAGAGGTGAGTGTCTTACTGCACTCAGGAGATGCTCAGATCTCGAAGGAGCCCCTACTCTGCACCAAGAACCCGTTTAAACCCGTACCTACCCAGTCAGATACAAGTTGTGCGAATTCACAGCAATCACTAAAAATGTGCATGCTTCTTTCTTAAAAAAAAAAAAAGATTTAATTTTTACTTTCTTTGTGTATGAGTGCTTTGCCTGCATGTATGTAAGTGCATTGTGTACATATGACTGGTAGGCACAGAGGCCTGAAGAAGTCATCTTACCCTCTGGAACTGGTGTCAAAGATGACTGTAAGCTGCCATGAGGTCACTGGGCATTGAACCCACTGAACTGGGCAAGAACAGCAAGTGCTCTTAACTGCTGAGCCATCCCTTAACTGCTGAGCCATCTCTACAGGCCCTCTTGCTACCCCTCCCTATTTTTTATTTTTACTTTTTGTTCTGAGCCTAGGTCTCACTATCTTGACCCAGGTTGCTCTTCAACTCACAATCTTCCTTTGGCAGCTCTCTAAGTAGTGGAGATGAGAAGCCTATACCACCAGTCTTGGATTCTTTTGATTCCTTTGGGATTTCCTTGATACATTCACCCAATAATACAGACTCCTGGAATAAGAGGATGTGCCTAGAGGGGAGGAGGGGAGGGAAGCTTTCAATTCACACTGCTTTCATGTGGCCATTACAGCGAATGCTGAGTCCTTGAGAGGAGCTGCCTGCTTTAAAAGGCAAGGGTGAGGGGCATGGTGGGAAGGAAAAGGAGCCTGTGCTTCAGGGACTGGGAGACCTGGTGGTTGAAATGAAGAGCAGAGCCCGATGGAGCATGCTGAGCAAGGGGATTGAGGAGATGCAGGCCATCTGAGCACAGCTCCAGAGAACACCAAGGAGGCACCACAGGAAGAGTCACAGGTCACAGAGTGGTTTTGCTGAGCTGCCTGCCCCATTGTGTCAGGTCCATAAGTTTTATGTTCTGTAGGAAGGCAGGTACAATCTAAGCCCTGCCCAGGTGACTGGTGCTTTGCTCCCTGGAGAGGTCAGAACTCACTGGCTTAGGTGTGGATACCAGGGCACCCTATTGCTTCCTCTTCCTCTCTGTCCACCTCCCTCTGAATAGCCATGGGTGTTGCGCTCAAAGCATTCTTGTTCCTTGCTTGGCACTGGCAACGGTGGTCTCACCCAGTTCCGGTGGCTAGCTTTTTCAAACCTCTAATGATCACCCTGCGGCAGCTGTGCCCTTTCTCCTGCCCACCTGAGTCGCCGCGGATGGAAAACACCAGCCAGCCTTAATATTTTAAAACCAGCCAGATAATACAACTGCTGGGTGAAGAATTTCTTGCCCCATCCTCCTTAGCCTCTGCTGCCTTCAGAGGCCACAAACCATTGGTCCCTGAGACCTACATGCCTGCTACTTCCTCTCAGATCCACCGCCTGATCCACATCCCTCTCCCTCTCTCCTCTTTCTCTTGGGACCCAGAAATCCCACCTTATCCTTTGCCCAGTGATGAGTTTCTGTTGTCTTTATTGACCAGTTAAAATGGGGAGAAGCTTCACATGGAATCACCTGAGTACCTGATCCACTCCTCATCTGGGCAGCCCCTCTTGGGGAAGCAGAATTAGCATCAAAACACAAACAGCACCAGGGTAATCCACAACACATGGGCATCTGTGCTCACTCTTGGAATGTGTATATTCCAAACCTGGATGGCTAAGCCATTCTGGGACTGTTTAGAGATGTTATAACAACAAACAGATTTAGGGTTCATCCTGGAACTCACTGTGTAGATAAGGATGACCTTTGCCCTTGCTTCTCAAGAGCTAGGATTACAAGCTTGTGCCATCACGTCCATTTTGTGCAGTGCTGGGAGTCAAAGCCAGGGCTTTGTGCACCACAGGAAGCACTCCAACAGCTACACTACAGGTCCAGCGCAAACTCTTGATTGCATGTCCACAGGAGAAGCCGTCTTGCTGCTGACCCTCTGCCCTTTCACAGTGGGTTTTGGGCAAAGATGCCACTTGAAGAATAAGAGGCAGACAGGCAGACAGACAGACAGACAGACAGACAGACAGACAGACAGACAGACACTGAGAGGCTCTGCAGGTGGGACACACCCTTATTCTCACAAGAACTGTGATTATAGAAAAGACAGCAGAGTCTCAGTCATCTTTCTGGAGATGCTGGAGAAGTAAATCAAAGGACCAATAAGGTCCGATACCTCTCATGAAGGTTCCATTCTGCCCAGGGCAGCTGGCTAAGGAAAGCACAGGACAGCGGATTTATTGCTTCACTCTCTTTTGTTCTCATCTTTAGAGTGTTGATTTCGCTACAATGTTAAAAACACTGTGAGTTAAGCATCGGAGGCCAGTGAGAAAGCAGTTAGCAGAAGTACTATCTCCATAAGCCTGACAACTGCAGTTCAAGCTCTGGAACAGAGGAAAGTCAGATGTGTAGTGGCTCATATCTGTAATCCCAGAACTGCTGCAGTGAGATTCAAGTAGAGATGGGGGACTCTGGAAGCTTGTGAGCCAGCCACCCAGGAGTGCAGAAAGCAGCAGAAAAGACAGACTCTGCCTCGGTGCAAGTAGAGAATTGACTCCCAGATGTTGTCTTCAGACATCTGCATGTGTGCAGTGCCGTGTCCCATCTCACATGGCAAAAATCCACATTTACAGAAAGAAATTAAGGTTTCTGGCACTTATTAAGAATATATTTGGTGTTGACATTAACAGAAGTTACTGTTATTTAAGCTAGCCAAGCCCCAAGCTCTCTCTGCTACTGTTAACATTATACTCTGTGTTGGGAACAAAGTAAGAGTGTCTGAAGCAGGCAAGTGGGAATAGATTCACACCAGCACAAAGAGCTACAGTGTTTCTGTTTTACTTTCTATGGCTATAGAACAGTCCCCACTCTTTGCTTGTTCCCTCAGTAGTTCTTGGACATCAGCTCTGTCCACACTTGGGGTTAAGAACGACTGTGAAGGGCAATCAAACTCTGTGCTATGATGAAGTCACCATGTATCTTAGTGAGATTTCCTCCCAGGTTTCTTTTCAAAGAGGAGACCCAACCTGAATATGACTTTGCCAGATTCTTGTAGCTGTCCAGAAGCTATGGGACACTATCCATCCTGAGTGGACTCTGTATCTGCATGCTAACCACAGGCTCAGATGCAACCATTGTGGGTGTGATATGACTTCTGCCCTCCATGGCAAAACTACTTTCTTCTCTTTCAGCAAATGTGGCATAGGCCTTCGAAGGGCTGTACGGTAGCAGTGACTCACTTCCATGACCATTGCTGTTGCTATGTGGCTGACATCCATCTCTATCATGACCTCTACCACCATCACCACCTCCATCACGAAAAGCTGCCTACATTGTCAACCTCCATCACCACTAATATTAACTTTTGCTACCATGACAACCAGCCTATGACTTCATCATTACAACCACACTCATCACCACCTCTACCACTACCGGTATCACAATTTTGCTTCCATAATTTCCCATCCCCACCTTCACCATCACCTTCAACCCCACTCTGACCACCACCACCTCCATCACCATGCCATGACTCCTGCTATCACCCCCACTGACACTCCAAGGTGACTTAAGATCACTATGGCTACTATGTGACTTAAGATCACTATTCCTCTTACAAAGAGCTTTGGATGTACAAGACACTGAGTAGTCTCTTTGTATCTTTAAATGATACAAAATGGTCACATCCACCAGACCTGTGTCTCCATGGTGGAGTGTAGTTGCTAAATACACCACTGCTCCTCAGTCCCATGGACAGGCTCTATGCCTTCTACCAACTCCTCCCTGTTCCTACAGGGGTGGTCTTCCTGTGGATCCCATAGCTTCTCTCCCAGACCAGGGAGGCTCACTGTGGTCAGTACTGCTTTGTGAGGGGACAAAGTCATGTGTAAGCTTTGGTGTGAACTCCAGCTCTAATGTGCTCCAACCCCCTAACTTTCCAGAGCCCACACACTTCTTCAAAAGATGAGGTGCAGTGGTAGCCAGGCCTCTCTGTTGTTAAGATTCTCTGAATAAAGAGAATAAATAAAGTTGTGAACAAAATGCTTTGTGCAGACAAGATGATCAACAAACAGGAGAACCTTTGCCCATCACTTCCCTGTAGAATCACTATGACCGCTTTGTGGTTGGTTTGCCTGCTATCATTTGTAACTATGTGAGCCTTCATCACTGACCTTGCCACTGTGCAAAAAGGTTTTCCGATGCCTGTGTTTTCAGAGCACAGACTTGACTCTCACCAACCTATGAATTCTTTTTCCTGACCATTGACTAGCCATACAGAACACTCTTTCTTTGTTTGAGAGACAGATAGATAGGTAAACCTCTAGCTACACACAAACATAAACACACACACACACACACACACACACCATACACACACACACACATCACACACACACACACACACACCAAGGTCTGGTTGTATGAAGACGGACTATGAGATTAATGAGAGCAAGTGTTGAGATGCCTTCATTGAATGAGCAACTGCAACTCTCTGGCCTCATCCCTCCCAGAGCAGAGCTTCACAGGTCTGCAGGCTGGGAGGTCTCCAGGGAGGTCAGTGAGGGCTGGCAGGGGTGACTGTGGGACAAAGGAAGCAGACACCTCTCCTGTATCATCTGACTAGGGCTGTGGAAGAATGCCCAGGGAGAGGAAGGGAGAGGATGAGAGCTACACATCACATGAGGGACTGTGGGCAGACTCCGAGGCTGAAGGAAAGCAGCCAAGGACCACTCTGGGGTCTACGGAAGATGGAAAGAGAGAAGCAACAAAGGAGAAAAGGAGCAGAGCTCCAGCTTTCATTTCTATGCTTTTCGACTGTGTGGGCAATGTGACCAGCAGTTTCAGGTTTCTACTGCCATGACTTCTCTGTCATTGTGGGCTGGAGCCCCTATGATTCAGCCAAAATAAGCCCCGTCTTTTAAGTTGCCTCTTGGCAGGTTTCTGGTCACAGCAATGAAAGACAGAACATATTGGCCCTTCCTCCTTGAAGACCATCTCTCCTGGCTGCTCATGGTAGCACTCACAGTTTTGATGAATAATGGGAGTTTGGAAATGAAGGCCTTCAGACCTGAGGCTCAGGGTTAGCTCATTTTTCCACTAACAGATAAACCTCCAATCAGGAAATGAAGCATCAATCACACACTGTTTCCTTGGAAATCACTAACTAAAAGGTTTATAGAAACAAGTGGGAATTACCTGGAGCCCCCAAGATGGCCTCTCTGATAGTGTTTGACCTCACCAACACAGATCTGCCAGAGGAACTGTGGCCAACACAGAGTCAGCTCCATGCTGAAGCCCCACCTCTGTCTCTTGCCAGTTCAGAAAGCCAGGGGGTTTGAAAAGCAAATGTTTCTTCCATCTGCAGCTGGGCTGGGAAGCTAACTGTCATTAGCTGGTCTCCCTCCAGTTCTGGGGCAGAGAAGAGTCACACAGCTCCCCAGGATAATAGGCTTCTAAGTGTCTCTCCAAACTGAAGTTATGGTAGAGACAGGCAGAGTGAGGGTCTGGGCAATAGCTCACTGCCCTGGAGAGGAGGTGAGTTCTCTCTCTCATGAAGTTAGGTCCCAGGGACGATGGTTTGCGCTGGGTCTTCAGGAAGTCAATCCTGACACCTGTGTGCACAGCGATTGTACATTGTGGTTTCAAGAAGCTCTGCTGGCCAGCTGGCTTCCCGGGTGGTCTGTCCCAGCATCTGTACATCTGGCAAGAAACATCCCACAGCTGCAGAAGCCCCCTCAGGCAGAGTTTCAGTTTCTCTTGCATATCCCAGCCCATTTTGATCAATCTGTCATCATGTGCACAGGGGACACAGCAAGATGTTGGATCACCCATCTCTGCTGCTTCTGCTTCTGTTCCCACTGGGTAAGGAAACAGAGTTTCCAGTTAGCTTCAACTGGATTGCTTCTTGCCCTCCCCTACCCCTTGCTCTCTCTCTGTCTTTCTCCCTCTCTTTCTCTCTTTCTCTCTATCCCTTCCCTGTGTTCGCATGAGCATGTGTGCACGTGTGTGTGTGTGTGTTCCAGTGTGTTTCTGTGTACATGTATGTACATAAAGTAACTTTCCACTTTCTCCTTTTAGTGCTAACATTTCTGCAGAGGAAGTAGCAATGAGGCAAGGTAAGAAGGGCCCACAGGAGGGCAATTCTGAGCCCTAAGAGACTATTCTAGAACAGACATCTCTGGGAGCATCCCACTGGCTGCATCTCTTTAGCCTGAGGTAGGTGTCAGACTTCCCAGCAACCTATATCACCTCCATACTCCTGGAGGAGAGATGTAAACTTGAGTCTGTTATGATGCAAACATGTTCACATAATACTTACATAATTAAGACACAGGGACACTGGTGACATGATTTAGTAATTCTCCATAGCCAGACTTCATTACGGTGTCTGCCAGAACAAGGATCAGAAAGCACCAGGTTTTGTCTGGTCCAGTTTTGAGCTGGCACCCCTCCATGGTCTTTGCATCAGCTCCTGCCTCCCGGGTTTCTGTCCTGTGTGAGTTTCTTTCCTGAGTCTGGGAGTGAAGGCACTGGGAGCTGATATGAGAGTTGTGCTTGGCATTCCTGGGGCAGGTATCTCAATTCTATCAGGAATAGAAGGATGCTCTGCCCTGGGGCAAGCTCAGTACAGACCTTATGCCTGTGTAGGTCAAGATGGAGATGTCTGTTGTCTGGGAAATGTAATTAACCAACATCCAGAGAAGCAACCTTAAGAGCACATGACCTGTCAGCCTATGGCATGTGGACACCGGCTTCAGACAGATGGAAACACCCTAGACAGGAGTGAAATAAGGGAGTTACCATATAATTCAGAATCTCACTGAAATGTAAACACCAAGGAATGCACATAGTGTTGGACAAACCAGAACATAGTTAATGTATTGAGAAATGGTTTGGGAAACCATCAGCCAAAGGTATTGACAGCGCAGAATGTTTGTCTTGCTTGTCTTTGTGAAGCACAAGGGGCTGAGTCCAGGGTGTCAGGCTCACTAAGCAAATGCTCTTCCACTGAGCTGTGTCTCAAACCCACATTTCTTTTTTAGTCTGAGGCAGAGCTTTGTTAAGTCATCCGGGCTAACCTTGAACTTACTTTATGCCCCAGGAAGCCCTTGAAGGTTTGATCCGTGTCTTAATCAGGGTTACAATTCCTGCGATGAAACATCATGACCAAAGGCAATTTGGGAATGAAAGGGTTTATTTGGCTTACACTTCCATATGGCTCTTCACTTTTGAAGAAAGCCAGGACAGGAAGTCAAGCAGAGCAAAAACCTGGAGGCAGGAGCTGATGCAGACGCCATGGAGGAGTGCTGCTTACTGGCTTGCTTCCCATGGCTTGCTTAGCCTGCCTTCTCATAGAACCCAAGACTACCATCCCAGGAATGGCCCTACCCACAATGGGCTAGGCCCTTCCCCCCATTAATCACTAATTAAGAAAATGCCATATGGACAGATCTTATGGAGGCATTTTTCTCAGCTAAAGTTCTCTCTTTTCAGATGACTCTAACTCGGTTCAAGTTGATATAAGACTAGCCCTCATAACTCTCCTGCTTCTGTCTCTTCAGTACCTGAATTGAAAGGTGTGTTACTTAAAGTTAGTCAATAGGACTTATTCTTTTGAGAAGGATTAGTGCTTTGGGCAGTGAATTAGAAGAGGATATTTGCATATATACATATTGCATGTATTTGATATGTTTCTTATGTAAATACATCTTGTAGTACTTATGCAATTATGAAACAAGATGAAATGGGAATACATTGTAGCTCGGAGGGAGAGTGCTTGTTCAGCACACCTAAAGCCTGGAGTTGTGCCCTTGGCACTGCAAAAAATAAAAACAACAGAAGTAAACAAAGCCAAGGGGAGGTTGTTACTACATCTGACCTTTGGATTCAGCATAGTCAGAAACAATTGTAGCGAATCTCCTCTGGGTGAGGTAACAACACCACATGCTCACCCCTACAGCACCACTACCGCAGGAGTCTCTTCCAGAGTGGCTGCATCCACAACGTGAGCCTCCATTGATCCATAACCAAGTAGTGGGCATGCATAAGCTAACTTGCCCTTGTGCCTCCAGCACAGGGCACAGGGTTTGGCTGGGATGCTGACATTGTATGAATGCCTGACAAGAAGGAGTGCTGACATGCTCTGTCACACAGGGGATAGGGTGTTTAGAGGCCATAGCCTCAGCAGACTTGTGATTGGCAGCACAGTGCCATTCTGGTAGCCTGGGTCTTCTCTATAATACATCAGCTGCTTTGTGCCCAGACTCCTCAAGCCAGACTTCATAGCACTCTGCCTTTCCCAGTACTGAAAAATACATAAGATCTTCAAAGGAAGGCTGTCTTGAGAAGGAGTCGTTCCTGGTTTCAGGGATCTGAGTGTGAAGGCTGGACTGTCTTCAGCACACTTCCGGTGAAACAGCACATCTCTTCTCATTCCATTTCTATTATACTGTGTGTCACCACCTCCTGTCTGCTATGTAGGTGGCAGAGATACACATATACTGATTCCTGGGGGCTAAGAGTCTCAGGCAACTTTATCAAGAGACAAATGGCCTCTTTCCTGCTACTGGATATGCTTCTCAGATGCCCTTGCTCCTTCCTGTGTCCTTACAACAAGGTTTGACTACCCCAGACCATACCCTGTCCTCCCTCCTTCTATGTTACCTTCCTACCCATGCCAGAGGGACCTTGACATGCTACTTTGGCTGTTGCCCCCTGAAACCACTGGAGGGCTGCACAGCCAAGAAGGGCCTGTCTTTATCCCGTTATCATCAGCATTTATTGTCCACTATCCAGCTACTGGGATGGCTAGCGTGACCTTGCCTACCACACAGATGTGTTATATACTGCTGTTCCTAGCAGAGGGTTTCTTTTTCCCACATTCAGGAAGTTCCCCCTAATTATCTCCTGCCACAGAGATTCAGTCTTCTCATACTCTCTATAGACTTTCAGATGAAAGCAAATTCATATTCTTGTCACATCTGTGCAGAAAGACATGCATGTAAAGTCCCAGAGACAGGAATGAGACTGCATTCCACCACCAAGGAAGTCCTAGACTGTGATTCTAGGTGGGAGAGAATAGAAGAAGAGTAGGCTTGTGGAATCTTGCAGACAACCGAGAAACCTTTACAGGTCTCAAGAAGAAAAGGGATACGAGTTCTTTAATATTTTGAAAGGCTCCTCCAACTGTTCATGGAATCATGGGAATGAAAGCATGGGAGGCCTATGGACTAAGTTCAGGGGTCTCAGGAATATCTCTACAAGTTTCAAGACTTGGGTTGGGAGCACTTGATGCCAGGAAGTCTTTTGCTGCTCTCAAGTAAGAAGGACTCTCTGAATCACTGCCTGCCAGGCACCCTCTACAGAATATAGAATTGGGGCACGGAGCAGTGACTTGCAGCTCACAAATACACCATCAGCTTGAGAAGACTCTCATCTTTATTCACAGATGTCTGGGCTGGGGCACAGGAGGATGGACTTCTGGAAGCTCTGAAGAAGGCTGAGAAATTCCTGTCTTCTCTGACTAACTGGTGGGAGGCAGATCTTCCATTTCAGATGGGCATGACACATCTGAGGCTAGGAAGCAGTAATAAGGATGGTGTCTTAAGGTGACACTGGTGACCAGAAAGGCACATAGAGAAGAAGAGAATGTTCTTTCTGTTTATGCCTGTGTCCACTACCTGCCGGAAGTTCAAATGTATCATGGCAGATCCACAGGCCAGGCTCGAAGAAGACTCTGCCACAGCATGGAATGAGCTGAGTGACGGGCAAGTCATTACACGTGGGGAGATATGAGTGACAGTGGCATCCAGGCATCTGTCTCCTAGTCTGACAGTGACAATATATCAGACAGTCTTGCTGCCAGGTGAAGGCTGCTGAGCTGGTGGCACCTGGCCTTGGTGTAGCTCCTCTGTGCCCTCCACACAGACCTTTTGCTCTATAGTGAGTCTGTGGACCTTCTATAGTGGACCTTCCCTAACTGTCATCATCTACTCTGGCTGTCATGGCATATATGGAGCCCCTGCAGCAGTGGCAGATAACCATGCTTCACCTGGGACAGGCATCTGCAGTCACATGGATCTCTTATTACCGGTAGATACATCCCAGCCAAGACATAGCAGCCATCTGCAATTACTAATCACAGCAATCAAGCTTTCACTGTGGTACCCGGATGATTCCGTAGGACTGAGTGCACATAATTACCCTTTTCCTGGAGATAAACACACTTCTCTTTAATGTTAGCATTCTGTCATTTGCGGGAGGAATACATGCAGTTGTGTTTTCTAGGATCAAACCATGTTGAACTAATCCAAGCAGAGCTGAGTGTCTGCTTTATAACGCTTCACGAACCCCCAGCTGGCTGTGGAGTAAGACCCCGACTCCCAGGATTAACACTCAAAGCCCTGATCGCTGACCCACACATTCAGGCTTTTGTTCGTCCCCAGTTATCAGGAAACACCAAGGAAAGCCTGCTGTTTTCAGAGCACAGCACACCTGTGGTTGTGATAGTTACTGTTTGCCCTTGTGATGAAGTGTGTGAGAAAACCATTTACAGGCAGGAAAGGTCTATGCCAGCTTCTAGTTTTAGAAGTTTCAGCCTGTGGGCACTTGGCTCCACAGCTTTTAGGCTATGAAGCTGAACAATGAAGTTGAACATCAGGGAGGCAACAGCTGACCTCAGGGTAGTCAGGAAAGGGTTGTGGGGGAGAGAAGAAAATAAAGAAAAAAGGAACGAAAGGGAGGAGGGGAGGAAAGGAGAATAAAAATGAAAGAAAGACAGAAAGAGGAAGGGAGGGGAAGGGAAACAAAAGAAAGGGGAGAGAAGAGAAGAGAAGAGAAGAGAAGAGAAGAGAAGAGAAAGGAGGAATTTGAGGATAAAGATAAGCCCCTTGAATTCCATCCTCAGTGACTTACTGTCTCCCACCAGTTCCCACTCTTAGAGCTCATTCAGCTGTCTAACAGACTAATCTATTGATGAAGACACACCCCTCATGGTCCACTCCCCTCTCAGTGGCATTATCAGCTAGAGACTAAGCCTTCAGCATGAGTCTTGTGCAAGAGGCACTTCGTAGCCAAACTATAACCAGCAATACTAGGTCAGTATCTGACATTAAGAAGACATGGATGTCAGGGTAGGGAACCAAGTCCTGAATTATATATGCACAGTCTACTTGCAAGAATGGATGTTCATTCAGGCATCTGTTCATCCATTATCTATCACCTATCCATGCCTGCATCCATCCATCATCCACCCACCCATCCATCTAGTCACCTATCATTCATCACCCATGCTTCCATGCATGCATCCATCCATCATCTACCCAACCATTCATCTAGTCATTCATCCATCTAGTCATCTATCTGTCCATCCATTGATCTTCCATCCACCCATCCATCTAGTCATCCATTCATCATCCATCCAACTATCATCTATCCATTCAGTCATCCATTCATCCATCTATCTTGTCATCATTCATCCATCCATCATCCATCCATCATCCAGTCATCTATCTATCCAGTCATCCATTGATCCATCCATCTAGTCATCCATCCATCCATCCATCCATCCATCCATCCATCCAGTCATCTATCCATCATCCACCTATCATCCATCATCTATCTGTCCATTGATTTCCCCCAATAACTCTATCAAGTGCTGGGTGAGAGTGATGTGATGTAAAGGGTGATTAAAAATGAACCAAATACCTTCTAACCACAAGGGTCTATATTGTTATTGGTAAAAATACACAGAATTGTGGACAAGTGACTATTTGGAATCAATGACTCTGTTGTTCCAATCTGGCAGCCTTAATAGCTATGTCAAACGCCAATCACACCCAAGTAACTACTCAGCTGAGGAGCAGAATTTCTGCTTGCCCTGGCTCAGAATTACACAATGTCCTAAATTCCTCAGAGAAATATCAAGAATCAAAATAAACTTACAGAAGTTACTGTGTTAGTTACTTCTCTCACTGATGTTACAAAGTGCCTGAGAAAAGCAACCAAAGTAAGGAAGTGTTTATTTGGCTTATAGTTTAAGGGGATACAGTTAGTCATGACAAGGAAGACAGACCGGAGGAGGAGGCAGCCGGCTACTTTGTATCCACTGCCAGGAAGCAGAGAGTAATGAATGGCAGAGCTACTTGTGCTCAGCTTGGTTTCTTCTTTTTGTTCAGTCCAGGATACTAGCACATGAAATAGTACCATCTACATTCAGTTTAGAGCACCCCACATCAATTAACCTAATCTAGAAAATCCACCCTGACACAGTGGCTGACAGGTTTCCACAGTGATCCTAAATCCCACCAAGCTGACAATCAAGAGTAATTATCACAGATGCCCTCTCTTCAGGACCAAGACATCACGTTACCAACAACATGACACTTCTTAATAACATAAACCACAGACTTTCCCAAGTGGGTGAGATGCCCTTGACAGGGGTTTAAAATTTATGAATTTTATGTCCTTGAAATAAAAGCAGATCTCTAGAGGAGGTACACACTAAAACCTGGGCATTAGATAGCCTGGGTAGAACTTATCCCGTAGGCTGAAAACATTGGTTGAATTCAAGTTTGGAAACTATGTTGCTTTGTACAGTGGGGGCTGCCTTGGGAAATACATTGATTAAAGGTGGTATTTTATGCTCTTATTTATTTTGCAGCTCACACACAGATGAAGGGCATGCAATAGTCAGCCCTCCCACATAGGTACATAAAACATGGCCAAGACAGAAGCTATTTGTGAACCACCTGCTCTCTCTACCTCCCACGTGTTTTTAAAAAAATCTGTTCTTCATTACCACCTATGACTGAAAGTTATAGAAAAAGCCTCAATAGAGTAACAGTCATTTATTTTCAAAGTTGTTTGTACCCGGAAGCTACTTAACCTCTCATTGCCTCGTGGTGCTGTTCCCACTTGAGTTGGTAGATCTACAGGCAGTTCACAATTGCAAGAACACGGGGCGCAGAACAAGCTCTAACACAAACAAGTTTTTCTAGGAAGAAGTCCAGAGCTTATTCAACCATTCACGAGAAATGACTGGAAATCTCAGAAGCAGTTGGGAGCAGAGACAGCAAGGCTGCAGAAGGCATGCAGATGCTGTTGGGACCCTGTGTGTGTAGCTCTGTGTCAGGGTTTGTGCAGTGTCCAGCGTGCACTGAGTGTGGGCAGCCACTCCGTGGGCTGGGATCTTGAATAAGCTGTGTACTGCATCCATCTCTCTTTGCTTCCCGACTGCACGTGCAATGTGATCATCGGATTTGTGCTCTTGTCTCCCTGGTGAACTGTATCCTTTAGAATTGTGAGTCAACACAAACTTCTCCTTCCTCCAATTGCTCTTGACAGACATTTTTGCCACAGTCCTGAGAAAAAATTGACTGATATGACCTCAGAGCCCAAATAAGAAAATCATAGTCAGAATTTACACAGTATGAACCTCCCTGCATAAAAGGACTCTGAGAATTGGCAGCCTTGTTTTGCTTAAGCCAGGGGCTCCAATGAATAGCAAGCATAGGTAGCTCAGAAATAACAGTGTGTGTGTGTGTGTGTGTGTGTGTGTGTGTGTGTGTGTGTGTGTGTCCCAGCCTGACATCACCTGCCTGTGTTTACCTAAGATGATGGAAATAGGGGGAGGGGGAGGAAAAAGAGGAGGAGGAGGAGGAGGAGGAGGAGGAGGAGGAGGAGGAGGAGGAGGAGAAAAAGGTTGTGTGGATCTCCATAGCCTCCCCTTCTCACACCTAACAGGATAGCTGAGTCATGGAGGAGTCCTTAGGTCCTTTCCTCCCAAGGGTTGGACTATTCAGGGGTGGGAGGCAGAGTTGGTAAGGTGGACAGAAATGAGGGAAGCATGGGAGAAAGACGCCAAAGGACCAGCTGCAGCAGAGTGGACGGAATGTCAGAGAGTGAGTTAAGCTGAGGACAAAGTAGACAAAGACCATTGACTGTGTGTCCATCTTATCAAGAGAGTCATCTCTGTGGGGCTTGTGAGAACAGCTTGGACTAACAGGGCCAAGTGGGTACTTAGGAGTCGCCTTTGTCAAGAAGGCACTGATTCTTCTGAGCTGGAACCACAAGGTGACTAAAAGCAGGATGCTAACCTGGTACCCAGTCTTTGTCATAAACCTGTATGAGCCTTGGGTCTCAAGGACAGGAGGACTATTGGGGAGACATTTTTACTGCAAGGTTGGTGAGAAGAAAGGACAACTGAGGACATGAGAGGTTTTACAACAGCACAGGTTTAATTGGGGCGGGGGGGGGGGGATGTGCCAAAGGAAGATGGAAGAGAACCCTGGCTCCTTACAGGCCGGGACAGTTACAAGGGGAAGGGCTGAACAGTTCCCTTTAGGGAATAGGCTGTTTGTAGGAGTGACCTTGGAATGCTGAGGCAGGTGATGGACAAACACCTCTAGTGGCTTGGCTGTTACTGGGGGTCAGTGGAACCAGCTGAGCAGGAATCTAAAGAAAAAAACACTTTAGTTTTGCCTACCTCAAAAATATTCAGGTAAACGAATAACCTGCTCTTTCTTTATAAAGTATCCAATCATGCGCCGTTTAGCTACAATGTAGCCTAGTTCCCCTTTCTCTGTGTTACTCATGCTGTGTAGCACTACTGTAGTTTTGGTAATTGTTACAACTTCAACCAAAATGGAGACAATTTACAAAATGGTCTTGCTGTAGTGAACAAAGCCACAGCTAGCCGCCAATCTTCTCTGTCTCCCTAGTAGGGGTAATTATGTTTGAAGTCTGATTCTTCCCTCAAGTCATAATGATAGATGAGGGAGAAACACTGCAGATGCATCTGGGTTCCATGTCTCCTGCAGGCAGATACACATCTTCGGTGCTACAGTTAGATGGTTCCCCCTAGATACGCAACCAAGGCACCAGGGAGTCACCCATATGTGCACTAACAGAGGGTCTGTGTTCTCCAAAGCCTTGGTGTCACTGGAATGTTGCTTGCTTTGTTCTGTTCCCTAGCCCATGTGGGATATTTTTCTAGAGGATCATGGGAAGAAACAACTTCAAGTGAATTTCTGGACCACCATGATCATGAGGGAAGGAAAGTTATCCTTAACCCACAAATAAACAACCTACTTTACAAATATTTGTACTTTTTTTTTTTAAAGTTCACAATACAGAATCCACTGGGCTGCTCCCTGTCTCTGGGGGCCATGACTTCAATCTCTCTTTGGAATATTTGTTTGTTTTCTAAATCAATTTCTGCTTAAACTGTCTGTGTTTCTCACTGAATTCTTCTCTTTTTGAAGATGAGACCTGAGAGGTTCCCATAGTAATACTGGTTTTGAACCACCTTGCAGGACCTTAATAAGGCAACCAATCAAAGGGATGGCAGTTGGACTGGGACCTTGTGATCAGGAACGCACCCCACACTTGTCCACCGCTATCCTTCCAGTTCACCAGCTCCTGTCTGAGGCCGGGAACTCCTTCCTCCTCCTCCTCTTCTTCCTCTTCTTCCCCCTCCTCCTCCTCCTTCTCCTCTTCCCCCTTCTCCTTCTCTCTTTTCCCTTTCTTTCCTCTCTTTTTCTTTCCCTATCTCCTACCTCAAAAATATTCAGGTAAATAAGTAACCCACTCTTTATAAAGTGTGCAGTCGTGTGCTGTGTAGCCACAATGTAGCCTCTTTATAAAGAATGTAGTCGTGTGCTGTGTAGCCACAATGTAGCCTAGCTCCCCCTTTTCTGTCTTATCCAGTGTTATCTAGCACACTGCATGTTCCTTGTTCCTCACATACTTGCTGGCTGCCCCTCATCCTCCTAATGACATCTGTGTCTGGTGGGTGGTTAGAAAAATGTTTGTTGAGTGACTTCAGCACTGCAATACCAGTATAGACATGGCTTTTACCTGAAGACAGAAGGTGTCACACAGCCATAGCAAAATTCTGTGAATGGTGACTTTCTTCAGTGATAAATAAATGCAGGCACTGCACAGGAAAAATTCAAAATAATTGATTGCTATTAAGATGATCTGATTTGTCCTAGAGACTGTAGAGTACTGACAACACAGAAAGCAGCCGGGCCATCCTGATCCACCGCAGCTGAGCTTCTGTTGCCGCCCTGTGCATAAATCTGACCCTAAGGTCAGTTCTTCCTGGGAACAAACATTTTCACTGAGATGTAAATGGCTGTGCCCTCATGCAATTTGTTTGTTAGCCCGGGACTATAAATCATGTCCTGTGAAATGGAATAACATTTTATAGATTATGAATGGGCCCTTTAGCTCCCATAACTTAGGAGCTAGCTAATAACTTTTGAAGTGGTCCGCAGCTATGCATTAATATCTGCTCAGATCAGCAGCAGGAGGAGCAGAGTTCAGGAGAAGCAATGGATATATTTTATACCGAGACTGGCAGCTGTACAATCAAGTTTTTAAAATTGCAAAGATATAGTTTTAAGTCATTTATGATTCAGTGTCTGGCCATACTATAGTTACCCTTCCATTTGTGCCAGGCCAGGGTACAGCAACCATTCTGGTTAAACTTCTCTGGTTTAAAGAATTCTATCATTCACTCTCAAAGCTTCATCTATTCAGTCAAACACTGTGCTAAGAGAATGATGCAATGTGAAATATTGATTAAGTAGTCCCCAAATACTATCTATTGCCACCCCCAAGGTGGGAATCTGTAGACTGGCACATTCTGTCCCATTAATGGCAGCAGAACTGGCAAGGCAGGGATGAGGCTGGATTTGACAGTTGGTGCACACATGTAACTCAGAACAGGGGATGCTGGGGCCAGAGAACTGTGAGTTCCAGGCCACTCTACAAAAGGACAGAGGACCTGTACTCGGGGGCTGCAGCAGCAGTGACAGACAGGGACTCGTCAGGTGCCATCCAATGCAGGGTTGGGTGTGACAATTATTCTGAGAGTCTCTGAGTGTCCAACTCTCACTCTGTGGTCACAAGAGTCTGTCAGGTCTCTGAAGCCAGAAAACTCCATTGCACTTACCTTGTATCCTCACAAGCAAGATATGGAGTGGGGTGCTCCAGGGTGCTCTAGCTCTTGGAGGTCTCTAGGGCAACCAAATCAAGCAAGACTCAGAGAGAAATGCTAATTTGTTCATTTAGGGGAGCCATGACATGAAGTTACAGAAGTGAACCAATGGATTGCACAACAACACAGAAAAAATATGTGTGTGTGCGAACGCGCATGTATGTGTGGTGTGTGTGTGCATGCACATGTGCCTGTGTGTTTGTGTGTGTGTGCTTGTGTGTGTGTGCATGGACATGTGCCTGTGTGTTTGTGTGTGTGTGTGCGTGCTTGTGTGTGTGTACATGCACATGTGCCTGTGTGTTTATGTATGTGTGTTTGTGTGTGTGCATTCACTTGTGCTTGTGTGTTTGTGTGT
>JANHMN010000018.1:49680985-49701895 GCA_030674055.1 Rhabdomys pumilio | reverse complement strand
CACACACACACACACACACACACACACACACACACACACACACACACGAATAAACTTTTCAAGGAATAGAAAGCATGAACCACACCAAGGCTGCTAGTAAATCAAGTCACCAAGAGGATGCTTCCTAGTTCCATTGCTAGAGTCACTGGCAGGCAGTCCATGGAGTCAATCAGGCCATTGTCCAGTTGCATGAAGAGCCTTTTGAGAGATGCAGGAGAAGCCATCCTCTCCTTAGGATGACAATGACCTTGGCTCAGGATTCAAGGATGAACAGTCAATGTCAGATTACAGGGAGACTTGAGTCTACCAGCTGGGTGGTGCTCCCACATGATGTGCTCCACAGGTCTCCCAGCACCTGAGCCCAGTCCTACTAAAGGTGACAGAGGAAGAGCTTTGTCTGGAAGGTCTATGAATGAGGCAGCAAAGCCTCTATTTCATAGGAGTGAGACAGCAAGTGTCCTTCCAAGGGTGCAGGGCCCACAGTCAGGATGCAGCAGTGCCTGGCAGCCCTGGATTGCTCTGCAGAGTCAAGGAAGGTTGAGTGTGGCATTGCTGGAAATAGTGGGGCTGAACCTCCACCCTACGGAAGAGAGGCAGAAACTGATGGAAAAGATGAGGCTGTGCTCCCAGTGTTAGAGACTGCTCCCAGGGCTAGTGGGGATGAGGGGCATGCCTGAGAGGTATTGAGACTCATCCTGAGAAGCCCTGAGGGGTAACTTGGCCCCTGGAAGCCTGTTGGCAAGATCCTGTTTTTAGTTCTATATGCTTGGTTCAGAAGACTGGCACAGGACAGGGCAGACATCATTTCGAATGCCACAGGCTGCCTGCCACAGCTCTGGTTAACCTGCCTTTATTTCCATCTCAGTATGAACCAAGAATTCAAGAACCTTGCAAGGCCTATGCAGTCTCCTCTCCAAAATTTTCCTGCCCTAGCCTTAAGCTCTGAGGTGTCACCTCATCTCTTTGGTCTGAGAAAATCTCTAGACTGCTCATCCCAGCATGGCTATATGGACCAAACTGGGGAGTTGGTGCCTCCTCTAGCACTCTCCTTGACTACCAAGAATCCAACCTGACACTGGCTTGGCCACAAGGAGACCTTGTCACCAGAGATGCTGAAGCTGTGGTTTAGAGGGTGAAAAGCAAGAGGGAAGTGGATGAAAGACAGCCTGGGATCCTTCACTGACCTTCCTGGGGAGCAGACTGATGGACTGTGTTTCTACAGCGCTTTAACCCCAGTTCCATTAGACTCCTGCTTGTGCACACTTAGGTATTAGGAGAGCTATTCCGACTGTAACAGGGCTTCTATTAAGGCTAAAGATAGCCTTTGCTGTGGTGTGACGGTGTGAGGAGGGGAGTGGCTACTCCCACCAGAATTGCACTTTGTACATCCCAGGCTGCATCTGCCCATAGAAGCTTTAGAAGTATGCTGGTACCCAGGTTTCAGGAGACAGCTCTACACTATAGGCATAGACAGGAGGATGTTCGTGGCTTCTGAATGTTCTGTGTTCTATATTGGATCTTCTCTTTGCGGGGATCCCATTGTGCACCCAGAGATTCCTTGCCATTTCTGGAAATTCTCAGCAGGCAGAATCTCCTGACCTGGGGAACTCACCAGCCTCCTTACCAGGCTCCTAGGTTGTTAATTATCCTTAAGTATGTAGCTTCTCTAGGAGAGCCTGAAGATTTGGTAATGAGAGGAACTGTTACTTAATTAGAATCCTCTCAGTGACCCAGAACAAAGTCAAGAATTGAGGAATAAACAAAAATACACTGCCACACAGATATTTCAAAGTTACTGCAGGCCCCTTTGTGCCCGGTGGTTGAGGCGTCATTATAGATGTCTCTTATGCTTTGAAAATAAAAATTTCCCCACAAACTCATGTTTTGAATTCTTGTTTTTTTCCAGCTGGTGGTACTGTTTGGGAGATTTCAGGAATACTGGAAGGAGGCCTCAGTAGGGGGAATAGTTCTCTAGGGCCTTGTGTTGTGAAGGCTATGCACAGTCCCAGTTCCTGCCTTGCTCTCCAATTCCTTGCTCCATAAGATAAAGGATCTCCTCTGCCACGTCCTCCCACTACCATGATGTTCTGTTCAATCAGCCCGGGACTGAACCCTCTAAAACCATGAGCCAAAGCAAATCTTTCCTCGCACGAGTTGTTCTCATAGAGTTGCGATGGTTGTATAATACATATGTGATACATAGATGATACAGCGGGGTTGTTGGGTAATGAGTCCTTCAGAGTTACAGACTGAGATGCAATGCTTTGAGCCCCATCACCTGATGGAGAGCAATGTGGGCAGAGCTCTCTGTCAGGTGGTCCTTCTGAAGGCCTCACCTGGGTAGGCACATATTGCTATAGCTGTCCAGAAGCTCAGGGGCAGGATGTCCTAAAACTGAGATGTTTAACCTTTGCCAGCAACTTGACAAAGCATACTGTGTTAATTATGTATGACACGGTAACATCTTCTAAGTTCATGTTCCAAGAATTACACTATGGAGTTACCAAAAAGTCACAATGTTGCTTTTTTGTGTTGGGCCTCGTTCACAGCTAATCCTGGGCACACTAGTTGGGCATGTCTGGTATAAGTCTTCTCAATCGCTTTGTGACAGTTGAATACTGGCTGTTAGTTTACTTCTCTCTCCTACAATATCTCTTACCCTTCAGAAAGATGCCCCAAGATTCTGCTCAAGCTTTTAGGGGCTGGGAGAGTGAGAATAGGAACTCTCTGAAGTCTTGGTTCAAACCTTGCCCCAAGTCACTTCTAGTGTATCGGTTTAAGCAAGGCTTCTGACCATGCCCAGATGCATGATGGGAAGGAATCCTTTGGGGTACATAAGGAGAGATGGGATCAGTAGAGGCCATGTTTCAACAACACGCCAGACCACTGTGCAGAGAGTACTGGCCAGTGTTTACAGAGATCTAGTGAGAGCTGCACTTCTTCTGCAGATGTAGCTCAGTGGACAAAGGGCTTTACTAGCACAAAGCCCTTGGATTCCCAGCATCCCCAAAACTAGAACTGGTGGTGCACATTGCTAATCCCAGCACTTTAGAGGTAAGGGCAAGAGAATCAGGAGTTCAAAGTCATCTTTGGCCACATAGGGAATTGGGAGCCAGCTTAGGCTACAGGAGACCCTCTTCCCAAACATAAAACAAAGTTTCATTTGAATGTTGAGTCCATGGGGGTATACTGTGTGACAGCAAGCTGCAACTGTCATCGGGTGCTTCCTGGTAGCAGGAAATGTGTATGAGTAGCAGTAGTGGCCAGGAAAACATGAGGCATTCCCAAATCCAAACCAAGAGCTTCAAAGACCTGAGGGCCCTTTGTCTGTTAGGTTCACAGGCAGCGGAAGCACAGTGGACCCTGCAGAGACCTCATACCTTATTAAAGAGTGACAGAGCAAACACTATCAACAAAGAATGTAAACAGATTGGAATGGGACCTCAGAGCAGAAAAGCATGTGCTTTAGCAAGATTTCCACTGCAAGAATTATTGCACAAACATTTGATCATCCAAGGGCCCAGCCTTATTCACATACAACAGTAACTTAACAACAACAACAAAAGAAATCTGATTGAGATGGGTGTATCCTATCAACATTAATGTCACCAGCCAGGTATGACGTCCCACTTTTGCAGGATGCTCCCACCAGAGTAATCCTCCATGGCCTTTCTTCAAATTGCATATGAAGATATAATTATTTCAAAACAACAACAACAAAAAAAACCCTGTTTAGTTTAAAAAAGAAAAGAAAGTAGACTTGTCTTTTCCCTAAAAGAAATAAGGTTTGATGAAGCTTTTGTTGGGTTGGCTTCCACTCATTGTTTCCACCCAGCCCTTAGTTGCAATGCATGGTGGGCTGAACATTTATCTCTGTGGTGAGTGACAGGTATGGAGGGTGGGATAAGACATCCAGTAAGAGACGGCCCTATTCCCATGGGTTTGGTTAAGCAAATCAATCTCAGTGATTTCTTTTGACTCACAAATTCAAGAGCTCCGTTCCAGGGTGGGCAGGCTCCACTGTCTCTGGGGCCACAGGAAGCTGAATATAAGAGAGATCTGAGTAATGAAGCAGAGCCGCTTGCCTCATGGGAGCTATGAAGCAGAGAGATAAGGGAGTGTCAAGGACGACACATGCCCTTCAAAGGCACGGCCCCAGTGACCTCCTCTGACCAGACCCTACCTGCCTCCTAAAAGCCATTGAGCTATCAATTAATCCATCAATGAAGTAAACCCCTCACTATCCAGTAATCCAACGGTTCTCAAAAGCCTACCAGTTGGGCGCTAAATCCTTAACACCTATGCCTCTGAGGCACACTCTTAGATTCAAATCTCTCTTAGTCGGGATTTCTATTGATTTGACAAAACACCATGACCAAAAAACAAGTTGGGGAGGAAAGAGTTTATTTGTCTTACACTTCTGCATCATAGTTCATTGCTGGAGGAAGTCGGGACAGGAACTTAAGCAGGGCTAGAGCCTGGAGGCAGGAGCTGATACAGAGGCTGTGGAGGGGTGCTACTTACTGGCTTGCTTAACCTGCTTTCTTACAGAACTCAGGTCCACCAGATCAGGAATGGCACCACTTACCATGGGCTGGGCCCTCCCCACTTGATCACTAATTGAGAAAATGCCTTACAGCTGGATCTCACAGAGGCAGTTCCTCAACTGAGACTCCGTTATCTCTGATGACTGTAGCTTGTGTCAAGCCGACACAGAAAACCAACCAGTACAAAATCCTACCATATGGGAAAAGCAAGGAAAACACACATTTGGGTTTCCAGTGCATTTTTATTCCAAACTCCAGGAACTACCAAAGAAACACAGAAGTTCCTAGACATTCTGCTGTCCCTGGCAGGACCAACACACAAGGAGACAGAATGAAAGGGCAGTGGGAAGGAGGGAGTGAGGCCTCATGAAGCCAGAGCCAAGGAGGTGGGAACACAGATCTGTGGGCAATGGGGTAAACAAGCCAGGAGGGACCTAGCCTGACTTTCTCTGCAGTGTTGAGGAAATTCTGGGTGGAAAGGAAATAACACCTGCTCCCCTAGGTCAGGGTTTCTTTTTTTAGTCCTTAAAAGACCAATTGGCAGCTGCAAGTGCCTGGGATCACCAGTACAACTAATTACTCCCATGCCTTTTTATTTGGTCCAGTCTGCAAATCACTCAGATGATGGTTAAGTTAGAGCAGAGTGGTAGGAACTGTCAGGAAGAACCAAGTGCAGCAGCATGGCTGGAGTTGGCTCCGCTATGGACTGGGGTGGGTGAATCCTTCACTAACTTCAACATCCCACCACACTTCTGAAGACCAGGAATGCTGGTCCCACATACGATAAGGACTTTCTGTATTAGTTGATCATTTCAATCTTCATTTATTGGGCTTTCTTCAATGGAAGCCCTTGGTTGAAACTCTCATTCTTCTAGAAAAGTGGATAATCTTTCAAACTAACAGCTTGTGCAGAGAATGATGACTGCCAAGGCATTCTCCAGCCAGAAGAAACCAGAAACGCCTCTGTTGCAAAACGTCTCAGGCCCCACTGGTGTCAACTATCCATTAAAGGAGCAATTGAGGATGTCTCCCCTGGCTGTCTCCTGTTATGATCTAGAGGCATCACTCAAGAAACATCAGCCAAGGAAGAGAAAATGTATTAAATCGAATTTCCACCCTTAAGTCTTCTCAGACTTCAAAATGGAAATATCAAGCCAAAAGTCAATGTCTACTTAAAACAGCTCTTTGCATGCAAATATCATTTCTCTTCCTCACGTCATTCTTGTGACTCTGATCAGCATGGTTGTTACTTATAAGCTCCCCTGGTGTCACAGGGACCCCGCTGTCATTCTCCGCACTAGTCATTCCCCCTGGTTTGCTATGTTCAGGTCACTCGAGGCCCAGGATCGATATCTTCTGCTAGTTGCTTTTGAATCTATTCTAAAATGTTTTAATTTAAAGTAACCCTTCCAGCACTCTGTATTTTATCCCAAATCTTCTAGTATTATGTGTACACTGACCAAGTGTGATTGGCACCGATGAATGTATTGGGATCACATGTTGTCTTGGATATCTGGGGCAGAAGACACTTCCCAAACACATGATTTACCTCCCCAGACACTGTAATTCCTGGAAGTGTGCATGATGGGTGTGTGTTTGTTTGCACTCAGTGTGAGGAACTGAACAAATGTCATGTTTTGAATTGATGTGATACATTAAAACATTACATACAATTAATTACACCAGGGGAGACATAGGGATCCCCAAAAAGGCTAACCAGCTGTGTTCTCTAACAGCCAAAACACACTGAGGGAAAGCACCCCAGAATGTTCTTACAACCTTGGAGCAGAATTGTGGGCAGTGTACTGAGCTGTGGAATATTGGGGCCATCAAAGTTCTCAGAGGAACATTTGACAGTAAGTGAAAATTAAGATGTGCTCTCTGAACACTTGGGGGGCTGAAACAGGAGGGTTGCTGTGAGTCCAGGCAAGCCTGGGCTACAGTGTGAGATCTCATCTCTGAAAACCAGAAGTAACTAAAACACAACAAAACAACACAGAGAAGCTTCTTCCTGGTGTCTTAACTCTTAGACTCACCCTAGAATGAAGACTATTCTTTATTCTATCTGGAGACAGCTCAGTGGTCATTTTGCAAGCGAGTAGCCTCGTTTGGCAGACCCTGTGCTGGAAATCAACAGCAAATCTATGGCAACTATTCAGTTCTATCTTTATGTGACCATGGAACCCCAAGCACACAAGGCCCCTGAGACTATGAAAGAGAAACACAGATGAGGTACAGCAGGTGCTCTGGGTGCCTGGGGACTCCTTCCAGCGTGACAGCATGCACTTCTCAATAGACATCCTGCCCAATGTGGGTGGTGGGCTTTAGAGAAGCTAGCAGAACTTACAAAGGACATTTCCATCCTGCTGAGGTGCCCGAAGGCTGTGCAGCATGCTCCAAGTTCTCAGTTTTGTGAGCTGTCACTCATGCTAGGGTGGGCTTCGGTAATGCAGTGGTCTGTGAGTCATTTCTGCTCCTGTAAGTAACCTCAATAAAACTCATTGGCTCACCAAGTTGGACTTTCATAGTATCCATAGTTGGGTCTGCCATGGGCTTTCTATCTGGAATGAAGAATGTTTGTCTCCCCAGGAAAAATCTTCTCACAGAGGTAGAAGTGAGGTAAGTCCTGATGTATTATAACCTGACTGGCTCTGGATGATGTAAGGAGTCTCAGCTGCATGATTACCTCACCACAAGGGACCATGTCCCCTCTCTGTCTTTTGTCTTTGCAGCAAAAGAAACTGACACAATGGGTTATTATGCTGCTCAAAGCTGCCTGCTCGTGACATACTCAATTCTGCCTGTCCTGGGACTAGAGACTGTTTTCTGCTCAACCTCCAGTGTTGGGTGAAGTCCTACCTCGGGCATGGCAGGCTCGAAAATACTAGTCCAGACTGTTCTTTCCCTGATCTACAGGCAGTAAAGTTCTGTGCCAAGAAGATGACACAAACCCACGCACGGCCATCAGCCCTCTTCAATACTTAATGCTTGAATAAAGTGGACATGGAGCTCAGACAGAAGCGTGCCACTGTTTGCACTCCAGCTTGAAAGACACAAGCTCCTGGAGACCAACCACTCAAGAAGAAATGGACCTTCTGAATAGATCTATACAGACTAAAAGATTTAGTGAGTAATGCATATGTATATGTGTGTGCATATATATACATATATACATAAACACATACACATACACATACACATACACATACACATACACATACACATACACATACACATACACATACACATACACATACACATACATATATATTTGCTCACCTCATCAACTCAGGCCTGGATGTCTTCACATTGAGTCTACCAAACATTGAAAGAAGAATTAACCGCTTTATGCAAACCTCCCTCCCAAATAGAAGTATACTTCTTCACCCATTGTATTAAACTGACATTTATCTGAAAACCCAAACCAGACAAAAATATCACAAGGACAGCACAGACTTAAACTTCTTTTGGAAAAATGGATTGAAATTCCTTCAATAAAACACTAGCAAACAAAACCTAGAAATGTATGTAAAAGAATTTCTGTACTGTAATCAAGTGGACTCACTCTGGGGATGTAAGGTTGGCTTAACATCCCACGTTAACTGACTAGAGTATAGGGTGTATAAAAAGATAAAAATCTTATAATCACCTCCATAGATGCATAAAACAAAACAAAATATTCATCAGACTTTTAGCACCAAGCACTCAACAAACTAGGAAAGTATCCAGATTCCACCGCCTTAATAAACATTCCTAGAAGCCCACATAAGCATCAAGTTTAGTGGACTGTCTTACGTGTGCCAGGCAGAAAGCCAGGTGCCTGTTCTCACCGTCACTGTTCAGAATGGTTTGAAGCATTGAAGGGCAGTGGGGCAGGCAAAGTAGAAGAGATAAACAGACCTGCATGTACAGGCACATGACCTTGAGTGTGCAAAATCCCAGGCAGTCCGTTAAAAGCTATTAGAACTAACAATTGATTTTATCAAGTTTGAAGCCTAGAAGACATGTGCATGTGCGTGTGCGTGTGCGTGTGCGTGTGCGTGTGTGTGTGTGTGTGTGTGTGTGTGTGTTATCAATAATATATATGTATACATGTCTGTCCATACATTTATTTATTTATTTATTTATTTATTTATTTATTTGGTTTTTCAAGACAGGGTTTCTCTGTGTAGCCCTGGCTGTCCTGGAACTCACTCTGTAGACCAGGCTGGCCTCGAACACAGAAATCCACCTGCCTCAGCCTCCCAAGTGCTGGGATTAAAGGCGTGCGCCACCACCACCCGGCCATACATTTATTTATATCATGCATTTTCTATATATGATCTGAAAATGAACTTAAGCAAAAAGTTCTAGGGGCAGCAAAATAGCTCAGTGGGTAAAGGTACCACCCACCACCCTGATCCAAATTGTTTCTCTGAGACCCACATAGCGGCAGGAGGTGGGAATCCACTTGTGAACATTGTCCTGTGGTCTCCCCATGCACACCATGGCATGTGCACACACAGCACACAAAGACATATAATTTAAAATGGAAAAGAATCCCATAGCTAGCCATGCTCATAGGATGCAAACCCAGAACTCAGGGAGCAGAAGCACAGGATTGCTTTGAATCCAAGGCCAGGATGGATCATATAACAGATGCCAGACTACTTGGGGAGAAAGAGTAACACTCCTGTTTGAAAAAAAAAGAAGGAGAAGAAGGATAAGGAAGGACAGAAGAAAAAAGAAAGAAAACAATCTATTTTAAATTGGTGTGAACCCTTCCCGCCCCAAATATTTTAGAATACGTCCTAGAGAGTTCTATGACAACTTGACAGAAGCTAGCCTTATTAGAGAGAAGGCAGTATCAGTTGAGAAAAAATGCTTCTATAAGATTCAGCTGTAGCCAAGCCCATGAGGCATTTTCTTAATTAATGATTGATAGGGAAGGGCTTAGCCCACTGTGGGTGAGGTCATCCCTGGACTGGTGGTCCTGGGTTCTATAAGAAAGCAGGCTCAGCAAGCCATGATGGGCAAGCCAGTAAGTAACATCCCACCACGGCCTCTGCATCAGCTCCTGCCTCTAGGTTCCTTCCCTGTCTGAATTTCTGCCTTGGCTTCCTTCAGTGGACTGTGATTCTCCTCCAGGTTGCTTTATGTCAAGGCGTTTGATCACAGCAATAGTAATCCTAATTAAGACAGACTACATTAGATGAGATATGGGAGTCATTCAAAAACTTAAATACATTGCAATGAATGGCAGTGCCATGCTACAGTTAGACCTGGGACGCCTTCTTGATGTGTGGCAAAGGTATGTCCACAGCTTTGTGTCATGGGGAGGTGGTGGGGCCTTTAAGTGGTGGGTTATAGTGGGAAGAAGTCTTCTGGTTATTGGGGACCATACCCTTGCAAGAGATAACAGGACCTTCCTTTCCCGTCTTGTCCACTCTCCTCCATTTTGCTCCCCTCCTCTCTTCTGTCTTTTGTACTTGTGTGTGTAGCAAACAGTCTATCATGAGCTTTTGTTGCAACCCCAAAGTAATGAAGCATGACTATAACCTCTAAATGAACCTTCCGTGTTTGTAAGTTGATCCATCTCAGGCATTTGTTGCAGTAATGGGAAGGGGATGCCTGAGGATCCAGCTCCAGTGAATAATCAACTGGAAAAGAGGCAAACAGGATGCCCACGAGCAGAGGAGCAGAACTCAGCTGAGAGACCAATAAGCATATGGAAGCATGGCCTCCCTCCCTAGCGAGCGAGGAGATTGCCCATTAAAGCCATAGAAGATGACATTTATTTCCAAGCACCAGTCTGGAAAAGATATTTAATGTTCTCAACACCAGCTGTTAGGGATCTAGGATCTTTTACATACCACTCATATTTTTAGCATAAATTTGATTTGTAAGCGTTGGTGTGCCATCTGAAATCTCTCTTCAACCCCAAATCTGCTTGTAACTCTGCTTTGCCCTGTATACCCTAAAGAAATGGTTAACCATGCACGAGAACTACCAAAAAAGTTTCTCACAGGAACCTTTAAAGTATCCAAACACTGAAAATAAATGAAATGTCCACCAATATAGCAAGATAAAGATGATCCACACAGTCACCTACTTCATCTGCAATGAAGGGTGTCTTTGTTAGGGTTTTACTGCTGCGAAGAGACACCATGACCACAGCAACTCTTAAAAGGACAGCATTTAATTTGTTGCTGGCTTACAGGTTCAGAGGTTCAGTTTATTATCATCACGCCAGGAAGCATGGCAGTCTCCAGGCAGACAAGGTTGCTCTAGGAGCTGAGAGATCTCCATCCTGACTCAAAGGCAACAGAAGGAGACTGTGTCACTAGATGTAACTTGAGCATGTATGAAACCTCAAGGCCCACCCCCATAGTGATACACTTCTTCCAACAAGGCCCCATCCATTCCAACAAGACCACACCTCCTAATAGTGTCACTCCCTATGGGCCAACCATTCAAACACATGAGTCTGTGGGGTCCATACCTATTCAAACCACCCCAGAGGGGAATACTGTTGAGCAGTTACAAATGTATCTGTAACAAGAAACGCAGGGTGTGATGGCTCATAAGTGTAAATCTTGTGGTTTGTGGCCAGTCTGGGCTACACAGTGAGTTCCAGGACAGCTTAGGCCTTGTCTCAAACAAAGAAATAACAAACCTGCAAAGAAATCCACCAGCACATCCACAGATCAATGTTATGAAGAACACTTTCCACTGAGAAGAATGTTGCTGTTGGTGTAATTTTGTGGCTCTTGTGTAGACTGTGAGACATTAACTGTGCTGTCACTGATCAACAGATACATGGTAGAAAATGAAGACATTGGTGGAAAGGACACTCACTTTCCCTTAGCAATTGTCTCTGGAATTAGGGCTCTCCTGCCTTGTCCACACTGCCCTAACTCTTTAAAACTTGAGGTGACACTGCACCCAGGGTTTAATGCTGCTTCAGGAACTAGCTGTTCCTGTGTTTTCTGAGCCTCTCTTTGTCTTCTCTGTTGTTATTCTAGGCCAGTGCTTCTCAACTTTCTTCTCTCCCCCTCCTACCCTCCACCTTCCTTTCTCTCCCTCTGCACTCTTCTTGTTTCTCTCATGACCAGGTCCAGCCTGCTGACCATGTTCAGTCTATTGCTTTTTCTCTCTTCTCTAGACTCTAACAGAAGCCTCTGGTTGTTCTCTGCCTCATATCTACAGAGAGAGAGATGAATGCATACTGAGTATTCAGCAAACTTTCCCCACTCCTACACAGTCCAGGCCCTATAACTAGGGAATGGTGCCACCCACAGTGGGCTGGGTCTTTCTACATTAGTTACAAAACTCAAGACAAATTTCCCATAGGCCAACCTGATCTAAATAATCCTTCCTTGAGACTCTAGGCAATTGTCCATTGTGTTGACAGTTAAAGCCATGTAGTTCCTCTCAAAGTTCAGTATCCTTCCCACCCTCACAACAGAACCTCACAAAAAGAAAATTATTCTTTCCAGTTTTCTTAGGAAGAGTAAAAACCTAAAAAAAAAAATCTAAATATTTATTTAAGAAGGTTAGGAAAGGCATGGTGTAGTCATATAATTAACTGGAAGATAAGAGTAAAAATAACCTGAAATGTTAAAAGTTCACAAGAAATAAAAAACAACCCTGAGAAGATGATCATGGTGACATGCACAGAATAACTCAGCTACATAATGTGCTTTGAAAACCAGTAAGCTAATTTAAAATCACTTAAAATCGTGCCTGTCTACTGACACACTGCTTGCATTAGTTGGCACATAAATCTCAACGGGGCTCAGTGATTGTCGACTTGACAGGCTTTAGAGTCACCATGGAAACAAGTTTCTGAGCATGTCTATGAGGGGTTCCTATTGAGTTAACTGAGATGGGAAGAGTCACCGCGAATGCCATGGGCTGGGGTCCTGAACTTAATAGAAAGGAGAAATCAAGCTGAGCAGGATTCAGGTCTTCCTGCTTCCTGACAGTGGATGTGATGTGACCAGCTCCCTCACCCTCCTGCTGCCATGCCTTCCCCACTATAATGGACTGACTGACCATGCCCTAAAACTGTGAGCCAGAATAAAACCTTCCTTCCTTTTCTCAGGTGTTTGGTTGTAGCAACAAGACAGTAACTAATATGCCCCCAAGACCTTTTTGAATGTTTTGTGAGACCAGAAGGATTTTCATAATGGAATGGTTTGAGTCTGAAACGTTCTGTGCAGGGTCGTGTTTTGAGTGTTTGTTCTCCAACTGGTGGTACTATTTTCAAACATTGGGTGCCTATCTGGAGGAGGTGGGTCCCCAGGCTTTGAAGGTTCTCTTCATGACCTGGTGCTAGCTAACCTGGTGCTATCCTCACTGAATGCTTCTTGCTGGACTTTTTGAACACCCTCTGCCCCATGTTCTCACCTATGAAAACAGGCTCTCTACCACAGACAAATTCCTCTGGATCTTATCACCCCAAGGCCAACCTTTCTCCTCTAAGATGCTCCTGTACTGGAAAAGTAATTGCTACATTAGTAGCACCAAGGATTTTTCTCTTTTCCTTTCTTTGTTTCTGTGTTTCTGTCTTTGTTTCTTTGTTTTCTTCTCTTTCTCATGAAGAGTATGAAATGGATACATGACATGTAACATCACAACTGCAGGAGGGACACACAGACTCGAGAACCCAGCTGTCTTCTAGCAAGACAGAGATGGAAGACAATTTCCCACATGTTACACAATGGCAACCTTCTTTTACTGTGGAAAGCATAAGTACAACCACCTGGAACATCCCAAGCTTCATTGTAAATATTGATAACCACCATATACACGTGCTTATTTTAAGGTTCTCAATAATTTTTAAGAGGACAAAAAGGGTTCTTAGACCAAAATATTTGTGGACAGTTTTTTCTAAGCGCACCCACAGGAAAGACAAATCTGAGTATGAGGTCCCTGGTTGGGGGAGGGGCTTGGGAGTGGGACCTCATAGGTGTTAGCAATATTGATAAAGTACGAGAGAGCTGGGAAGATGGGTCAGTGGGTAAAGTGAAGACCTGAGTTTAGATTCCTAGCACCCCCAATAAAAGCAGGGTGTGGTGGGAGACACACTGCCTGTAATTCCGGTGCTGAGAGGTGGAGACAGATGGATCCTGAAGAGTCTCTGACAAGCCAGTCTAGCCAAAACAGCAAGCTCTGGGTTCAGTGAGAGAGCTTGTCTCCAAAAACACCTTTTAAATTGATGGAGGAAGATACATGAAGTTGACCTCTGACCTTACCAGCTGCATATGCACATATGTAAATATTGATAACCACCATACACACATATACATGAACACATACACACAAACACACACACACATACTTGCACATACATGAACATATGCACACACAGAACAGCAGTATATTAGTGATCAATAAGACTTCATGGCTGCTATATTATAGTTTTGCAATTTTGGTATGTTAACAACAAATCGTAATAAAAAAAATAAATAGCCGTAAGTGTGCTGTTTAGAGTTAAGGAAGTAATTACAAGAAACACTGTCAACCAAAATAGCCAGGAGACAAGAGGTGGGCGAGACTGTGTGAATGGTGATGGCTCTTCCTAGCCCGTTAGTCGGCACCGTTTCATCTGTTACTAGGCGCGCCCACAGCGCGTTCACAGAAATAGTCTTCAAGGAAAGTAAACAAGAAAACGAGAGAACAATATCCACGAGCTATACAAAGCTCACAGATGAGGGTGAAGTCTGGAAGAATGTAAAATTTAAAAGCAATTGTGTTTGGAGGGTTCATTTTCTCACCCCTCATTTTCAAGTACTCAGTAGTGTGTTTGTATGGTTATAAAACTTAAAATTATTTCTTAATTAGCAATGAATCAAGCAGACATAATTATTCTTTCTCCAAGGAGAAGACATTGTTTGGAATTGTAAGCATTGGAGATTTTTGGTTGTTGTTGTTGTTTTTTTTTTTTTTTAATGTTGGCAAGTGCCAATCTTTCATATGCTGGCCACTATGATTATAGACAGAACCTTTTTTTTAAATCTTGTAAACATAAAAGTCTTTTGAGACACAGTGAATTTCACTGATTCCTGTGACGTGGGTACCACACTGCCAGATTGTGGAACCAACCAAAGTTTCTCCTGAGATTCTCTGGAAAACTCTTTAAATCAAATACTAAATCAAAAGACTCAATGATGATATGCTGACAATTTATAGCTTGTTGCCTCGGATCATCCACGACGGCTGTTTGTTCAAAGGAACATGAACCCAGGAATCCAGGAAGCAAGAAGTCACTTCACTAAGCAACTAGCCCAGCTCTGCGGCAGCCACAGCCAGAACTACCCAGGTTGCCCATCGGAATGGTGGTTGGTCTTAGAAGACAGCACCAGGTCTCCCTCTCCTGGGCTGTGAGGATGCTTCCAGACACTTCCTGATTTGTTTTGTTTTGGTGTGAATCCTGTCAGGAATGGCTTCCAGGAAATGAAACCAGCTGGTAGTTTCCCAGAAGTCCGTGGTTCTATTTGGATAAAACTTGAGTGGTATTGCTGTGCGGTTATGTGGGGAAGTTGGGAGTGGACTGAAGATCGGCACTCCACACAAGGAATCAGACATAAGGAGGGACTGAGTGGAAAGATAGAGAAGGAGCATCAGGGAGCCAACACAGGGAGCAGGGGCCTCCTGTGGCTGCTAAGACAAACAACCACAGCTGCTCTGCTTAGGGTAACAGACATTTATTTTTCTTGGTTCAAGAGGCAACTTAAGTGTCTGCAGGGAAGGTTCTACCAGAGGCTGGGGGCAATCTGCCCCACACTCCTTCCAGGTTCCCCTTTTGTGGACAGTCCCTAGTGCCACTGGCTTGAAGAGGCAACACTTTGATTGGTACCATTGTCTTACAGGTCTTCTCAGTCTCCTTGTGCCCTTCCCTCTTCTTACACAGACACACACCACTGGACCTGGGGTGTGCCCTTAACCTGGGATAATTCACTCAAAGTCTTTAATGAATGGGATCCAAGAAGATACATTCCTAGGTTCAAGGTGAGTCGGAACTTGGGAACACACATTCATCTCACTATGAAGGCCAAGGTAAAATAAGTTACACATGGCTCCTGTTCTCCAAGTCTAACTGAAAGTCAGGAAGGGAGTGTGTTACAGACAGACCTTCTGAGGGGCCCTATGGCAAGAGCAGTGGCCTCAGTTCAGCTTTTCCCAGTCTTCTTGTTAAGCCTGTCCATGTGTGATGCACTCATTGCTATGACTGATGGAAATCCTGTGAGTGTTCAGCACCGTGCCTGGGTATCACACAGAGAGAGACCTGAGATTCACAGGATTCATCTAGAACAGCAGAGCCTGGGTCTGTCTGTCTCTTTCTCTTACACACACACACACACACACACACACACACACACACACACAGTGGGACCTGATATTCACAGGAGTCATTAGAACAATACAGTCTGAGTGTCTGTCTGTCTGTCTCTGTCTCTGTCTCTGTCTCTCTCTCTCACACGCACATACACACACAGAGTAGGACCTGAGGTTCACAGGACTCATCTAGAACTGCACAGCCTATGTATCACACACACAGAGTAGGACCTGAGGACTCATCTAGAACAGCAGACATTATCACAATCTCTTCCCAAGTGAGCTGCAACAACATGGCTTCCAGCTGAAAACAGAGAGTTTTAATAAAAAAAGACTTGGGGCTAGCAGAGTATTTGCACATCTAATTGTAAATATAGTACTTGTAAATATAAATTATAAATAGCTATGCTGTTTTCTTTAAAATCTGATTATATGGATGAATGCTATGCTGGCTGTGTCAACTTGACACATGCTAGAGTCATCAGGGACCTCAACTGAGAAAACGCCTCTATCAGATTGGCCAGTGGGCATGTCTGTGGAGGTGTTTTCTGGATTAACGACTGATACAGGACAGTCCAATCTACTGTGGGCACGGCCATCCCTGAGCTGGTAGTCCTGTGTTATGTAAGAAATTAGGATGAGCAAGTCATGGAGAGGCAAGACATTAAGGAACACTCCTCCATGTCCTCTGCCTCAGTTCCTGCCTCTAGGTCCTGCCTTGGTTTCCCTCAGTGATGAACTGTGATCAGGACATGTAAGCCAAATAAAGCTTCAAGTTGGTTTTGGTCATGATCTTTATCACAGAACTAGAAACAAATTAAGACAGGTGGGAAGATGACAGATGATGTATAGATTACTAATTTCTATAACCGATCTGTAAATAGATGGTAGATATTATAAATGATAAGAAGATAGATGTTGTCTGAAAGAGAAGCAGACAGCCAGGGTTGAGACGGAAGAGCATGAGCTCAAATCCAATTTTCTCTCCCTGGTCCTAGCCCCTTCTACACACAGGCTGAGTGCAGGAGCCTGGGCTCTGACACAGGAATGGGGTGGAGCAAATTCTTCCCACAAAATGGTCACTGCAGTAGCTGATTCTGATCCTCAGCTTGACAGATTGCAAGTGGCTAGAAGATAAAGTTCCCCCATCGATGTTTGTGAGTGTGTTTCTAGGGCGGACTCATGGGGAGAGAGGATATGCACTGCCTGTGGGCATAGCTTCCAACAGTCTGAGGTGGAATGGAAAGGAAGCGGCCATCACTAGTCCCCACTTTTTCTGTTCTCTATCACACTCTTTTCTACGTATAGGCTCCTCTGTCCCTTACCCCTACTAGGAAGGGTAGGCACTCTGGTGACAGGCACAGAGGGGGTCTGAGGGCACAAGGGAAGGCCTTACCCCTTCCCATACAACCCCACTCTCCTCTCTGTCATCCTGCAGGCAACAGTATGTCTGGGGCCACATTGGTCTTCCCCTGCCAGGTTCAGTCCCTGGGCCATCCATGGTTTTCTGCATGGCACCTTGCCTGACAGCCATTTTAGAACTTGTGCTGACCAGTGGAACCCGACTGTTTGATTAAAACAGAGTATCATGAAGGTCTGCGGAGTGTGTTAGCAGGATGCAATTTCTGCCCAGTGCTATGAATGTCAAAGTGAAGAAATTCAATGACGCATGGGTAAATGGCAGGAATAACTATAACCCTCTTCAAGCAGCCAAATGCCTTGTCACGCATGAATAGATGAATATACCGATGGCTGAGATTCCCCCTGTCCCTATCTGCTATTCAGTGAAACTACCCCAATTGTGAGATAGGTACCCTGCCTTTGATGTGTACACCAGGCCTTTTGTCAGCCATGGAAGCTGGCCAAGGCAGCTGGCAGCCACCAGTGATCTGTGTGGTGGAAACCGGGCACTGTGTACTTGTACAATTGTATGAATGCAAGGATGTCACCGTGCATACCTCTAGATCCTGTCTTCAAAATGATTCTTTCCCTTGGTAAATAGAAAGCTTACAAAAATGAAGATTGTAAGTAATCTCAAGGTGGTACAGATTTAATTAAACATAAAAGTTTACATAATCTCATGAAGATTTCCCCCATCACAACACCTTATAGGGTTGCCCCATAATTTTAATAACCTTGTGGATGTCAGAAGCTAAAGTCAACCTCCCGTGGCTATATTGAGCTGTGAGTATTCCTCTTGGTGGCCTGGCTGTGACTGCCATGATTAATGGTTATATGCACGGTGCCTGTCTTGGATGAATGGAAAATATAAGGTTAGTAGTCACTAGCCACTTAAGAAAGCCAGTTGAACAGGCCATGGGAAAGCTCTTGAATACTTTCGTCTTACAGAAGGGTTAGTATAGAACCAGCCAGTGTCAGCAACACTGGGTGTGTGTGTGTGTGTGGAGGCTGAGGGCTCTGTTCAGACTCCAACAGTGGAATCTTCCTTTGCCCCAGCTGCAAACCTCCTTCTGAACCTCCCTGCCCGTATGCTCATCCTCTGGCGCCACAAGCTCTTGTGGTTTCCAGCATCAGTGAAGACTCCACCTCCACCGTGCCTGCATTCTGATGTACTCTGTGTGGAGCAATGTCCCCTAAGGTCACCAGATCTGTCTCCTTGTCAGAACCCTATTTGCAAGGACATCCTGCCTTTCAGGGCACATTGCAGAGGAGGACCCCCATTCTCAATAAGCTTCCTATGAAGATGCTGGATGGAAGTTCTTTCCAAAATCTGATGTCTCCATGGCTACGCCTCTGCATGCCTTCCGAGAGCCAGCCACTCAGTTGCCGTATCAGTCTCTTGTCTCTAGGATCTCACAGCCACAGCTCAGGGATCTGCAGCCATTTGCTAAATGGACCTTTAAGGAATGAAGGTTGAAATGCCTTTGTTCAGTGCAAGGACAAGCCAAGGATCAGTGTGGGGGAAGTTAAGTTTGACAGCTGCAGAGCAGGGGCTGATGAGGACATACATTCAGCTTCCAAAGCCATTTCTCAGCCTGCAGTCTTGGGCTCTTATTCTAGTTAGAAGCAGGAGAACAATCCACAAGAAAGTTCTACATCACTAAGAGGGTTGTTACTAATTATGATCTTCTACGCCAAGTGACTGAGAGTGATGGAAAAAGAACAGAGGCAGCCTTTTGCTAACCCAGTTAGATGCCAGGAGATCTTAGCTCCTGAGGAAGAAAGGGAGGGCAGGGAGGGAGAGGAGGATAAGACAAGGAAGGGTGAGAAGATAGCAGCAAAGAACAAGGGAGGAGAGGAGAGGAGAGGAGAGGGAAAGAGAGGGAAAGAAAGGAAGGCAGCTTTCTCTCTCAGTTGAGAATCCGTGCTTGAGAATATTTTATTTTTATTTTTATCCATGTGTTAAGTCTGTGCAAGCACAGGCCACACATACGTACTGTCTGAGGAAGCCAGAAGAGGGCACCTGATCCCCTGGAGCTGGAGTTATAAGCAGTTGTGAGCCTCCTGGTATGGGTGCTGGAGACTGAACTCCAAACTCCAGTCCCCTACAAGAGGAAGAGGTGCTCTTAGCTGCTAAGCCGTCGCTCACTCAGCTTTGCTTTCAAGAAGCATCAGGGTTTTACAACTGCCGGCCTTGTGCCATGGCTGACCTAGATTTCTCAGTACGGACAGCTGTTCTATTATGCTGGAGATGGAAATACAGCCTGCCAGGGAAGCTACCCAAGGGTCAATGCATAAGAACCTCAGAGGAACAAGGAATCTTTGGAGGCCAAGAAATGACAAAGGAGAAGTCAAGACATTAAGAGTGGGCCATGACCAAAACTCCAACAGTTTGAAATCCCTGAGGTGATGAGGATGGCCTCCCCCTGCCCCCGAACTGGGAGAATCACACAGGTAAGATGGTGCATAAGAGAGTTCGTGTGTGGCTTCACGGTGGTCACTGTTACATTCTGCCCTCAGCCCTGGTGTCCTGGCTCAGGGTTGTTACACTGAGTTTGTATGTTACCGCTGGACATTTTGGGGCAACAAACTGCAGACTATGTGACAAATCCACAGGCCCTGGAGGGGACCAGTCAGCCCACAGGTGACTGGGTGCTGAGCATAATGGAAACACCCATTTTCTGAGGCTTGGCGTTTGAGTGAGTGGGTCCATGTGTGGGTAGAGGGTACATGTGTGTGAAGAGGTGTGTGTATGTGTATGTTCATAGGTGTAGAAGACAGAAGATAACCCTAGGCCTCAGGTGTTGTTCCTCAAAAACCATTTGTCTCTCACCAGCTTGGAGCTCACCAAGTAGAGAAATCTGGCTGGTCAGCAAATCCCTCAAGGGTCTTCCTGTTTCTGCCTCCCCGTTGCTGGGCTTATATGTACATGCCACCATACCTGGCTTTTTAACATGAGTTCTAAGAATTGAAATCAGGGATTTGTTTTCACAAGGCAAACACGTTTTCATGTTAAGTCATTTCCTCAGACTCATATCAGTTTTTAACCATAGATCCTGGGTCTGAAACTGTCCAGGGAGGGAGGGATTGGGATGGATGATTTCGTCTGATTACATAGCTGGGCTCTGGAGCCCAAGTCCTTGCTCAGACAGTTCAGAAGCGGTAGATGCAATTCACATCAGAGTGAAGCAGATTGTTCTCTTTACCGTGGATGGGTTTCGTCCCCTGATTTGAGGTCATGAGAGACAGTACAGGGTAGTAACCTAGGAGATAAGCCCTCAAAGACAGCAGGAGCTGTCCTGCCAGAAAGGTTTCTTTTTTTATGTGAAAATCTTTATTAAATATTTTATTTACATTTCAGATACCACCCCCTTTCCCCATTTCCCCTCCTTAGAAAACCCCTATCCCACCCCCACTTCTCCTTTTTGCTTTTATACTATTTTTTAAATGTTAATCAAAGGCTTTATAAGTTTGGTAATGCTCAATATCAATCAGAAGTGTAACCCAATACCCAACCTAGGTATATCAACTATCTTTGACTGGTGGGGACATGAAAACATCCACCTCAGTGTCGCCCCCCCCTTGTCACCTAGCTCCTCCTCTCCTCTCCTCTCCTCTCCTCTCCTCTCCTCTCCTCTCC
>JANHMN010000018.1:49644802-49661623 GCA_030674055.1 Rhabdomys pumilio | reverse complement strand
GTGTAGTATGTGTGTGTGATATGTGTGAGTATACATTTGTGTGTGTAGTATATATGTGTGTAGCATATATGTATGTGTGTAATATATGTGTATGTGTGTGTATATGTGTATGTGTATGTGTGCACACATACATTTGCACATGTGGTGAGCAGCACATTGTCACCAACTATGGACTACAATAATCCTAAACTTGCTCATCTTACAATTCAAAGCCTAGACCTTTGACAAATATCTCCACATCACCCCAGCTCCAGGATATGATTTAGACAGAACAGGCTGAGAAAAAGAAAATGCAATGCCAAGTAGGGTGTGGTGTCACACACCCATGATTTCAGCACTTGGAAGGCTGAGGCAGAAGGATTGCCTCAAGTTAGACGATGTAATGAGATCCCGCCCCACAACCCAAAATGTCCATGTTTCCATGTTCTGTCTCCAGAAGTAATACAGCTGAGATTTTAGCACAGGTGAGAGGTTAGTTCAAATCCTTGGTTTTAAATCCATGGTCTTTGCTGTTTCTGTCTTCTAAATTCACAACCTCTAACACTAAAGGTGAAATCTGAGTACACAGGCCTGCTGTGTCTCTTCTATGATGAAGAGACATTATGCCCACTCCAAAACTGTCAAGTCACAAATATTTTAAAGAACAAGAGAGCTACATAAAGAGCAAGTGACACGTACTTTTTCAATTTACCTTTTAAATTTTTTTGTTACCTTGACTATAAAGACTTGCAAAAAAAAAAAATGCATGTTCCACAGCAATCATGGGGAAGTCAGAGCGTGATTAGTGGGAGTTACTTCTCTTCCACCATGTAGTTTTAGTTTAGAACTTAGGACCTCAGTCTTGGCAGCCACTATCTTTATTCTCTGAGCCATATTGCCAGCCCAAAGGAGATAATTTGTTTATTTAGTTAATTCTCTATTTATCTAGCTATCTATCTAAGTAAAAAGATCACACACCCAAACTAACCAGCCCCAAAGTCTATGCAAGTTAATGAACTTATACATTTTCTGCATAGGTATATGAACATATAAATGATCATCATTACACCCATGGACTGTCTTCATTGCACTGGTACAATCAAAAGATTGTCACTAATGTTAGAGCAATGTATCACCATCTTTGTTTGGTCTTGGTTTGCTCAACCGAGACAACACAACCCATAGACCTGGCTATAGGTCATGCTTGCTGTGTCCTAGCCCACAGTGTATTAAACACACAAGTGGGCATGTAAAGCATCTTCACTCCTAATAAATAATGAAATTTGCTTTTCAGTTTCACCCCCGTGACCCCGTCAGCAGAAGGTTTCTGGGACGAATGAGCTGGTGAGGCTCCATTTTGCTCAGATGAAGAATGATCAAAAGGTAAGACGTTTATTTGGGTATTTTGTTTGCTATTTTGTAATTTTAAAAATGATGTTTGATTATCTGTCTCTACAGTGTGGGGTGTGTGTGCACACATGCACATGCATGTTCCACAGCAATCATGGGGAAGTCAGAGCGTGATTAGTGGGAGTTACTTCTCTTCCACCATGTAGGTTTAGTTTAGAACTTAGGACCTCAGTCTTGGCAGCCACTATCTTTATCCTCTGAGCCATATTGCCAGCCCAAAGGAGATAATTTGTTTATTTAGTTAATTGTCTATTTATCTAGCTATCTATAGATATAGGTATAGATTTCTATCTATCTATTTATCTATCTATCTATCTTTCTTTCTTTCTATCTATCATCTATCTATCATCTATCTATCAATCATCTCTGTGAGTGCAGGCACATAGAAATCTACCTATCATCTATCTATCTATCTATCTATCTATCTATCTATCTATCTATCTATCTATCAATCATCCATCTATGTATATGTAGGCATACATGATATGGCACCAATGTGCAGGTCAAAGGACATCTCTCAGCATTTAATTCTCTTCTGCCACGTTGGGATCCAGTGGATGGACGGTCCAACACCCATAAATATATGAGCATTACAAACTGGGACTTCGTGGGTTATAAAAAAGTGGTTGTAAATTTGGGACGAAAATTTTGTGAGGGAAATCCAGGGGGTAGCAAATATGATCAAAACACATTGTACACATATATAAAACTTCCAAAAAGCAGATTAGAAAATTTCAAATACTGGAAAATATTCAGAGTAAGTCTTTATGAGAGAGAGAGAGAGAGAGGAATGGGGACAGAGTGGAGGGAGACAGAAAGAGGGAGAGATAGAGAGACAGAGGCAGAAAGAGACAGAGTCAGGGAGGGAGGGTGACAGAGAGACAGAGAGAGGGAGGGAAGAAGAAAGAGTAGAAGGGAATGAGGGAGAAGGAGGGGAAGAAAGAACACTATACTTTTAAAGACCCATGTATTATTGTGATAAAGAGAAAGTCAGTTTATTAAGAGCAAGATGAAAGAACAAGTGGTTCATTATTCGAGGCACTTTAGAGTATTAGCTCATTTTCACCTCTAATAATCCTGGGAGGGCAGTGCCCTCATTGTCCCTGGCCTTTAGACTTCTGTGAGCTGCCTGTGGTGGATGTGGGAAGCCAGAACAGAGGCCTAACCACCTCCTGCTTCCATAGCCTTCAGTCTCAGCCTCTCTGTTCTACTAAAGACAAAAGCTTTGAGTATGATGTTGAGGTCCCCCGTGTCCTTCCGAGTTGTGTGCAGGACTTCCTCTGAGCCTGAATCTCACTGGGTGGGAAGGCAGCTGGACCCCAGTGTTCTCTGCCTTTGATACATAAATTTAGCTTAATGACTGACTCTATCTAACATGGGCATTAAAAGTCTCAATAACACACCCCTGGAATGTCTGAAGGGGGCTGCTTGCTGACTGGCAGCCCTGGAAGAGTTCTAGCTGCTATGATGTATCAGGGGCAGTAATCAGAACAGGAAGAAGGAAAACCTGAATGGTCTCAAGAGGGAACCACAGATGGATTATGTTTAATGGTTATAAATATACTGCAATCCTATACTACATATTTTTAAAAAAATGAAGACTTGATCCCTTCTTCTGTATCTCTAAATTCACAGCCAAGAAAAGCAAGATGAGGAGGAGACAGAAGTGAGTTCACAGTTTATGTAACATTTAACTCAAGACTACAAGAGGATCCGCCCAGAACCACGTGAGCCTCGTCCTGTGTGGTGGCTTCTCATGTGAAAGGTTAGTCGGGGTTGTTTTCTTCAGAGTGAGGCTTTGTGTCTGAGGACATGGCATCAATTCTTCTTGTTTTGACTCGTATGAAGAATCCATATTTAAATTGTGGTTGTGTGTGTACATGCGTGTGTGAGTGTGTGAATGTGTGAGTGTGTGCGTGTGTGAGTGTGTGAATGTGTGCGTGTGTGAGTGTGTGTGTACATGCATGTGTGAGTGTGTGCATGTGTGTGAGAGTGTGTGTGTGTGTGTGTGTGTGTGTGTGTGTGTGTGTGTTTTACAGGATCTTTTGTATCCCCTGGTCAGCTTTGAACTTGCTATGTAGTAGAAGGTGATCTTGAACTATGAGTCCTCCTAATGCCCCCTTACTACTGTAATTCTAGGTGTGTTGGAAACAGAATCCTGAATTCTAGGTGTGTTGGGGGTGGAATACAGGATTTCATACACTGTAGACTAGCATTCTTCTTACTACAAGCCCAGTGCAGATGGAGCAGCTTCTAAAGGTATCCACTGGCTGCTTCTGCTAGCCAAGGATGTAGGAAGCCACCCATCCTTATATGATCCTCACATAAATAAAGATTCAGGCAAGGAAGGATCATCAGAACAACCCTGTCAGTAAAGGTAAAAATAAAAGCTAAAGACCAGGGGTATAGAGATGGCTCAGTGGTTAAAAGCACTGGCTGCTCTTGCAGAGAATCAAAGTTTGACTTATAGCACATACATTATGCACATATACCACATGGGAAAAAACTCACACACGAAAAAATGTAAGTCTTTTGTTTAAAAAGTTGAACGACAATAGCAGTAGCAACAACAGAAAGTCAAACAACAACAACAAGAACCAAACAGCCATTGCAGACATAGTTTTTGGATTTTACAGTCCTGGGACTAGTTCCATGTGTGTAGAAGAACTGAATAAATAGAATCGGGTTGTGGATATTTTTATGAAATTTCTCAGTAATTTCACAATTAAGTTTGCGTGAAGGATGCTATTGATGAAAGCCACTGCAGATGAAGGGAAGCGATTGCCGGGCCACTCAGAGAGGGTTACATTATGACGGAGCAGATACTCGTTCTTCTGCTGTGAGCAGACCTTTGCCACATTTCCCATCCTCGAGTAACTAGTCTTAATAATTGTGAAATGTGTTTTCTGAGAGTTAAGAGATGTCAGGTATTTGATACCTGAGGAGAATACATGATTCTGTGGTTTCTTTATTGTCACTTATGTATGTCCTTCACTTAGGACAACACGTAAGAATTCAGCATGAATTGCCATGCTGTGTGATTACCTGAAGGGATGCAGCTCTCTCTCTTTCTCTCTCTCTCTCTCTCTCTCTCTCTCTCCCTCTCTCTCTCTCTCTCTCTCTCTCTCTCACACACACACACACACACACACACACACACACCACACACACACACACACACACACACACACACACACACACACACTGTGAGGATTAATATGGATTTTCAGCTTGCCTGGATCTAGAGTCACTGAAGAGACAAAGCTCTGGGCATGTGTGTGAGGCCCTTTCTAGATCAAGTTGCTTAAGAAGGGAAAGCCTGTGCTAATTGCAGATGTCACCCTTGTTGGGGCTAACAATTCCTAGTCTGCATAAATGTGAGTAAGCAAGCTGACCACCAGAGGTCACCCTCTCTGCTTCCTGACTATGGACACGTGACCAGCTGTCTCACACTCCTGCCAACATGTCTTCCTCCACCAAAAACAGATTGTGAATCCTTGGACTGTAAGCCAGATTACACCTTTCTTCTCTTAAATTGCGTCTTGTCAGGTATCTGGTCACAGCAATGAGACAGTAACTAATGTACTTGCTCTATGTCATCTCCTTTGGGTTGTGGGTCAGCATCAGGGTCCCCTGATACCTAAGCCCTCTGTCACTATTTCTTCTTATGGCCCTGTATACACTTAAAAACTCTTTAGCAGTGTAGGCAGCTGCCAGCGTCTCCCTTTCTGTTATACTTTGGGTAGAAAATGCCCCACTAAGACCCAGGTGTTGGAGGCTGGATCACCAGCTACAGGGTGCTGACGTGTTTTGCGAGGTAGAGGAAACTTTAGTGTAAGAGCTCTGGGATGGTTAGTCTTGACTGTCGGGTAGATTGGATCTGGAACTGACTAATAAATATGTCTCTGGGTGGCTCTGTGGGGCATTTTCAGGAATGATTGACTGAGAGGGAAGACCCTACCTGCATGAGCAGCACTTTCCCATAGACAGTGTCCCAGACACAGAGGCCCAAGGGAAGAATCAGGCTGCCATTGCTGCTGTCCTTCTTTGCTGACAGCAGAGCTTAGCCTCTTCAGCCTTCTAATACTGACTGACAAGCATTGCGTCTCCAGGAACTCTCCAGGCCTTAAGCACCAGATTGGTGCTTCTGAGCCATCCGTACAGCTTTGTGGACTGAGTATTTATTGTGTTCTCAGCCTCTCTGGTGGGCACTACAGCCATTATTGGGCTGTTTATGGTGTACTGTGTAAGCCAATCTAATAAATCCTCTTTGTAATATGTATTCACCCTATTGGTTCACTTCCTATGAAAAGCCCTAACACAAACCCAATGAGGGTGTCAGGTTATTGGGGTGTGCCTTTGAGTGGGATACTGGTGTGTTGGCTCTTCTCTCTCTCTTTTGATGACTGTGAGGTGAACAGGTCTTCTGTGTCATGCTTCTGCTGTGATGCATTGTGTTCCCGCACGCTCACCATCACAGAATCAAGCGACTATGAACTGAAACCATGGAACCACGAGCCCGTTTAAGTCTTTCCTCATTCTGGGTTGTTTAATCTCAGATATTGGGTCACAACTGTGGTACACTGACTAATATTCCCCATCTGAAAGTAGAACTGGTAGGTAGGGGCAATGTTAAAAAAATATATATATTGAACATGTGACATTGCTTGTTGACTGAGTGCTTACCTGGTGTGTTAGGCCTGGGGCTGGATCCCTAGCACCACACTGACTGGTTGACTAACCAACTCATAAAACTAAGCATACACTTACTATGAGACCCAGTGTCGCATGCCTGGGAATTTCTTCCAGAGAACAGAGCAATTCTGTTCACCCAGTCACCTGGACATGACCTTGCATACCAGCTTTACTTGTAAGTAAAATACCAACGACAAGTGGATTTGTGTGGACTTTAATGTGTCAGTCAGCAATGTCTGTGAAATAAGGCCTCTGAACAGAGGCTGGCATAAAACAAGGTTATACAATGATACTCGAAAGAATGGACTCAAAAGAATGCTATCATGAATGTTCACAAGGATCTGACCCCGAGTCCCTGCTAGGGACAGTAACACCATATTGACTAATTTCACATTTTGGCATTTTCATGTGGTTTGCATACCTGAATAGTGTGAACTGGCAGTAATTTTTATTTTGGTTAATATGACAGTTGGTTACGATGGTTTACTGAACACAACTTAGAATCACTTGGAGAGAGTTTCCAGGAGGGCATGTCTAACTCAAGTTGTCCAGTGAGCATGTCTGTGAAAGATTGTCTTGATGTTAATTGATATGAGAAGAGACAGACCACTGTGGGCAGCACCATTCCCTAGGAAGGGGTCCTGAGCTATGTAAGTGTGGAAAGGAGCTCCTGAGCACAGGTGTGCACGCACTAATTTCTGCTTTTGACTGATGTGATGTGACTAGATGTTTTAACTTCCTGCTGCTTTGACCTACCTGCTATGATGGACTGTAATCTGGAGTTATGAAAAATTAATCTTTTTTTCCCTAAGTTGATTTTTTATCAGGGTATTTGATCAAAGAAACAGAAACAAAACTAGGCCAGTTGCAAAATTCTTGGCGCCTTCTCCTGGTCTGGGTGCTCAAGACCTGTAGTTTTGGTTTCACAGGACAAAGTTTGCCAAAATGTTGGGGACCTGTACGTGTTCCCCATGATTCCATTCCTGTGCCATTCATCCAAAGCACCTGCTACAACAGCAAGATGCTCGCAAAGGGAGAAAAAAAAATCACAGCAAAAACTCAGGAAGGAATGAACTCCAGAAGAAAGGCAGTCTGTTAGTAAGAACAATCAGCCATTTAAAATTTTTTAAGGGATGTGATTGTAAATATTCACGTACACAAAAGATATTTTTAACTAGCTACTGATACTTTAAGTATTTCCAGTGCAGACGTATTTATAGTCTGAAGAGTCAGAAAAGTGCTCCATGGGCTCAGGCATTTGAACACTTGATCTTCAGTTTGTGCATCTGTTTGTGAAGTCTATGGATGTTTTAAGATGCTGAGCCTTGCTGGGGAAAGCATGTCAGTGGTAAAGAACATTGAGAGCTTATAGCCTCTACCCACTCCCAGTTTGCTCCTGTCTTCCCGTGTGATGAAATGTAGCCAGCTTCCCGATCTGGCTGCCTGTTGCCATTGTGGTCCACTACCATTATGGACTCTCTCTCTAGAATGATATGACTACTTTAGGACCTAACAGAATGTGTGAAACCAGAGCTCAAACACACCAGTCCTACCATCTCTGCAGCCAGGATGATCGCAGCCCAAAATTACCTCAGCCTCAACAGATCATCTGAAGCTTACGGTGATCAGAACAATATCAGCAGACCCATCACCTGCCAGACACTAGAACAGGACACCATTATACAAGAGATGGCTCCATGGTCATACCTCATCTCTCCACACCAGATGGATGAAATTATTAAACTCCATCATTATCCACTCCCCACAGCAGGAAGTCCAGGAGTACAGCTATGTAACATCTGTCCACCCTGGTAATATCTCTGCAAGATGAACAGGGGAGGCTTTTGTCATTGTTCCTGAGAGGAACAAGCCCTCTGTTGTCCTTTGTCTAGGTCAAGAAACCAAGAAAAGCTGCCAACTGTGAGGACGAAGTGTTCTTTAGCTTCAGCTTGCCCTGCCCTACAGGACTAAATGGTCTGAATAAATCATGCTGGGCTTGCTTTTACCACTCTTGTGGGCTTTGAAACTCAAAATTGCTTTTTAAAACTCATGTCCAATGGTGAGATGTATTAGTCAGGGTTTTCTAAAGGAACATGACTGGTAAAATGAACATATACATTAAAAGGAGAATCACTACACTGGCCAACAAGACGTGTTCTGGGTAGTCCGACAATGGCTGTCTCACAGTGGAAAGGCTGAGAATTTGGTGGTTGTTCAGTCCCTGAGGCTGGAGCAGTCCCAGTCTGTACTGAAGGCCTGGAGGATTCATAGAAAGCTGCTGGTCTTTAGTTCACATTCAAAGCTAAAAGAAGCTGGTCAAGTTGACAACCAAGTCTGCTAGCCTTCACAATGCTCATTAAAGATTTCCAAATGTTGGGCTGTGGAGATGACTTTGCGGGTAAAGGATTTGTTACATAAATCTGACGGACTGAATTTGGGTCCCCAAAACCCATGGAAAAGCACAGGCATCTGGAATCCCAGAAGATCCCTATGAAGGAGTGGGAGGCAGAGACAGAGTCACTAGAAGCTGGAGGGATAAACAGACTGGCATATGCATTTTCAAAGACATCCTCTCTCAGACAAGGCAGAAGGATGAGGATGGGTATCTGAAGGTTGTCTTCTGACCTGCATATGCATACATGTCCCCCACCCCCTCTCTCTCTCAGAATTGGTTCTCTTCTGTAGGTGAGGAAACTGAGTCTGAGAGGCCAGGAATTTGGTAGAAGAACAGAGGAGGCTAGCCAAGATTGACACTAAATTTCTAGAGACCTTTCTCCACACTCTTTACCCTAATTATAAGCCCCACCCCACCATTTGTTTCTTTATAGCCACACAAAACAGTCTTTTCCTACTTCCTGGACAAAGTAAACAGAAATGGCAGTTGATAAACACCCTGAGTGACGCAGAGGCAAGTCCACAGGGCTGAGTTCTGTGACGCAAAGGTACCCAAGAAGTGCACTCGGGAGGTTTGCCCCTGTCAGACACCCCAGACAGCTGCAGCCTAGGCACCATCGAGGTCTGGGAAGCTATTGTTTACATAAGCAACATCTGTGTGTTGCCTCAACTCCTGGGACAGCATTAGGAAACAGCCGAGTTCTCTGAAAGATAGCTCAGCTGGCTATATAACCCCTCCAGAAGACGATCTAAGAAGCCTCTAGGAAAGTTCATCCTTAAAACATCAGCAATCAGTGCAGTAGCCTTGTACCAATCCCGTAATACAGAGGCTCTGTTGACTTCTGCTAAACAGAAAACACTGATTGATAGTAGCCAGCAACCATGGAAGGTTCTGCTTGCTGACTTCCTGTTTTAGACTACCAATGTCAGATAGATAAAACTTGTCCACGGACCCATCTCAATCACCATGGCTTGACATTTGCATTTCCCCCCAGTGCTCCTGGTTTTCAGTTTCACATAATTTGTATCCACACCTACGACCTCAGCAGAACCTTCGAAGCAGTGGGTGATTTAACAGCAAGGAGCTGACCTAGTGTGGAGGGCTGCGGTCCCAGGACAGATTTCAGGCTGGACCTATACCACAGGCAGTCAAGCATATCATGGATGCTGTATCAAAGCTCGCCCTAGCTGCTATGGCCCAAATATCTGACAAGAAATGACTTAACAAAGAGGGTTTCTTTAGGAGGTGCAGGCTGTCATGGCAGATAAAGGATGGTGACCACAGCTTGAGCTGATGCTCACATCACATGTCCAGTCAGGAAGAAGAGAGATAAACTAGTACAAAGCTTGCTTTGACCTTTGTATCCAGATTAGGACCCCAGCCTATGGAATGGTGCCTCCCACATTTGAAATCTCTCTTCATTTAAACCTTTCTGGAAACATCCTCATAGACACACCCAGAGGTGATTGATACATGACAATTCTAAACCCAACCAAAGTGACAAGGAAATGAACCGACAGGATGCTAAGGGTACCTGTGTCATTTCTCAGAGCACAATAGCATGTGGAATACACATTTAGTGTAGCTCTCTGTGTACATTAGGACCTCAGGCATTTCCTTACTGCAGACTTGAAAAAAGAAATCAACAGCAGGGATCCCCATCCCTCCTGTACCAGCTGAGGCCAGAGCATGTGCTCTGGCTCTGAAACTTGGACCAGCTAGCAAGCTGTAACAACCAAAGCCAACCTTCCCCCATAGCTCTTCTTCTCCAAGGACAAAGCTCTACATGATAACCCCATAGTCACATGGTGGTGGGGAATTGGCTCAGCCCTTTGACTGAGTTGCTTGTATGAACTAGGTACTGCAGGAAGCAAAATGAGTCCTTGACATCATGGCATGTGCCCTTGCTGAGGAGTGCAAACCTAAAGAGGAAAATTATCAGGATGCCATGCAGAAACCCACCTTTCTTGCTCCCTGCAGGAAGGTGGCGTGGACAGTGTGGGATAGACCCAAGAAACATGCCAGAGTTCTTCTCGCCCAGTAACCAAACACTTCTGCCTCTTTATCCTTGACAAGGGTGCCTCCAGAAAGGTCTCTTGATGCTGGTGACTGGGTTGGCTATAGGCCTATGTCAGATCCATTGCCAAAATGCCAGCTTTTCACATCTGGGTGATAATGTCTCTTTAAAATTTAGCATCAGCCGTGCCATGAAATAGCACTGAGCATTCTGTAGCATGTTTCCAAATACACTTAAGTAACAGGGAATGAAAATAGATGCACCGTAGGCCACAATGGACGAGGACCACATGCTCAGTTAGTGTTCAGACATGGTGGTCTCACTATACAGTCCAGGCTGGCTTCAAACTTGTTATTCCCCCTGCCTCTGCCTCTCTGCCTCTCTGCCCCTCTGCCCCTCTGCCCCTCTGCCCCTCTGCCCCTCTGCCTCTCTGCCCCTCTGCCCCTCTGCCCCCTGCCCCCCTGCCCCCATGCCCCCTGCCCCCCTGCCCCTGCCCCTGCCTCCCAAGTGCTGATATTCCAAATGGTAAGTGTGACCTTAGCTTCTCGGAGACAAATATGCCACCATGGTTACACGCTAGGAGTAGTTCACAAGATGGTCATGTGATGGTTAATATTGATTACCAATGTGACAGAGTCTAGACTCACCTAACAGTCTCTGAACATGCCTGTGGTAGGGTTTCTGGATTGTGTGAATGGCGGAAGGAAGGCTCACGTTGAGTTCAATGAGCTCACCTGGATACAATGGAGAAAGCACACAGAGCATCAGTGCTCATCTTTCTAGATTGTGGGTGTCATGTGACCAGCTGACTGAAGCTCCTGCTGTCCTGCATTCCCTATGCCATGATAGACTGTTTCCTCCAACTGTGAGCCAAAACCCTCTTTCTTTCCTTAAGTCACTTCTTATCATGTATTTGGTCACAGCAATGAGACCAATCAGTAGCTAATCCATCAGAGTACAGGCATAGAAGCCTAGGGGCCCAGTGCTACAAACCTCTGTCATGGCAAGGACAGCTGCCTCCAGCCACTGCCAGGTGTCTGGAGCATCCAAACTCCTCCCTAACTTCCAGTCTGTGGACACTCTCTAGGTTCCTTTGCAGCCATTAGGTTTCAAGAAACCCCTACAGTCAAGGCACGGGGTTAGAGCACAGTGCTGACTCTCTGGGAATGGGAAAGCCACATGTCTCTCTACTCTCTCCACACACAGAGCATGTACTAGCTGCTTGGCTTACCTTGTAGACAACCAGCCTTCTCAATCACTCTAATCTTCCATGGTATATTCTGTTCTCTGAGGTTTTCTGGGCTTCTAGCTCTGCTATGTAAAGTAAGCCGGGACTCCCGATACTACCTTGTATGGTATGTCTCCCTCCGGTGTGATAATCCCAGAATAACAAAGGTATATCTTGTATAGAGTAAACACCTGAATTCATGTTGTAAATTTATCTGGCTCGAGAGGAATGGAAAAGCATGACCTCTGAAGAAACTCAGATGGCTCCATGGGCTGTTTAATGTTGATGATGGGGGCTGGGGACGCAGCCAAGTTGGAAGTGTGCAAGCATATGCCCAGCTGTCACAAAGCCTTCACTTCCATCTGCAGCACCAAATAAAACTGGGAGTGGTGGCCCATGACTGTAATCCTAAGACAGGAAGGTCAGAGGTTCAAGATCATCTTTTTTACAAAGCTAATTCAAGGCTGGCCTGGGATATGTGAGACCCTCCCTCAAAAGGGGATAAACGCCATTGGGAAATGTTAAAAGCTTGGGTGTCTTCAGGGAGAATGTTGACAGGTTCCTTGCTGCAATCCGGGCTTGATGCATCAAAGCTCATGACAGCACGGCTGATGTGCACAGGCCTCATCTTCTGGGGATGCTTGCTCTGAACCTCCCAGGTGGCTGGCTTGCTACCTCCCCCCTTCTAATCCCTCAGGTCTCCATGGTCTGTCCTTAGCCAAAGATCTCAGTGTGACCTCAAGTCTCAGGCTCTGATTTATAAGCCATGACTCTCAGAGACTATAGATTCCACAACCAAGCCAGATTGTTCTAGGCTCTGCAGGGGGCTTGGGAGTCATATGCATCTGATGACTAATGTGGCTGCAGATGTGGCTTCTGAGTTACCATCAGCGGTATCTCCTTGCCTTGAGGAACACTGATTGCTAGGGACAAGAAAGGTGACCAGGTGAGGGCACAGAGACACAGCTATTGTGGTTATCCTGTAGTCTAAGGAGGACCAGGGTGACGGGAGGGAGCCAGAAGCTGTTGGCTCTGGTGACTTTCACTCAGGGCTTATCCACAGATGATGGCAGCTCTTACACAGAGAAACATGGCTCAGTATCCCTGCTGTCTGGATCTTCCTTTCATCCTCTCTAAAGTAAGGCAGTCACAACCAACCATCATGCTTGACTGACAATAGAATTATGTAATGTGTAGATTCACCGCAAAGCTTCCTTCAGTCAGTCACTCACCCCAGTAACATGTTTGAACAGAGAAACAGGAAAAACGCCTCTGTTGTCTATGCTGACCTCTCCTGTGAGCCTGTTGTTGTCATGATAATGATGATAACCACCCTCAATGGTCCTCACATGTACCAGGCTCTGCCCTAAGTGCTGTGCAGGGCTCAGCCCATTTGCTCCTCCAAAGAATCACAACGAGGTTGTTTCCAGCATTGTCTGTATCTTCAGGGTGGAGGGGGGATGGACAAGGAGGAACACAGGAAACACAGGAGGGTGTCCGAGCTTTGTGCAGGAGACCTGGGACTGGATCCTGACTATACTCTTGTGGCAAATTTTTGCTTCCATCCCCACCAGGAAACACCAACGAGCTCTCATTTGCTGATCCTCTATGTCTCCGGTACCATGCTTTATTATCACACTGCTTAACGATTAGATATTATTAACCTGGACATTTCAATAATCTATTTAGACCCCAGGGAGATTGAGGTAGGATTCATAGCATGGCACCCTAGCATAGACACTCACAAGCTTGACCTCTCTACTGAGTGGTCTCCATTGCTGGCATGAACCACATTCTGAACTCCATACTACAGGCTATCACCAACTAGGTTCTTTATAAGCTTTCATGAGGTGCCAGAGCTGGGGGGGGGGTGCAGAGACAGTGTGGGTAGCTGCAGGGACCCCTCATCCTGAAGGGCACTGCCACAAGACTGTCTGGCAGAGAGGGACACATGAGTATTTCTGAGGCCCCAGGGCAAGTTCTCAATCAGTAGCAGAGTCTCTTTCCACAGGGCTGAAGCATCTGGGCCATCAGAGGTAGGTGGATATCCAGTCGATCCATTGGCCTTGTCACATCTAGCCAGTGCTGCACTGAACAAGCTCGGTCCTGTTTGTAATGGCCAACAGAATGACCTGGATAGCTTTTGACACCTGTTCTCATTTTTACAGGCTTTGCACCCTGTGACAGTGAATGCATCTCCCTGCTTACTGAACCTCCTTATTACATCACCAGGGTCCTCCTGTCCACCACCAGGCTGGTCTCTGTTTTCTTCTGTGAAGCTATCCAGAATTTCTCTGAGAACTTTGGGGGGAGGGTACTGGCTCTCTCTAGATGTCCCTCACTTCCTTCACCCAGCTGGTGATACTGAACTTGAGAGTATGTGAAGATACAGGTAGTCTTCAGTCAGTGTCAGACTTCACAGAGTCAGGATAGAGCACTGGCTAACAGCATCCTGCCCCTGGAACAGCATCTGGATGCAACAAAAAGGTTAGACATGTGTAATATAAATCCATAGCAGGGCTGGGGAGATGGCTAAGTCAGGAAAGTGCGTGCCTTGCAAGCATGAGGACCTAAATTCAGTCCCCAGGACATACATAAAAACTGGATGTGGTGATATACACCTGAAATCTTAGGACTGAGGAGGCAGAGATAGGTGAATCCCTGGGGCTTATTGGCCAGCTAGCCTAGCCTAGGCAGCAAGCTCCAGGCAGGTAAGAGCTTGTCTCAAAACTCAAGATAGTGGATGATGCCCGAGGAAGGAGATTTGACTGTTAGAACTCCATGAGTCCTTCAGGGGGTAAGGGGAGAGACAGAGAGACAGAGAGAGAGAGAGACAGAGAGACAGAGAGAGAGAGACAGAGAGAGAGAGACAGAGAAACACAGAGAGACACAGAGAGACAGAGAGACAGAGAGAGACAGAGAGACAGACAGATAGAGATAAAGACAGAGAGAGACAAAGAGCCCAAGGAAGATTTGTAACTGATTTTCAGGACTCCATGAGTCCTTCAGACTCATCTTCAGAGAGAGAGAGAAACAGAGAGAGAGAGAGAGAAAGAGAGAGAAAGAGAGAGAGAATGAGAATGAACAGTCAAAAAGGAAAGTGAAGAAGACTGAGGTAGGCTGGTCCTGTGTGCTTAGGATGCTGAGACTGTCCAAATCTATACCTGTCTGCTTGAGAGGCTGCCAACAACAACAGACCCAGGGGCTTCAGCAGCATTGGTGAGTTTCCTCCACCTCCCAGAAGCAGAACCAGAGAGCCTGGCTCTGCCCCCATGGTCTAAGGTTCAGCCATCTTCCCTAGCTCTCATCCCATCTTCTCTGCTTATGTATCCAAATCTTCTTTTCTTTGTAGGAGACCAACTGGACTCATTGGAGCCCGCCTTGTTCAGCTCATCTGCACTTAATCACTATCTAAACACCCTGTGGACAAGTATAGCCACAGTCTGTGGCATCACATGTCAGGACTCTCTTGACATGTGGATTTGGAAATGACATAGCGTAACACTCAGCATAACACCCGGCGGTTCACACATCTAAGGCACCCATCTCATCTACAAGCCCTCACTGTGTCAAGTCTACTCCAAGACTTACCACAGACCACCATTAAGCAGGAGATTGGTGAAGGTCTAACCCCTCCAACCCCACCCCTCACACAGAGCCTGTGATGTGTGTCTCTTGATTGTCAGTTTGGCAGGATCTAGACTCAACCAGGAGACAAAACTCTGAGCATGCCTGTGAGGGAGTTTCTAGATCAGGTTAACTGAGGTAGGAAGACCCTCCCCAAGTCATGCAGAACCATCTTGGACTGAATGAAAAGGAGAAATAAGCCAAGCATCAATGTACTTGTCTCCCTGATTCCTGACTGGATATGATGTGATTAGCTGCCTCTCAGCCCTGCCGCCAGGCCACCCCACCTTAAGGGACTGTACCCTCAAATCAAGAGCCAAATAAACCCTTCCCACCATAAGTCGCTTTTTGTCAGGTGTCTTGTATCAATGAGGAAAATCACTAATCCACCTCCAAGACCATGAAGGAACATGTCCCCTCTTCTGAGGGAACAGCCTGACTTTCTAAGCAATGTCTTCTTTGAGATCCATGGAGGATGGCTAGAGTTGCTTAAAGGGAGACACAGGAAGGGTGGCTCCATGCTGGCCCAGGTGTTACTGTAAGGCTGGCTATGGCTGTAACAGAAGTTACCAGCATACCACCATGTCCTAATATATTTTTGGCAGCAGACCCTTTGGATACTGACATGTAGCAAACTTTCCCAAGGTTCCCTACAGAGAGTGCATCTAGCAAACTACACAAAAGCCACTGGGCAGGGTCCTGTATGCTATCCTGGGCCACTTCAGAGAGAAGGGACTCTCACACCTGCCATCCCATTCACTTCTCATCAGAGAGGACGTATATGATCAGGTACTAGAGCCGGTGTCTGGTTTAGAGACATAGAAGAAAGGAACCTGCCTCCAGTAGGTACAGCGTCCCACTTCCCCACCCTGAACTGCCTGTACCTGAGCAACAAGTATGAGAAAAACAGACACTTGTGGTCCTGTAAGATTGCTTTTCCACACCTGTGTTAGAGCCAGTGAGGAGAGCCAGAGTCCTCTGTGTACAGTCTACATAATCCACTGCTTAACTTCTTTGTGTGCAGTGTATACTGTGTACAGTGCATATTGTATGCAGTGTATATTGTGTGTGATGTATATTGTGTGCATTCTGTATTGTGTGCATTCTGTATTGTGTGCATTCTGTATTGTGTGCATTCTGTATTGTGTGCAGTGTATATCGTGTGCAGTTCATATTGTGTACAGTCTGTATTGTGTTCAATCTGTATTGTGTTCAGTCTGTACAATGTGTGCAGTGTATACTGTGTACAATCTGTATTGTGTGCACTTTATACTGTGTACAGTCCGTATTGTGTGCAGTCTGTATTGTGTGCAGTCTGTATTGTATGCAATCTACATTGTGTGCAATCTATATTGTGTACAGTGTATATTGTGTGCAGTGTATATTGTGTGCAGTCTATATTGTGTACAGTCTATATTGTGTGCAGTGTATATTGTGTGCAGTGTATATTGTGTGCAGTCTGTATTGTGT